>OW240922.1:11786413-11932028 GCA_933207985.1 Pelobates cultripes | reverse complement strand
GTGTGCCTGGGGTGAGAGGGGGGGGGGAGTGGAGCTCAGGTGGCTGGGGGGGGACCTTCTGGGGGGACCCAGGGGAGCTCTCAGGGCCCTAGTGAGGGAGGGAGTGGGGGGGGCTCTGTGGTAGGGCTGCTGGGGGCACAGGGGGGGTCCCTGGGGGTGCCTGGGGGGTCAGCGGGTCGGGTGAGGGAGGTAGGGGCGGTAGTTGGAAAGGGGGGGGTTGGTAAGAGGGCGGTGAAGCGTAGGGGGCGGGGGGTGTCAGGGGGCCACTTCCAGAGGCGGGGAGGCGCTGGGGCTGGGGGGGGCTATGCGGGTCCAGAGGCCGTGTCTAGTGGGTCGGAAGGTGGGGGGTCTGGTGACAGCTCCGGGTCGGACTCTAGCAGCGTTGGTTCTTCACCTGTGAGGGACGTGAGGTCCCTCAGGGCGCGGGAAAAAAGGGGGGCTCGGCGCAGGCGTTCTCCCTCGGGAAGTTCGGTAGAAGCCAGGTCAGGGTCATTAGGGCGGGGGCGGCAGGAGAGGGCGGCGAGGGCTGAGGGTAGGAGTCGGAGTCCCCGGGGCGGGGGGGAGCGGGCTCACGGGGGGCAGCGGGAGAGTGGTCCACGGCGGGAGGCCTTGGTAGCAGGCAGGCGCTCCCTGGGTCGGGACGGGAGGGGAGCCGGAGAGCACTACCCCCTGCCCAGGATGTCTTCTCCTCATTTCAGGTCTCCGAGCCGTTCGTCTTCCACGTTATCGAGGCACCAGGTGGGCTCCCTGGTTGGCGGGATGTCGGCGGATGTTGCGCATCCAGGTCACGCAGCGGTTGACAATGCAGCCCCGGGTACGGACGGATCGAGGGGCTTGGCCGGTGAGTCCAGAGGCCCCCTTGGGTCCAATACACTAGTTCAAACACTTCAGTCACTGCTCCACTCATTGGGGGCGGGGGGTGGCACTTCGGGCGATGTAGGTCAGGTTTGGACGCGAGGGTCCGGCGAGGTGGGGCATGCTAGCGGGACTTCCGTGGTAACCGCGCCCAGCGGGGAGGCGGGTGTGGAGTCCAGCCCGGGGGAGGTGGGGTGCGAACGGGCGGAATTGTCGGGAGGAGTGTCGGACGCGGCCAGGCAGCATGCGTACGTGTCATTTGCGGGCCCGCTGGGGGTGCACCTCAAGCAGGAGGCGAAAGAAAAAATTTGGAAGGGGGAGTTCTGTGAGATATTCTCCCTTCTTCCTCTGGAGGACTTCATTGACCTCAAGGAGGAGGATAAGAAGGACGAAAAGAAGGAGGAGGAGGAAAAACGGAAGCGGTATCGAAAGATACCGAAGTCCTTCGGGAACTGGCTGAGGGCCTTCTGCGTCCTTGCCAGTGTGATAGGGGAAAAATCGCCGAGTTCTTGCTCTTCCCTATTCTGTTACTTAGATGGGATCTGGGAAGCGTATCGCACCTATGGCGGGCTGGCCTGGTGGCGGTACGACGAGCAGTTCCGGCAACGCTTGGCAGCCAATCCTGGGATGAGGTGGGACCAAATGGACCTGCCCCTGTGGATGAAGCTGATGATGGCACAGAAGGCACAGCCCTTTCAGCACGCGGCTGGCGCAAAGGGACAGTCCGCCTCGTCGGCCGCCTTGCAGAAGGGCTTATGCTGGTCGTTCAACGAAGGTCAGTGCAAGTGGGGGGCGGCCTGCCGCTTCAAGCATGAATGCGCAGGCTGCGGTGGGACTCACGGGCTCCAGAGATGCTATAAGAAAGGTAAGTCGGGCGGAGCCGGAGCTCCTCCAGCGCCCGGGGGAAGTGGGACAGCTGCTGCCCCGGGGCCGAACCCCGGTGAAGCTCGACGCGATGGAACCCTGGCTAAGCCGCTACGGTAATGCAGGGGACGCAGAACTGCTTAGGTCGGGGTTTGGACAGGGGTTTTTCATCCCCTTCCGAGCGAGGGAGGGTTCGTTGTGTACGCGTAATCTAAAATCGGTAAGGGAATTTCCGGATGTGGTCCGGGAGAAGCTTAGTAAGGAGGTGCGGTTGGGCAGGATGGCAGGTCCATTCTCAGCGCCGCCGATTCAGGGCCTTAGGGTGTCACCATTAGGGGTGGTTCCCAAGAAGGAGATCGGGAAGTTTCGGCTCATTCATCACCTGTCCTATCCTAGGGGAGCGTCGGTGAATGACGATATCGATGGGGAATTGTGCTCGGTCTCTTATGCATCATTCGACCAGGCGGTCGAGCTGGTTAAGAGGGCCGGGCGTGGGGCTTTACTGGCCAAGGTGGATATCGAAGCTGCTTTTCGCTTGCTTCCGGTTCATCCGGCTTGTCACCACCTACTGGGGTGCTTCTTCGAGGGGGGCTTCTTCGTCGACTTATGTCTCCCGATGGGCTGCTCCATTTCGTGCTCCTATTTTGAGAAGTTCAGTACCTTTCTCGAATGGGTGGTGCGGATGGAGTCGGGGAACGACGCAGTGGTGCATTATTTAGATGACTTTCTCTGCGTAGGGCCGGCGGGTTCTCCCCCTGTCGGCACCTGTTGCGGACAGTGGAGTGGGTGGCAGGCCACTTTGGGGTGCCGTTGGCGGCGGACAAGACTGAGGGCCCGACCGAGTGTCTCAGCTTTCTGGGTTTAGAGATAGATTCTGTGCGTGGGGAATGTCGGCTGCCTCTGACTAAGTTGTGCGGACTGCGCAGTACGGTGGCCGCGGTGCAGCGGGCGTGTAAGGTGACCCTGCGGCAGCTACAATCGTTGATTGGGATGCTCAACTTTGCCTGCAGGGTGATACCCATGGGTAGGGTGTTTAGCCGCAGCCTGTCGGCAGCCACGGCGGGGGTCGGTTCTCCACACCATTTCGTTCGGGTCTCTTCCTCAATGAGGGCTGACCTGGACGTCTGGAAGGTATTTTGCAAGACTTTAACGGGACGGTGTTCTTCCGTCAGGAGGGTGTGTCTACGGCCGAATTGGAGCTGTTCACCGACGCATCGGGTAGCGTGGGTTTCGGGGCCTACTTCAGGGGGAGATGGTGTGCTCAGAAGTGGCCGGAGGCGTGGGGACGAAGCCCCCTCATACGGAACTTGGCTTTTCTGGAGCTGTTCCCGTTGGTAGTGGCATTGGCCCTGTGGGGGGATTGTCTCCGGGACCGCAAAGTAGTCTTCTTCTCTGACAATATGTCGGTGGTGCATGCCGTCAATAACCAGTCGGCAGCATCCAAACCGGTGGTGACACTATTGCGGCGTTTTGTTTTGCTTTGCATGTCCCTTAATGTAGTTTTTCGCGCGCGTCACGTGCCCGGGTATTTGAACGAGGTGGCTGATGCTCTGTCTCGTTTTCAGTGGTCCCGGTTTCAGTTGGCGGCTCCGGAGGCTCAGGAGACCGGGCAGGCGTGCCCGGACGAGATGTGGCAGCTCGGAGCATCATGCTTGGGGGACTTGTGAGGGCTTCGCTGGCACCTGCCACCTGGACCGCATACAGTAAGGTTTGGGGTGCCTGGGAATGTTCCTGGGAGGGGCTGGGCCAGGGGCCACAGGTGGAATCGTCGCAGGACGCCTTTGTAACGGACCGTTTTGCACAAAAGGGGAAAAAACCGCTTAGACGATAATCCCCCTTTCAGAGTCAGGCACAGCTACTGTATAATCACCAAAACTCACGAACCGCCAATAAGTGAATGCTCCAAACTCCCGAACGGCATACAAGGGAAGAAGGTAGCACTTCAAATAAACGAACAGGAACCATACGAATAGCTGCTAGCAGACGAACAGGAAAAGCTCCCAAGCGGCTTACACTCCTGGCAATCAGTCCTTAGCAGCATACAGTAAATCCCCCCAAAGACGAGACAAGGCTCCGTGTTGAGGGTCAAGCAGTGGTCTGTTTAATGAGGGCTACCTGCCCAGCTTTTATGCAGGTTTCCCACCTGGTGGACACTCCCCTAGGGGACCAAATGGGAGACTGTGACAAGGGACAGACAAGTATACAAAAAGGACACACAGTCACAGTATATTCCCACAATGCATCCTGGCTTCCTCCCCTCTGCCCTGGGAGATAATTGGGAAGTAACTCAATTATCTCCCAAGACAAAGGCAAAACTCCATTACACACGTGGGAACACAAAACAGCATTATACTTTAAAATACATAGAGTAACATTTACTACATTAAACACAGGCATGTAACACATCCCCAGATAGCTCAGGTCTGAGTGCACATTATTAGGTGAATGGCACTCAGACTACACGAATACAGTTCAATCGCCATGGAGCCAAAGTCTTTACAGTCAGTTTCATACGAATGGGCTCCATGGGATTCCTATCTGGGGTATAAGACATTCACACAAAAATACCGAACACCGGGTCATTCGTGTGCTTTCACCGAACAAGAAGGGAGGTCGGCGGCTTCAGCGGTGTTCGCGCAAAACTGTGTCCGATTTTAGTTCCATGAAAATAGAGGCGAACACCGCTGTTCATTCGTATGGTTTAAAATGGCCGCGACCTCGTGTTCGGGATACGAACGGCGGCCACCCAGCGTTCATCAATTAAGCTGCGGTTAACCGCAGCTTCAGGGAGGTTAATTGCCGGCACACTCCAGCTCCCAGGTGGTCCAGTCATTCGTACGGTTGTTCGGTAGATTGAAACTACCGAACAACCGGCAGAAAAGCATGAATATGGCTTTTCTGCATGGAAAAATAAAGTCTTTTAAAAGGGGGCCATAGTCCAAAGGCAGCAGGCGAGCAACCAGGCTTCTCCAATGCAATGTGGCGAGATTGGTCTCGTCACAGCCTTCCTGTGGTTCATTTTTCAATTGCTGGCAAAAGGTGTGTCCCCAGCAATGGTTGATAGGACCATGGCGGCGATGGCCTTTTGGTTCAAATTCCATGGGTGGGAGGACCTCACGAAAGCGTTTGTCATTAGGCAGGCTCTCAAGGGGTATCGGAGGGGCCGGAGGGTACCGGATGCTAGGCGCCCGGTCTCGGTTCGGGTGCTTGGGAATTTACTCCACGTGCTTCCCGGAATCTGCTTTGACGGGTTTGAGGTAGCCCTGTTCAGGACAGCCTTTCTCTTGGCCTTCTTTGGGGCATTCCGGATAGGGGAATTGGTGAGCGCCACGCGGTCGGGGTCGGGATGTCTGCAGGTATCCGGTGTTCGCATGATCGCTGGGAACCTGGTGGTATACCTGGCTACATCCAAAACGGACGTCATGGGAAAAGGCCGGGATGTGACGCTGGGTCCCCTGCCCGGGTCATCACTGTGCCCAGTTGCGGCTGTGGCTCGGTTCTTGGAACTGAGACCGGCAGTCGGGGGGTCTTTATTGGTTCATGCCGATGGCTCCTCGCTCTCTCGTTTCCAATTTACTAAGGTGTTCCGATTGGGTCTGGGGGCGTTGGGGTTGAGTGCTGCTGCCTACGGGACGCATTCCTTTTGCATAGGGGCGGCCACTGAGGCCGCACGTCTGGGCATGGGGGACGAGTTAGTCAAAAGGATTGGGAGATGGGAATCCGCTCGGTTCCGCACGTTTGTGCGCATGGGTTTGTTGGATCAGTGATGCGGGCTGTATCGGTCGGGGGGAGGGCCCCGGTATGGGTATGGGTGTTTACGTTGTTTCCCTTCTTCCCCAGGTTGTGTCGCATGGATTGTGGGCCATTCCTTCATCGTTTGGGCCGGACGGAGAGCTGCAGCTCGAGCCCAGGGCCAACAGCTGGGCTTCCCGAAAGACCTCCTAACAGTGCGATGGTTGGGCTTTAAGGGGTTTGGCTGGGGCGACGTGTGCGGGGCGATAATTCGGATGGTAGCAGGTGGGGCGAGGCCAGATATGCTAGTTCTGCACGCGGGGGGCAATGACCTGGGCCTCATCCCGCAACGTCGGTTGGTTAAATGGATGAAGCAGGACCTGAACAGGTTGTTCGATCTGCTTCCCGGGGTGATGCTGGTGTGGTCTGAGATCGTTCCGAGGCGTCGGTGGCGACACGCGAGGGACCCAGTGGCCATCGACAGATGCAGGGGAAAAGTTAACAGCTTGATGGCAAGCTTCGTGAGGAAATTGGGGGGCGTGGTAGTGAGGCACGTAGAATTGGAAGGCGGGCTGCCGGGTTATTACCACACGGACGGTGTTCATCTTTCAGCGGTGGGTCTGGATTTGCTGAACTTGGGTTTGCAGGAGGGGATGCAGAGGGCTCTCTTTCTTCGGGGTGGCGGAGCTCGGTCGGCTTGAGGGGTCAAGGTCCGAGCTTGTGGCGGGATAGAGAGCTAGGGAAGGAAAAATAGGCTCTCCATGAGGAACATGAAGAATTGTGGTCACTGGTCGATGGTGGGTTTCGAGTCCTGGAGGTGGCTCAGAACCTGGTGGGGTAGGGGTATCTGGGTATACCCCTACCGTGGTTACTTATGGTTGCATTCAAATCGGTTCATGTTGGAGTAAAGTTAAAGCGTTATTTATATATATTTATGTGTTGCTTATGTTGGGTCATTGCCCTGATATTTAATGAAGGTATAGATGCGAGGGCTGAGGATGGGGGGCAATGACCCATGTGTTATATATATGTTAAATTATTAGTATCGTTTCTGTTTGTTAATAAAGCTGTGGACAATTTTTCCCATATTCCTAGTGTCAGCGTGTTATTGGGGATAGGTATGTGGGATGGTTGTCCAAGGTTCCGACTGCCCATATGGCGACTATACACCAGTCATGTAGCCCCATGTAGCCAGAGCGCAGCTTAGTGGAAAAGGGCCTTGACAGGGGTTAGGAGGCGGGCATAGGAGGGACCAAGCAGGACTGTGGGATTATGGGATGGGGGCTGGCTATTTATTAGGCAGCCATTTTAAAAATGTGCACATTAATTTCTACCTAGCTGTGTTTGTCCCACCCTCCCTCCCTGTAATGGGTTTGTTTTCTTTTATCCCGTTTTGTCACAGCGGCGGGATAGAGAGCTAGGGAAGGAAAAATAGGCTCTCCATGAGGAACGTGAGGAACATGAAGAATTGTGGTCACTGGTTGATGGTGGGTTTCGAGTCCTGGAGGTGGCTCAGAACCTGGTGGGGTAGGGGTATCTGGGTATACCCCTACCGTGGTTACTTATGGTTGCATTCAAATCGGTTCATGTTGGAGTAAAGTTAAAGCGTTATTTATATATATTTATGTGTTGCTTATGTTGGGTCATTGCCCTGATATTTAATGAAGGTATAGATGCGAGGGCGGAGGATGGGGGGCAATGACCCATGTGTTATATATATGTTAAATTATTAGTATCGTTTCTGTTTGTTAATAAAGCTGTGGACAATTTTTCCCATATTCCTAGTGTCAGCGTGTTATTGGGGGTAGGTATGTGGGATGGTTGTCCAAGGTTCCGACTGCCCATATGGCGACTATACACCAGTCATGCAATTTACCCTGAAACAAGGGCTTTTTTCAGTTGCTATTGTGTTTATTGCCATTCTTTTAAAGGCCCCACAGTACCTCTTTTATGATCCGCCTTCCCATCATTGGAGAGGGCAGACCCATCATCAACCCCATCATTGGATTGGACACATCTGCATTGCGTGTTCCAGTGCATTCTTACTGTTTCTGTTTCTTCCCCCAGTGGAACACACCATACCCTCGAACAATCGGGAACTAATGTGTGAATTGTGAAGAACTGAAAGTGAATATGAAGTCAATTTTAAATTGTAGAGCACAACATCTAAACTGAAATATGAAGAATTTTTCCAATTCAGATATTTTGGATTCAAATTTTAGATTCACTTTCAATTCACATTAACAATTGACAATGAATAACTTTAATAATAACTATGTCAGTGATCTGGCAGTTTATAATTTTAACTAACTCAGGAATAGTTATAGTTTCTTTTACTAAAAACAATAAGAATATAAAAGGATCTATAACAATGACAGCAAATTAACAAAACCGAAAATACCTTTGGAGTGTGTAAATACTACAATGATTAAACAGGCGTTTTCTCTCTGTAATTTTATTATCTATTCTTACCATAATTATGTGCTACACAAAACAAATTCAGGAAGAATATTTCAGAAACTATTAGCATCGACTCATCGTTTTAAGGTAGACAAAGGTATATGCAAATACACAAGCTGAATTTCTCAATGATACTGGGGTCTCTGAGTAATGGAGGTGGCTCTATCTATAATTGCTGTGTTTCACAACAGATATTGACATCGCAATGCTCTGTATAAAAGGACCAAGTTAGAAAGACCAACATCATTGACTATTTTACCTTCACATTTTCCTGACATATAACTTGCTGATCTCTACCTGAGAATCATGTCTGGAGTTAAGGGAGGACAACAGAAGAAATGCCAAGAACCATGCCCAGAGCCATGTCCTCCACCCCAGCAATGCCACAAGCGTAAGTTGCTCCTCTTATTGTACGTTCAGATAAATTGAATGTATAGTTGGAGAAAAGACAATTATAGCGCCCTGTCATTTTTCTTTCCTCTGGTTTTCTTTGCCTTATCCCCCCTGTATTTTAATGCTTATACTCCCTCTCTTGCCATTTGTCATAATAATTATATATATAAACTTTTCTTCCTTGTGGTGGATCTCAATATCTGGTTGCAGCCATTTTGTTCTCCTTTGCCATGATGCCTGCTGCCATACTGTGAGATTGAGTTTACTGATGGATTGTGGGTAAATTTGATTGGCTAATTGAAACAGAAGCTAGCTTTAAGCCCTGCCAATTGTCAACTTTTGTCAAGTTGACTTCTATAGATAAGGAAACGTAGTCCCTAGTTTTAATTATGTATTTTATGAAAACCCAAGAACTCAAGAAAAACATAAAGAGCGATTCAGACCCATTTAGCAGCAGCTTAGCTGTACGATTTTGTTTGTGGTAGAGATGCTTTAAAGGGGAGTTTTCCTTGGCATGATCCCATTTTCTTTCTTAATATTATATTTATATTTTTATCCTGATTTTGAAAAGCCAGTTTCCAATTCAAGCTTATTTACTGCCTGGGAGTAAGCCCCATGATTCTTTAATAATTGTATTTTCTCCAAGTCGTGACACATTGGTGGAATTTCACAGAAGCTATTGCACCATTAAACAAACATTTCAAAGCTGTGCAAAATGGAAAGCCATTCTAAATTGGAGACAAATAATACGAGGACGGTGATTGGCTATGGGGTGGAGTGATGTCAGCAGCTCAGATCTTAATGAAAATATATCTAACAAGGAAGTTACTTTGTGAAAAGAGGGAATGTGGCTAAATGAATAGGTTTATGGAAATAGAATGCATCCATATGTGCTTTAAAATATGGAGATTTGCTATACACTCAGACACACCAACCATATCGAGCTCCTGGGAAAGTTAAACATTAGGATAGAAAAGATGGATTTGGGCCAAAATAGGGACTGTCCCTACTAAAAAGGGACACTTGGGAGGTATGGAATATGACATTGTTCCAAAATACGGGAGAATAATTAACACAAATCACTGTTTTATTTCAGCTTCCAAGCCAGTGTGTCCTGAACCTGTGCAAAAATGTCCACCTCCTCAAGGTAAAGACTAATCCATAATTACAGTGCTAGCCAGTACGTGAAAATGGCATGATGTGGTGAATGTATTTTTTGAGTGACCATATTGGTGCCATTGCTCGGTGACAATACTGGTCAGAGAATTCAGGCTGCCTCAACTTGGAGACACTGTTAGAGTCATCTTCTCTAATCAGACAGAAATACCTTTATGTTTATTCTTCTGATATTTTATTTGGCTCACACAATAAGTACATTTAACAAGAACAAATCAAATTGTGACAGAGCAAAGTAGACAGGATTTCGTTAAGTTAAAGAATTACTTTGTCTTTGTTTCAGCTTGTAAGCCAGTGTGCCCTGAACCAGTGCAAAAATGCCCACCTATTCAAGGTAAAGCAAAATCCAGCCATTGAAACATATACGCTTTAAATGTGCCATGTATAGTAACACTTTGTGTGCCAGAGTTGTACCCAACGCATTGCAGGAGATACATGGACTCCGGGGAGTTTAAATTAATTTGTGTGCCTTGCCTCCACTGAATGCTCCTTACCACATGCAGAGTACTGATTCCTATTGTGCAACTCCTGGTTAGGCAATCTTTGGCAATACAGATTTTGCTGACTACATCTTCCATGATGCTTTGTCAGCATCACGGCTGTAAGAGCATTATGGGTGATGTAGTCTGCTGATGATTGTCTACCATTGTCGCATAACAACCGTGCTTACAATGAAGTGTTTTTGATACTTAGAGTGTCTATTTAAATCTAGATAACTTGTCTGTGAAGATGAATTACTCCACGTCTATGTATCTTGTTACTCCAAGTCCTTTCTTTGCCCCTACATCGCTCAAACACCGCAGGTTGTCTATAAAATGTGTGATTATTTTTTAAAGGTGTTTGTTCACTAAACAACAAATTGTTGAGAATTAAAAATGAAACTGCACAATTCAAGCTAATATAGCCAAGGTAGGGCTATAGATGAGTTGCAAAATCTTTCCGAATAATCTATTTTTGTCTTGACTTAGCAATTTGGTTTCAATTCACTACAATTAATGTTTAGTGAATAAGCCCCTAAATGTTTTAAAGATGTAGTAACAGCAATGTATTATTTATTTTTCTTATAGAACCGTGCAAGCCAATTCAACAGTGCCCCCAGGACAAGCAATGCGTGAAGAAATGATTGCAGCGTTTCAAATCATCTTCATCATTCAAAAGAAATATTTCTCCAAAAAATACACACACACACATATATATTAATTGTTAATTATCAATTATATGGAAAACTGTTTAGCTGCATCTATAACTTTACACATTGTTACCAAAAATGTTCTCCTGTGTATAGTATTCTTTGTACCCAAATAAATACATGATTTGAGAAAACATAAAATTTGTCTCTAAACATATTCTGATTCATGAAACTCACATTTAGATTGAAATTCTAAACTATTAGCGGAAAGGCTCTAAAACGTTTGTTTATTTAATAACAAGTGTTTAAGTTATCATGTTTGGTTTTGTTAGGAATCTAAAATATGCAGAGACATAAAACGTATTTGATTTAGAATGAAATTGTCTTTGCAAAAACAATTAATCTAATATTGTGAGGATATTAAAAGATTGTTGCAGAGAGTAGTAGAAACTGGCTAATATATGTGAATTGTTCAAAACGGTGGTCAACATTCTAGAACAAAGGATATTTTAAGTGAACTACAGTGTGCACTGTATGACATAGTTTCTAATGTGTCTCTGCCTGGTAAAACCCATCATCTAAGACAGGAATCATGTGAATTGTCAGCTAGAATTGCAACAATCATGGAGCACGTACGTGTGGGTAATCATGGATTTGAACTTCGAGGGTTGACACATTGAGTATGTTGTTCACACACATTCCATGGAGCCCCAGTGCGAAACTGAGCTGTGGGCCCTCCCCTCCCCCCTTCCCTCTCTCCCCCGATGCATGGGCCCCCCTCAACTCATATAAACAGGCACACACAGACACACAGACAAACACACACATACACCCCCTGACAGACACATACATACACACATACACACACAAACATACAGACAGACACACACACAGACACATACACACACATGCAGACACATACATACAGAGACACATACATAGACACAGACAAACACACATACATACAGAGACACAGACATACACACAAATACAGAGACACACACACATACAGAGACAAACATACATACAGAGACACACACACACAGACACAGACACATACAGAGACACAGACACACACACATACACAAACATACAGAGACACACACTCATACAGAGACACAGACACACACACACACACAAACATACAGAGACACACATACATACAGAGACACAGACACACACACATACAGAGACACAGACACATACAGAGACACACACACATACATACAGAGACATAGACACACACACACACACAAACATAAAGACACACATACATACAGAAACACAGACACACACATGCACAAAATGTTTCCTACCTTTTGTCCAGTGGGGGCCAAGCCTGATGGGAGTCAAAGTTCCCACTCTGACTCCCTCCTCTTTCCTCCCACGCGGGTTCTGTCTGATAGCTGGGAGGAGTGACATACAATCACTTCCTCCCAGCAGTGATGATGTCATCACACGGGGCCCGGTTGCACTGTTAAAGTGCCCAGCGCTGACCGGGCCCCCTGATAATCCATATCCATCAGGTGACCCTGACAGCATGGGCCACCCAATGGACCCCTTGAAAGATGGGCTGCAAAACGTGGCAGCTGGTACCCGGGCGCGGAGGTCTGCAGGGCGGCCGGGCCCCCTGGAGTTGCTGTCCTTCGCAGGGATCTTTCGCATCAAACCGAAACAGGCACCTCTCCAAGCAACCAGAGATGTGATCATCCGATGCCAAACTCTAACATACAGAAACAACATCTTCACTGCTATAAAAGGCAAAACACAGCTGGAATCTGAATCCGCCAGTTTCAACTTCTATCAGGACCTGACTAGGATCACCCTCCAGTGGACAAGAAATCTGCATCCAGTGACCCATCGCCTCCAAAATGCCAATGTGCCTTAGCGTTGGACATTGCCTAAAAACCTGTCTGTGGACCACAACGGCACCACTCTAAATCTCACCTCCATAAAACAGGCAGACTCCTTCCTCCAAGCGTTGGGGCTCCCACCGGGAACTGGTCGACCTGACACACCTACCACTTCTCACCTACCACACATGGAACCCCACTAGGACTGTCCCCTTCGTACCCAGAAGGAGATGCGCCTCAATAGCAGCCACTTGAAACCAACACATGTTAAAAAGTCCACAGGCACAAATGTTATTCTTTTTTTTTTTCTATTGCTCTAGCTAAAATGTAAGAAGTTCTGTATGGCACACGTTTATGTTACGTCTCCCAGTTTTATAGTGTTACCCCCTCGGGATGCATTAAACCACAAGTGGACATGATCACCACTGAGTATTCACAACCTTCATGGGTCACCACCATAAAAGGGCTAACACAGTGACCACCACCATCTATCTCCCTCCCCCCGCAACCCCCTTGGTTAGGGGTCATAGACCACACTCATACCGCACACGCAACTACATGGCACATAGGACACGTAACTGATAAGGACAAGAATGCCCAAACACAACGTACTTAGCCACCATGTCCAAGCTAGTGTCACAACGGAACACTCCCTCATCACTATAGCCTAGGGTCCACCTACGCATTGCAATTACTAGTTGTAATTCATATATTTTTTACTTTTTTAATTGTAATACAAAGG
Source organism: Pelobates cultripes (assembly GCA_933207985.1). Lineage (NCBI taxonomy): Eukaryota > Metazoa > Chordata > Amphibia > Anura > Pelobatidae > Pelobates > Pelobates cultripes. The sequence goes on along the minus strand of OW240922.1, from coordinate 11,918,824 downwards.
ACCTGGTATATTTACTGTCTTGCTCCTGTGGACAAAAATAAGTGGGCAAGACATTTAGAGCCTTTAAAGAAAGAATCATGGAACATGTAAGGTCCTCTAAGAATTGCCTTGAGACACCTATTTCAAGACATCTCAAGGAACACCATCAGGGTGATCCTAGTAACTTGAAGTTATGTGGCTTGGAATTAGTTAAGAGGCATCCTAAACAAACAAGGAGAATGGGATGGAGAGCCACTTACACATAGTGAGTGCAGTCCATACTCATTCACAAACATATACCTCCTAATGTAAACGTAACATGAAGAGGGGGTATCGACCTTTATTAGGAAAATGAAAAAATTAAAAATTGGTAAGAGATTACCAAGAGTAGATACACTGAACCAATGTGTGAATAAAGTAAAGTTAAACACTCTTAGTAAAAATCTGGGATAGATATTCCTAAATTATATATAGTAGTCTATAGGTGAATCTATATGGGAGCCCATTGCATACAACGTATAGGGTAGTAGTGCCAAAACATTGACGTTTGTCCAATAAATGGTGGTAGGGATATTGTAGTGCCTGGCAGTGGTTATGGTGCCAAAGAGAGCAAAGGCTGTAGTCACTAATACAGGCAAATGTGTATAGGGGATGTATTAAGGAGTAGAAGCTCACTTCTGTAGAGTAAAAAGGCACATCCACCTGCACACAGTTAGTTAAGAGGCATCCTAGGCATGGGGACGATGACCGACTATTAAGACGGAGGGAGTCAAGATGGATCTATAGTCTCAGGACACTTCAACCCTAAGGTCTCAATGAGGGGTTTTCCTTTTCTCCATTCATCTAATTTAGTGGGGCAACTTTATTGCCCGACTGCTTTTCTTGATAATTGACATTCTTGATATATGACATTTTTGATAAAAGACATGCTCTCTATTATTCTTGATATTGGACCCGTAATGATCCATATTTATGTTCATTTATGATAGATACCACTCACATTTTCTTTCCTTTTTTAACTATCATACTTGCAGATAATTATTATTCACTATTTAGGTTGTTTCCCCCCCCCCCTCCTCTTTATTTCTTTTTCTGAAAAAGATCCCCCAAATTATAGGTTTATTATTCTATATATTATGAGCAACTCTAGCAAATGCGATTTGGATAGATATACCTTTAATAATGTATGATTATGCTGAGTTACAGTGATTTATATATAGACAATTTATAGGGTGTTCTTACTGCCCTATAAGGGGCGTTTGGTGAGATTGATGTGGATGCTTATATATACCTTTTTGATACAAGGTTTGCGTAACCTTCATGTAATATCTTTGCACATATAACGATATTGTGCTGAGCGCATGCGCGGCCAATTCTATACACGCAAACACAGCTTTGCTTGCGCCCCGATACACCATTCCTACTCACTCGGACTTTGACGAGTACCGGTCCATGGGACCTCCCACCGCTGAATTGTATTGGCGGTCGGCATTAGGTACATCCTATTGGCGACTGGATTTGGCGCCAGTTGCATAAATGAGAGAGGGGGTAGGTGTATATTTTTTGCTCGTGCCCTTGAGAAAGGCGACTTTTATCGCTGAAACGTGCGTCGGGTTGTGGGTTTTATTACCTCTACACACTGCTTTAGTACTGGCCTGTTATGCTATATTTTGCTTTCAATTGAGGGACTCTTTTGCTGGCTGAGTACTCTTTTTTTATAGCCATAATTAGCTGTGAGCATCATAGATTCTTTCTATACTACTCCTCGCTTTATTTTCAATTATCTTTACCTCTCTGTCCTTTCGATTTATTTATCTTCTAGAGCTCCGACCAGGTGCTTAACAAGAAGATTTTTTATGTAGTTAGCTTGATTGGATCATTTAGGACTTTGGTTACAGTTAGTAGTTATAGAGGGAATATTGTTTTCCCATTTACAAATGATTACGATTTATTTGACTCATTGGGGTTTAATATAACAGCTGATATTTATCATGCTGTGATTGCTAGATATTGGTTAGATCTACTGTTGCTTTGCTATTTATATTGCAACATTTCTCAATACATCACTCTTCACTAGACTGAGTTACATATTAGGTATCTAATTGCACTTATTGTAACTATGTTGCGCCCTGTGTGCGCCCAGTAGCTTTATATCCTTTAGTATTTAGCCAAGCAGTTTGGTGTATGAATGTAGATAGGTTTTGATGTGTTTTTTTTCACATTTTTTAATCATTAATAAAACTTTCTTATTTTGAGACATAGTTTTCTGCATAGTGATGTCCCGAATGGTTGGCCGAACGGTTCGCCACGGACAGCGAACATATGCGGTAAACTTTGACCCTGTACCTCACAGTCAGCAGACACATTCCAGCCAATCAGCAGCAGACCCTCCCTCCCAGACCCTCCCACCTCCTGGACAGCTCACTAAGAATGCAGCTTCACAATGAATGTAAAATGGATGCTGCCCAGGAGGTGGGAGGGTCTGGGAGGGAGGGTCTGCTGCTGATTGGCTGGAATGTGTCTGCTGACTGTGAGGTACAGGGTCAAAGTTTACCGCATATGTTCGCCGTCCGCGGCGAACCATTCGGTGAACCGTTCGGGACATCACTATTTCTGCATAATCTTATATATGTACTGTTCTTAAGGGGGTACTGGTTTTGATGGAATTAGCCTCCTCTCTTTATTTCTTGCTTATCCCAGGGTTAGGCCCTTTAGTACCCCTATAACCCTTCCTGTACTTCCAGGTTGTTTCCTGGTGTATATATTTATTCTGTAATTAATATATGTTTAGATCCTGGATGTGCGGGACCTACCAAACAACACAATGTATTTTCTCTTGGGACTATAGCGAAACTGCGATAGACCTAGCTAGTTTGTCATCACCTATAAGACTAAAATTAAAATGTGCAATGTTCTCCAATGCCGCATATATGTTTGTATCTACTGTATGAAAGCTTGTGATAGCATCTCAAGCATATGTGCAAAGCAAAAGCATACCTTAATCCAGCGCTGGGCAAAGCTCCTAGTGCTGTTCTACACACCCACATCTGATGTCATAAGAGCCGCGCAGAGGTAAATAAAGACAATTCTGATGGGTAAAAGGAAGTAAATGTAATAGAAAGGCGGGGAGCGCTGCAGACAAGGGGGTAGGTAGGGGAGACATGAGAAGTACAGAAAGTCTGTCGCTAGCATGCAGTGTGCGCTGATGTCAGATATAGGATAACTATGCACAGAATTGCCCAAAACAGAGTTCTGGGATGCCTATGTCATGTGTGCCAAAGGTGCAGCTTGACACAGACACACACACGCAAGTGCCAATAACTGTAGTGCAGTCCTTCCACCAAGAGTGTCTTACCACCATGACCACTTTTAAAAGCAGAAGTGATTATGATGGTTGGAGTAACCCTACAGAGAAAACATGACAATAATCATTTTTGTAAGAAATACATATTTTGAATAAACCATATATCTTCATATAGATTAACATAATACTTAAACACGGCACAAGATGAAAGGTCGTGGATGAGCAGAAAGACAGAGAAAAAAATAACGAACATGAATTCATTCTAATTTTTTTTTTTTACGACATTAAGGATGTGCATTTTTTCTCAGACACGTTAGTCTTAGCCAAAGAAATTCTTGAACGTGTTTTTGTAAAAGTAGTTAACTGAATCCCTCTAGTGGATAATGCCTGCAAGTTATTAACACTTATGAATATGGATCAAGCAATTACTTCAGATTAATTGCAAAGCACATCACGTATAACTATAACCAGGATATTTAGATAGTAATATTAGCAAATGAGTGTGTGTGGAGCAATTCCAGAAACTGTTACAACCAAAAGGTAAAATGTCTCATTTTTAACCATCTAAATTTGAAGGACCTGATTTCTTTTGGCTCTGTTCTTTCTATTCCTTATAGCATTTATTCACTAACCTTGATATCTTATCTACCTGCTGGAAGAAGCTAAATAGTATCAATGAATGAATCTTTAATAATGTTTTAAAAGTAATGTATATTACTAAAGTAAACATACGAAGAAAACAAGGAAGTATTCAGCAGTTTACAAATACTGCTATAGTCCAAAAGGTAGCTTAATCACCAGAACCGGGGTCTCTCTCGTAAAGAAGCAGATGAAAACACAAAGGGTGGTGCAATGCTCCAACTTGAGCGCCTGGGGGGCGGGGCCGGCCCGCCGAGCCGACTGGACGCCATATGCATGGGCTCCAGCTCTAGGCTCGTGAAAAGGGCTCAAAAAGCCGACATAGACCGCTGCAATGCCGGAACCGTCGCTACCGCTGCATGGAGAGGGTTACCAGCTTCAGCCCGATACCCCGCAGGAGGCGCACCACGCACCGGGTGAGCAGAAACGGCCACCTTCGGCCCACAAGCCGCCACAAGCCTGACCCCGTGCACCCGCGGTGTGCAGCCAGACACCGCGGAGAGGCACTCTGCGGGAACAGGAAAAGCCGCATGAACTAAGCCTCTGGTCATGGGATGATACCCCGGCTCGGGGCATGGCCCCGCTCCCCCCCCAGGCTGGTGGGGGTTATCCCGGCATCATGGCGGCGGCTAGCACAGCGGTGGGAGATCCCACGCTCGGCCTATGCCGCCCGCCTACACTAGCAACGGCTGCAAGAAAAAACAGCCAGCTAGCAGATATGGACGCTGCCAGGAACGCACCCTAATAAAGAATAAAGGGACGCAAGCAACCATTTGATGGGGCACTACAGCCCACACAAAGCTCCAATTTGGAAAGCTGCCGATGAGGATCCTACTTAAAACGCTACTGCTATTAATATCCCCCCGGAAACCGGGTGAGCGGATGGAGCGCCAACAAAGGCACATACCATGTTGGGATACCGCGGACTCCTTGCAGAGGTGGACCCACAGATGCCCACCCTCGGGTGACCGGTGTGCTGGTAGGGAACCGGTCGGACCCTTTGAACTTGGTGGTGATTCAGAGGACTTTGCCCCTGACTCAGTGAGCCCTGTGGGACCGGTAGACGTGGACCCTCCGGTGAACCGGTGGCCGGGGGGCACGCGCTGGTACCAAGTATGAGACCGGAGCCAGGCGAGGCATGGACTGATTGGGACCCGGGGGTGGATCTGGGGGAATCGGGGAGGTGCAGGGGACGGGTGGCAGGTGGATTCTACGTGGGGGGGATCTGCTAGACTGCCCACGCAACCGAGTGCCCACGGCGCCACGGATCTACCCACTGACGGACCGGAGTTTACCCAGGGTGGAGGCAAAAGAGGGTCCCCCAGACACGGAGGTGCCCATGGGCCCCAGATGTGGATGGCCCAACCTAACTCGACAACATCTAAGACTCATTTAGCCGAAAGCGTAGACATTCAGAACAGCCCTGCTCCTGTATTGTTTCAGCCCTTATTAGTAATTTTTAGTTTATAAGCAAATGTTACCCAGAGTTTCAATAGACTAGGCGTTGCTAACGCACTTAACATAAAGAGTTTGTCTACATATTCCCTCTAGTTGAGACTGTGCAAGGCAGTACAAATTGATGAGCATCTGACCTTGCAGCAAGGGCATGATGATATGTTTTTAATTGTTACCATAAGTTTTTTCATGTTTCAATACTGCCTATTTACTGCCTATTTACTGCCAAATTACTGCATTGTATGTTACTAGGCCTAAGCAACCACACAAACCAACCAACACGAAACACTTGCACAAACCAGCTAACACAAAGCACAGGCACAAACCAGCCGGCACAGAGCAATTACACCGACCAGCTAACACGAAACAACTGCATAAACCAGCTAACACAAGCTAACTACCCAAACAGCTGACACAAAGCAACTACACAACTGACTCACACAAACCAGCTAACACAAAGCACCTGCACAAACCTGCTAACACAAAACACTTGCACAAACCAGCAAACACAATGCACTTACACAAACCAGCCAACACAGGCTACATGTTAGCCATTGTAACCAACTAACTGGCAAACCAAATGCAAATGAGACATGTGACACAACCTATATTGCAATTGTCCTTAGGACGTTACAAGTGGCTTCTGTGAGCACATAAGATATTGGCGCCCTACAGCATCCAGAGGCTATCTGGTACGCTGCTGTAATTTGTTATATATCTTCTGACCTATATTAAGCTTACAATAGAAAGGCAAAGCTCACTTAATTACACACAAGATTAAATATACTGAAAGCTTCACTGCATGCTTAGTTAAATGCAACTCAACCACGTAGTAAAATATGAGGCCTCATTTTGAACTTAGCCACTGCAGAAAAAAATATATGAAAAGTGTCATACATTACAGTGCTATAACATGCTATGATAAACTAGCACACATATCTATCCATGTTTTTCCAAAACGAATGCATTGTTAACGCTTTATCCCCTGCGTGGGAAAACGACTTATTGTGTTGACCTCAATAAAAACAGATTTAATACAACTTGAGCGCCTGGGCAGGATAATCCCTGCGTACTGATATGGTGTAGTGTAAGTTCTTGTGGTTGATTACCACAATGGTGGTGACTCTTGTAGATATATAGAAGAAAATGAAAAATAAATGGTGCAGTATATCAAATACAAATATAAAAAATAAAAATGGTAGCGGATGTGCACTCACATGTTCCGATATCCACTCGTGGAATGTACAATTTTACGATATTTAGGGGGCAAAGGGAGGCCAAATGGGCTAGATAGTGTTCTTAACACTATAGGGTCAGGAATATGTTTGTGATCCTGACCCTATAGTGTTCTTTTAAGGAAAATGCTTGATATGAAATGGGAATATATCAGAAATAGTGATGTCGCAAACCGTTCGCGAACTTTTTGCGAACGGTTCGCCACGAACTGTTCGCGGCGAACTCCGGTCAGCTAACACATCCCGGCCAGGATGCACATCAGGCAGCTTCAACATGGATGCTGTCCAGGAGGTGGGAGGGTCTGGGAGGGAGGGTCTGCTGGAGATTGGCCCGGATGTGTCAGCTGACCGGAGTTCGCTGCGAACTATTCGTGGCGAACCGTTCGCGAAAAGTTTGCGAACGGTTCGCGACATCACTAATCAGAAATAGGGTCCCTTAAACAACTTGTTTCATCATGAGAATTACCTTTTTTACAATTTTTACAATTTTGATTGCTATTTATAATAAAGCTATTAGAGTTATTTTATTTTTTTTAGAATGTGACTATATTGTGTCTAATCTTTATTGGCCTTTAAATTACCAAATGTTTATCATTTAACAAACTATTAGATCCGTGCCAAAAAATGCAGTGAAACTACCAAATGAAGAACTACATGAGATGTACAGTATTTCTATCTGCTCTGATCATTATTCCCTGGTAATAGGCGAGCACTTACAAACACATTCCACAGCCAGTAACAATAAACAAAGGGGCCTGGCTCAACGGTGGATCTGCTGATGGAGTCTCAAACCTAAAAACCCCATCGTCAAAGTTACCAGCAGAAACCGTAACCCAACTTGGGGCTGGAGATTGACAATCTTGAGAGGAGTCTGCTGCTTACTGAGCAGAGTTTAGTGGGTACAGGTAGTGGAGAGGGAGGAGATAAGACAGATGGGAAACAGGCATGTAGCTGGGTGACAGTGGGATGAGGAAGCAGGGGGGAGGGAAGAGGAAAGGGCTAGCTAGTCCTGATTTGATGCAATTTAGCAGATTTGCCCGTTTGAGGGAAGATGTTGGGAGCATCAGCTCAGGAGTAGCTGTATTAGAGGAAACTGTTACTTCTAACAGCCGAGCCAGCAGCCCCCCTAGTACGGGTGGGGATCAAAATGTAAGGAAGGCAAGACAGGTTGTGGTGGTAGGGGACTCTATCATTAGGAGAGCAGATAGGGCAATCTGCCGCTCTGATCGGCTCAACCGGACAGTTTGCTGTCTCCCGGGTGCTCGGGTCCGGCATGTTGCTGACAGAGCGGATGGATTATTGGGAGGGGCTGGGGATGACCCAGCGGTCATGGTCCATGTTGGTACCAATGACAAAGTAAGAGGAAGATGGAAGGTCCTAAAGAATGATTTCAGGGAATTAGGTAGCAAACTTAAGAAAAGGACCTCCAAGGTGGTATTCTCTGAGATATTACCTGTGCCACGCGCTACAGTGGAAAGGCAGCGGGAGATTAGAGAGGTCAATGCGTGGCTTAAGTCTTGGTGCAGGAAGGAGGCTTTTGGGTTTTTGGAGCACTGGGCTGACTTTACGATTGGGTACAACCTTTATAGTGGTGATGGATTGCACCTAAACGGGAGAGGGTCTGCAGTGCTGGGGGATAGGATAGCTAGAAGGTTGGAGGAGATTTTAAACTAGTTGTAGGGGGGGGGAGGGTCATAGCAATCTGCAACATGGATATAGGACAGAAAGGATATGGGCTTTAGCACAGTATTAGGGAGGTGGAGACGGGGGGAGGGGCAAGCTCAGAACAGAGAAGCTATGTAATGATGATAATTCACAAAATATACAAGTGACGCATAATATTAAATGTATGCTTACTAATGCAAGGAGCCTAAATAACAAAATGGGGGAACTAGAGGCATTAGCATACACTAAACAATATGATATAATAGGCATAACTGAAACATGGTGGGACGAGACACATGACTGGGCAGTTAACTTAAATGGGTACAAGTTATTTAGGAAGGATAGGAAAAACAAGAAGGGTGGTGGGGTATGTTTGTATGTCAACCATGATTTAAAGCCAAATGTTAAGCAAATGGAATGCGAGGAGGATAATGTGGAAGCTTTATGGGTAAATATCTGCTTGGGGGAAAAGAAGGGAAACCAACTATTGGTTGGGATATGCTATAAACCACCTAATGTTAATATTGACGAGGAACAACAGCTGTTTGAGCAAATTGAGAAAGCTGCAAATCTGGGTAACACTTTAATTATTGGAGATTTTAATTACCCGGACATAAATTGGGATAGAGGGACTAGTAGCTCAGCAAAGGGAATTAGGTTTTTAAACTTGTTAAATGACACCTTCATGTCACAACTTGTACAAGCACCAACTAGAATGGACGCTTGTCTGGACCTGGTTTTAACAAACAACGTTGATCTTTTGACCAACATCCAAGTAGGTGAGCACTTGGGAAATAGTGATCACAATATAGTGTCCTTTGAAATAAACTCAAAAAAACAAAAGCACATGGGGAATACTAAAACATATAATTTTAAAAAGGCCAATTTCAATAAGTTAAGGGAAGCTTTACAATATATTGACTGGCGTAAATTATTTAGTGAAAAGAACACTGAGTATAAATGGATCATATTCCAACAAATATTAAAAAGGTACATTTCTCAGTATGTACCATTGGGAAATAAATATAAAAGAAACAAATTAAAACAAATGTGGTTTAGTAGAGAAGTAAAACAAGAGATTGAAAATAAGAAAAGGGCATTCAAAGCATTTAAATCGGACAAATCAGATGCATATTATAAAAGATATAAGGAAGCAAATAATGCGTGCAAAAAGGCAATTAGACTTGCTAAACTTCAAAATGAAATAATGATAGCTAAAGAGAGCAAAACCAACCCTAAAGCATTTTTTAAGTACATAAATTCTAAAAAAAACAAAAATGAAAGTGTAGGTACACTAAAAACTGAAACGGGGGTGTTAGTTAATGAAGACCAGGAAGAGGCAGGAATTTTAAATAACAATTTCTCCTCCGTATATATTAAAGGACCACTATAGTGCCAGGAAAACATACCCGTTTTCCTGGCACTATAGTGCCCTGTGGGTGCCCCCGCCCTCAGGGTCCCACTCCCGCCCGGCTCTGGAAGGGGGAAAGGGGTAAAAACTTACCTTTTTCCAGCGCCGGGTGGGGAGCTCTCTGGCTCCGATCCTCCTCCTCTCCTCCCCTCTCCTCCCCTCTCCGATCCTCCTCCTCGTCCTATGGACGCTTGCATGCTCTCACTGTGATTTTCACAGTGAGAATCACGCAAGCGCCTTTAGCGGCTGTCAATGAGACAACCGCTAGAGGCTTTGGGGGAAGGCTTAACCCATTCATAAACATAGCAGTTTCTCTGAAACCGCTATGTTTATAAAAGAATGGGTTAAGCCTAGCTGGACCTCTCACCCAGACCACTTTTTTAAGGAAGAACCCATGGCAATAGATGTGTAAACGATTGCTACTAAAAACTTGCAGGATAACTGTAATTGGTTAACTCAAGACAAGGTGCTGCAGCAACTAAAGAAAGTTAATATAAACAAAGCTCCAGGGCCTGACGGTATCCATCCACGTGTACTTAAGGAACTAAGTGTAGAAATAAGTGAACATCTGTTTTTAATCTTTCAAGATTCTTTTCTTTCAGGAAGGGTTCCGGAGGATTGGAGAAAGGCAGATGTGGTTCCTGTATTCAAAAAGGGTTCAAAATCTTTGCCTGGAAATTATAGACCTGTGAGCTTAACTTCTGTGGCTGGTAAAATATTTGAAAGGTTATTAAGGGATAATATTCAAGAATTCCTTGAGAAGAACATGGTTATCAGCAAAAATCAGCACGGTTTTATGAAGCACAGGTCATGTCAAACTAACTTGATTGCATTCTACGAAGAAGTAAGTAGAAGTATAGATCAGGGTGCTGCAGTGGATGTGATCTACTTGGATTTTGCCAAGGCATTTGATACGGTTCCTCACAATAGGTTAGTCTTCAAACTTAAAGAAATTGGTCTAGATGAATATTCTTGTTCTTGGGTAGAACATTGCCTTAAGGATAGAGTACAACGAGTTGTCATTAATGGTAAATTTTCAAGCTGGACAGAGGTGGCAAGTGGTGTCCCTCAGGGGTCTGTTCTGGGTCCCCTTCTATTTAACATGTTTATAAATGATCTTCAAGACAGCATTGAAAGTCATGTTTCAGTGTATTGTCATGCATGAAAAAGGGCATTCATTCTCGGGACGAGAATATCATTTTACCTCTTTATAAATCACTGGTAACACCCCATATTGAATATGCTGTGCAATTTTGGGCACCTGTTCTAAAGCAGGATATTATGGCACTAGAAAAAGTGCAGAGGCGGGCTACAAAATTAATAAAAGGAATGGAACATATCAGCTATGAAGAAAGGTTAACAAATTTAAACCTATTTAGTTTAGAAAAACGTCGCCTGAGAGGGATATGATAACATTATACAAATATATTCGGGGCCAATACAAACCATTGTGTGGAAATCTATTCACAAACCGGACTTTACATAGGACACGAGGCCATGCGTTTAGACTGGAAGAAAGAAGATTTCGTTTAAGGCAAAGGAAAGGTTTTTTTACTGTAAGAACAATCAGGATGTGGAATTCTCTGCCTGAAGAAGTGGTTTCATCAGAGTCCATACAGATGTTCAAACGGCTACTAGTTGCATACTTGCAAAAACAGAATATTCAAGGATATAATCTTTCAATGTAGGGTAATAATTGCTTGATCCAAGGATAAATCTTACTGCCATTCTGGGGTCAAGAAGGAATTTTTTTCCTAGCTTGTTGCAACATTGTGCTTCAAACTGTTTTTTTTTGCCTTCTTTTGGATCAACAGCCAAAAACAAATGTGAGGTAGGCTGAACTTGATGGACGCAAGTCTCTTTTCAGCTATGTAACTATGTAACCCTAAGAGACAAGCTTACCTATAACCCTCATGGATAAACGCATCCCCAAGGAACAGCCCAAGAAGGGCCAAGATCAGGGAGCATCGGTAGCCGACATCTTTGCGGCCCCCAAACCACCCTCACATCAGGCCCAGATGGCGCCGAGGTGTGCCCCGCTCCCTCATCCCCGCCACGGCGGACTTATTCACCGATGACACAGCCGACAGAGGAAACACCACGGATCCTGGCACAACTGGCTGAAGTGAAGCACTTCTTAGCTGGGGAAATAAAGAACTCTACCACAGTCCTCCAGGGCGAAATACAGGCACTGGGCGCCAGGACCACGAGGCTGGAGCATAGGCAGGAGGCCGCAGTGGATGCTCACAACTCGGCAATGCTGCAAATAAACCGCCTCACTGCCCGCCTGGGAACAGCGGAAATGGCAATCGAGGACATGGCTAACAGATCCCGGAGGATCAATATGCGTCTCAGGGGGCTCCCTGAAACTGCGGGAGAGGGCCCCTTGGTGGATCTTGTTCTTACGATTCTCCGGCCCCTGCTTCCCGACCTGCCTGATCACCTCTGGCATATTGAGCGCGCACACAGGGCACTGGGGGCGAGAAGACCGGACCAGAATCGCCCGAGGGACGTAGTTATGCACTTCCTTTACTTTCAAACGAAGGATGCCTTACTGAAGAAAAGCAGAGTCACATCCATCCATCATAACGGCATCGATCTGGCCCTCTACCAAGATTTGGCCCCCACAACACTGCAGAGGGGCAGGGAGTGGAAGCCAATCACTGATGCCCTCCGAGCCGCTGGCATTAGATATGCCTGGGGATACCCGTTCCGCCTCATGGTTTTCAGCGGGGACCGAACCCACGTGCTCCTACCAGGCGATAGTCCCACCGGTCTGTTCCAGGCGCTGGGCCTGCCTACCCCGCAGAACATTGCGGCGGTCCCCACGGAGCAAGAGGAGTTGGGCCTGCTGGCCCAGGACTGGCATCTGGTAGACCATCATCCCCATTGAAGATCCAACGGACCATGACGGCGCACCCCGAGAAGCAGTCTGTCAAGCATGTATGGACCTTCGTCCCCTGGTGGAGAAGGGTGGGATGGGGGGCCGATAATGGGACACTCAGGGACTTGAGGACTCCTTTTATAACACAAGGGACATGGGCTGCTTAGAGGGGGGGTGCGGAGGGTGGGGGGGACTCTGGAGGACACCAGCATAGTTTAACTATAGCGGCACCCGACCGCACACTGAGGGTACCCAGGAACCAGAGTGGATGGGACTTATGCCACCGACCAGCTCAAGCCACACTGCAGCCTCCTCTGGGAAACGTCCTGGTACCGGGAGGCACGTATTATGATGTATCCCACATTACAGACCTTCTACGAGAAGGCGAATAGAATGGACACGTTCCTAGCCCGCACACTGAGGCCGAGACAGGCACATCACCACGTCACCACATTACCTCACTGAAACACCCAGACGGATCTATACGGACAACCCCAGCAGACATAGCCGCAATCTTTACTGACTTTTACAAAACCTTATACAACCACTCATTGACGACCGATGCTTCACGAACTGACAAAGCAGAACGGAATATTACGTTCTTACGACAACTGACATTGCCAGGTCTGTCACCCACAGCAATAGCAGCTCTCGACCAAGACATAACTACGGACGAAGTTGACAGGGCCATAGCCAAGCTCCATGGAAATAAGGCCACGGGTCCAGATGGATTCGGGGGAGCCTACTACAAAACTTTCCGTGAAGTCTTAACCCTTCATTTAACGACCTTATTTAATGATTTCTGTAACGGCGGCTTACCAGATAAAGACATGACTTTAGCTAACATTGTGTTAATCCCTAAACCCGGGAAGGACTCCCAACTACCTGGAAGCTATAGACCCATCTCACTAATTAATCATGACGCCAAGTTATTAGCTAAGATTCTAGCAGAAAGACTCAACCCCTACCTACACACCCTAATAGACCCTGACCAAGTGGGTTTCATCCCAGACAGGCAACTTTTTGAAAATACGAGACGAAACTGCACACTCATATGGAGCCAACACAGTATGAAAACTCCCACCCTTATAGTATCCCTTGACGCTGAGAAAGCTTTTGATAGGATCAAATGGCATATCTGTTCACCTTACTGGAACACCTGCGCTTTCTGCGCCCATACATCACAGCTGTCCAAGCCCTATACCACGGCGTGTCGGCCCGGGTGCAGATACCTGGAGCACTTACACGTCCTTTCTCTCTCTCGAACGGGACGAGGCAGGGGTGTCCCCTGTCCCCTCTTCTATTTGTCCTTGCGCTAGAGCCTATGCTACAGGCCATTCGGGAACACCCTGACATTAGGGGTGTGGGGGGCCAGGAGTTCATAGTGTCTGCCTACGCGGACGATGTGCTCCTCTCCCTCACGTCACCGACCGCCTCCATGGAGGGGGTACAGGGGATACTTGCTAGATTCAGCCCACTCTCAGGATATAAGATTAACATGTCTAAATCCAGCGCCCTCCCCACAGGGATACCCATAGCAGACATAAATCACATACGCGATAACTATGGCATTCAATGCGTTCCACATTCTATCAGTTACCTAGGCATCCAGTTGACCGCGGATCCGGCGGACATGTACAAATACAACTACCCCCCCATGATCAGAGCCCTTATACATGACATGGAGAACTGGATGGACAGACCCATCTCCTGGATGGGTCGGGTCCATTCGGTGAAAATAAACGTCCTACCAAGGATCCTCTTTCAGGCCCTCCCCCTACTGCTCACTAAAGCAGATCTAGCACACTTACAAAAAGCCATCGGTAACTTTATATGGCAAAACAGAAGACATCGGGTGACGAGACAGGTGTAGAATGGGCCCACTCCACACATCAAGGGGGAGTCCTGCTAGCATTGGATGCTGAAAAAATGTTTGACTGCTTAAACTGGCTTAAACTAGACATAGAATGAAAATAAGTCGGAGGTGGGGCATCCCTGTCGTGTGCCATTTCGGATGGCCAGTGGAGCTGATAGGAAGCCTGTGCCGAAGACTCTTGCTGAGGGGTCTTGGTATAGAGCCAGGATACTGGTTAGGAATGCTGGGGGGATGCCCATTTTGGTGAGTGTTAATTGCATGTACTGCCAGTTTAAGCGGTCAAACGCTTTTTCAGCATCCAATGCTAGCAGGACTCCCCTTTGATGTGTGGGCCCATTCTATGAGGTTGATGAAGTGTCTGGTGTTGTTGCCTACTTGTTTGTTCGGGATGAATCCCGCCTGTTCCTCAGAGATTAGGGTGGGGAAGAGAGGTTTGAGTCTGTTAGCCAGCAGTTTGGCATATAGTTTGACGTCTGCGTTGAGTAGTCATATAGGTCTCAGATTGGCGCAGATTGTTGTTTGTTTGTTTGTTTTGGGCAGCGTGACTATGAATACTTCCAGCATTTCTTTAGGAGTCCGCCCGGTGAGCTTTACGTGATTGAAGAGTTTGGTGATGTGTGGGGTTAGCGTGGATCTAAATTTATGGTAGTAGTAATTGGGCAGCCCATCTGGGCCGGGCGATTTGTGCTTCGGTAAAGTGACAATCGTGTCGGCCACCTCTTCGCAAGTGAATGGGGCCTTTAGAGTCGCTTGCTGTTCTGTTGTGATAAATGGAATGTGAGTGTGGTTCAGGAAGAGGGTAATTTCCTCATCTGATGGTTGGTGTGTGTGAGGATCCCTGTCGAGCTGGTACAGGGAGGCATAGTAAGTTACAAGTTCCTCAACAATGTGGTGTGGGTTATGTGGTTTCTTGCCTGTCTGGGAAGTAATATAGGGGATTTTTACTCTTCGATTGTGCGTGGGTAATCCGAAACCCCCCGCCCTCCAGGGTGGTCTATAACTTCCCTTCTTGGTCAGTGGTGTGTCTTGTCGAGCATTGTTAGAGTCAGCAAACCCAGATAACACGAAAAACATAAACATGTAAAACAAGGTATATACAACAGTCCCCTATAAGACAGGGTAATTAGTGGTGTTGGGTCAGCCGAAGAGCCTAGTACTCGAGAGGCAGACTCAACTGGGGGATTAGGAGTAACCTGCGTGGTTTTGCCTCATACCCGGACCCTTTTGATATAGATTATAACCTGTGCCGTCACATTACAGAGCAGCCTTAATTACACTAAACGTGCGTGGGAACAACCCACCCTCAGGATTATGCAGTCGTATTTTTATTTATTTCTTTATTTTTTAAGCCCATTTGTGCCCTCCACCCTGTCTGTGAGCTAATCAAGGTGTGAGAAGGTTAAGTGTCCCAATAGAGGTAATATGTCGTGTGCCGTATACATTACACTTCTTTTTGGACTTGTCCTCGTTATCCGTTGTTTTGCCTTTGTGCTCAGGGGCATGGGAGGGTAGTTAATTTATCCCGTTGTGGCGATCCCGCCATATGCCATTCAGTAGTGAACTTTCTTTGCGGTTTCGGGTCTTGTGGCGGCTGATCAGACGAGCAGAATAGTCCCCATTCTCTTAGAAGGTGTAAGCCGTCCTCCGGTTCTTCTATAACATGGTTCTTGTTGTTCCTCCAAACAAGACATTTTATGGTTGCGGGGGGGTCTTCGTGACTGAGACAAATTCCCTCCGTCGGCTCATTGTGAGAGCTGATAAATCCGCGAAAAGTTGCACTGCTTGGAACGGCTCTGGAAGTGATGTGAGTTTGCGCATGGCAGCCAGCAGTGTGTCCTTTGATTTGTAGTAGTGGAATCTGACCACGACATCGCGCGGGGTATTCACTGTGAAACGTTGCGGCCTAGGGAGACGATGCGCTCTGTCCATGAGCCAGTCCGCAGCTTCAATTGCCGGCAACATGGCTTGGCACAGGTCTTTGATGTATTCGGGCAGTGCCTCATGCGTGACGCCGTCAGGGATGCCTCTAAACCTGACATTGTTGCGTCTGGAACAATCTTCCATATCTGCAAGTTTTCTTTTCATTTGTGTTTGTTCCTCACTGAGGGCTTGCATCTTTGCCTCCATGTCATTATGTGCGATGCATATTTCCTCAGTGCGCACCTCTGGGCGATCTGTCCTGTCTCCCAGCTCTGACAGTTCCTGCTTCCCTTCTGTTGTCATTTTCTGAAAGTCTGTGTTTAAGGTGGCCCTCAGGTCCTGCAGCATTGTATATATCCTTTTTTCGGTGTAGTGGCCTGAGGGAGCCTCCGTGTCAGGCAGATCTTCCGAGAGAGGGGCAGGCACCATGCCGTCGTCGCCATCTTGGCTGGACCGGAGTCGGCCTTTTTTGGCAGATCTAATTTGATCCATGAACTTCATTTGTTTAGAGGGCGCCATGAGGGTGACTGATGTTCAGCCGAGCTCTTTGGGGTCGTTTTCAGGAGGATTGTGCTGGCTATCTGTAGCTTTCGGGTCTGGGAGCTCCTACTCCATGCGCCCTTCTCGTTCAGCCACTAGCCACGCCCCCCTTGTGTTCCTTTTTTATTCAACAATTTGTTGTATTAGTCTTTTTATATTAGCACAATACATACTGTTGTTTGTACTAACAGTAATTTCTTCCTGCTTTACGAGTTTCAATGAGAAAAGCCATCAACGTCAATTTTAATTCATGCCTATATCCATCTACCCACCTACTGACTGATCCATCTATCATTCCATCCATCCATCCATCCATTCGTCAATTTATCCATCCTTTCATCCACTCACCCACTGACCCATCCATCCTGCTATCCTTTCATCCACTTACCCACTGACCTATCCATCTACCAATCCATTCATACAACCATTCTTTTACACAAGCTCTAATTGTCTCCAGCATGACAGGTACCAAAAGCAGGAAATTCTGCTCGTCTCTCAGTCAATAGTGTCAGTCTATGTTTGCACAATTATTGATACAAACACAGTAAAATGTACATACATTGATGCCAATATGTACAATTAGGATTCCTAAACATTAAGGGTGGTGATTAAACAAGACTAGTAATTAAACTCGTTCTCGTTGTTTTGAATCCAAGATGCCTATCATATTATTGCCCAAAATTATAGTCTCATGTAGTATTCCATAGGGATGTGATATCATGTTGCAAAAATACACTTTGGAAAACCTCACCCTACCCTGCAGCTATACTTACAAGCCTGGAAGTAAAAGGTCTAATAAAAGTCAATTAATAACACTCGTGCAACGTTCCTATTGGCTAAGCTATAGGTGAGAGATCTTGCTCAACTGTTTGGGACTGGCCCTGTATTTTGTATAAAAGCAGCATATTTCGGGTTATCTGCTATAGGCAGCGCATCGTACACCTTATTCTTACTCACAGATTGAATCTAGAAGCCACTATGTCATCCAAAGGTGGACAGAAGTCTGACCAGTGCAAAGATCGTAAGTACTTATTCAGGACATAGATCATTGACTTTATTTTAAAAACATTTAAAGCAATTTGCAAATCGCTGCAGCCATTTGAGAAGTAACAATACAATACTCTATCTAAATTCATTGTATGTTAAGATCTATTGATTATACAGTAATGTAGATTTTTTTTTAAATACAACTGTTTATTCTCCCACAATAAAACAAACTATGTTTAATAAATTGTTTTCTAGTATATAACTCATTGAGGTCAGTGTTTTTTTAATCCAGTATCACTGATAACAGATTGTTTTAAAAACTAATTTCTTAAATACGACACAGCTGAGTATTGGGCTTATACAGCACAGGTTATTAAAAATGGGCTTCGGAAATGTAAGAAAATGTGCTATTGTTTCTTGCGCAATCACTTTTTACAGAGATGATTATGTTATAACTGTCCAAAGCAGAGACTACAATGCCCAGTTTATTGTCTGTTTCACACATTTTCAGCAATATTTAATAATATTTAATTAACAACAAAAAAATATTTTTAAAAAATCCATTATATTTTTCTACCATTGTTTCAGATAGTTTTTTTTTTCATTGTTTGTATAATATGATGTTGTATTGTTCCAAGGAATTTTCACCCAACTACTTCGGTGCCTGATCAGTTATTCTATATTCCAGACCGCAAGGGATGAGAGAAATATTTTCAAGATTTATATCAAATATAATTTTAGCAGTTTTTTTTTTTTTTTTAAGACAGTGTGAAAATGGAAATATTGGTGCAATTTATAAAACACAGAAACAAACATGTACAAGATATACACATTGTATTTTAATCAAAAACTTTTTCTTTCCAGCTTGCAAACCAGTTGTCCAGTGCCAAGACCCATGCCCAGATCCATGTGTACCACCACCTCAGTGCAAAGGTATCAGCATGTAGGGACTAACAGTCAGCGAGCTTAGAGTTTGGGTTTCAAATACAGGATGAACTAATGATATTTAGGTGAAAGAATGAAAACTGAATGCCCTGTTTATCTATTTCCCTTAACCAAGACAAATAAAAAATAATGACTTTTGTGGAAATGTATACATGTATGTATATATGTCAGATTTTTTATTAAAGAGAAACATCCAATATAAAAGAACAATGGTACTATGTAGAATATAGCATACAATAGCATCCATATGTGTGACATCAGAAAAGAAGAACAATAGGGGAAAACAGAGTAGACAAAACGGTTGGAAGGATAGGGGAAAGAGTAGAGTCTCCAATGGTCCTAGTCTTCAAGTTAGCCGTTGTATCTAACCATTCCATTCAAAAGAAAAAGGACAGTTTGTCTATCAATAATTGTAATGAGCCTGGTGGGAGAGTAATCAAGGTTTGTAATGTGTTTTTTTTAAGTCACTGTAGAGAAGATCACCAAATGTTTAAAATGTTTAGTAGATGACTGGGGCCAAAACAGTGTAACTAAAGCACGGTGTAATCGAGTCTTTAATTTGCTTTATGAAGTTGTAGGACACTAAAATAGTCTGGTAGATGTTTTCAGAATGCTGAGATAATTGGCCATGGCTCTTAAAAATAGAGGAGAGAGATGTTAGGCAAATTACATCAGTAACAAATGACAGATGGCCTCAGGCTCATAAAGAACTGTTAGTATGGAAAAAAAAAAACAAGCATAGTGAAGAGTCTTTTGTGAGCTAGCAGTTTTAAATGGGTTGGGTAAGAGCACGGACATCCAGATGGCTGTGGTAGTATTGTGGTCCATTAAGAGATAGCATATTTTGATGATTCTGGGGAGATATTTAATCTTAAGGCTGAATATAGTCTAGAGACAAGGGCTGTGGTGGAAAGTAGAATAATATTGTCTCGTGGATTTAACCAGTCCAAGAATTGTAATATGATTGTAATATAGGGAGCACATTTTATTGACTTACAACATGTAAAAATGAGGAGGGGACAGTTTTGTGCCACACATGAAATGGAGGTTTTATGGGTGTTTTCTATTATGAAATTGAGTGTAACCTAAAATATTAATATATAGTGTAGAACCAAGACACCAATTGACCAGTAATGTTGCCAGGCCACTGATCAATAACAGATGCTTATCAAAAACACAGTCCTTTTATTAATAGAGGGGCCCACGTTAATACATTGTTAACAGGCCTATTCACAAAAAAAGCTCTTAAAATAATTTGAAGGCCGTGACTAGGAAAAATGTAAAATGTAGAAAGGAATTTAAAACATTTTCCTACCACAATATAAGTATGAATAGAGTTGAATGAAAAATATATAATCTCATGATTTTACTTACTGGTTTGTAACAGCCTCCTAGCAGGCAATATCTAAAATTAATTCATGTCTACAGTTACCCTTCTATATTTTAATATGTGTGAACGTAAGAAAGCTTAATACAGTAACTTTCCATTTAACTGTTTGTTTTTTTAATTTGAAGTTTTTCCAAAAAATAAAATGTAGGCAGATTATATTTTACTGTTGATAGATGTGAGAAAAATAACACGTCCATTGTATTGTACATTTTAAAAAAAATAGTGATTGACACTTTGTTTAATTTGTTCATCAGACCCATGCCCACCTGATCCCTGCCAGCAACAAGGCCAACAGGGACAACATGGAGGCCACCACGGAGGCCACCATGGAGGTGGTGGAACCAAGAAGTGAGAAGTCAATTCTCTTCTATGCTCCATATCTCCTATCTACAAGATGAAATTAAACGTCTTACTGCCAATCAATGTTTATTGAACCAAAATATATATTTCACAAATGAAATTTAATCTCATAATGGGATCATGTTGTATACCAGTGTCTATGTATACTTCAACTATGGTTTTGATTATTTTATTAAAATATGATCAAATGGGAAATGAGTTGTGTGATTATTGCAAAATGTTCATATAGATGTATAGTTTACAAATGGACCATTACATATTACACAAATGAAGACATAACTCATTTTAACCCCTTAAGGACCAAACTTCTGGAATAAAAGGGAATTATGACATGTCACACATGTCATGTGTCCTGAAGGGGTTAACGCAACTGGAAAGGTGTTTGTACTTTTGCTTTTCGGTGTTTGAGGGTAGGACAGAATAGTTCATTTTAGCCAAGGAATAACAGTAACTAGTTCTAACTTGACTGCTTAACATTAAAGGATTACAGGAGCAACAGAACAATTAAAAATTAATTTCACAACAACTGCTTATTGCCTTAAATAATTAATCTGGCATCATACCACACCCTGGATTCAAACGTAAATATTATTTCTCACTATCTGTTCTTCAATTATCTGAAAGGGAAGTTATTTAGCAATTACATTGCTGCCATAAACAATAAAATAGAAAAGCATGTTTGGCAGTCCCACCAGCCTATAATCACACCAGGCAGACCATGTGTCTTTGCCAATCGTCTATATATATATATGTCTTCATATATCATTAGGGTTAACTGATTGATACTGAGCCTTGTGGTCACAGCCTTGGCCTAAAGAGAGTCATTAAGGCCCCTACAGCTATTATTCCCAACCTTCTACAGCCAGCTATCAAAGGTGTCATCTCTTCTAGGTTTCCTTGGTCAACCACTCTGTGAAGAAGCAATAAAGGTAAAGGAGCTAATACCTCATCTTCTCAAGAGTCTCATATTATATTATACACATATTATGTGTATGCTTAAATGACATGAATTTTCCACCTTTACAATCAATAAACCATAATTAGGAATCACCTGCTTCAACAACATTATATATGCTTCCATGTGGATTTCAATGTCTACCATGGCTATAAGACGCCAGAATAAAACCCACTGTTAAAAGCGATTGTTCCCACACATACCATCAGCTTATTAGCAATTTACAAGTAAAATACTAACAAGCGTCCATTTCATGTCCTCATTGAAGAAACCACAACTGGTCACTAGAAAAGTAACTCTTGCATGGGTAAATGAGCTGTGATTAGTCTTTGCAGGATAGACACTGGGTTGTGGCAGTGGTTGGAGTTGGAAGGAGAGACACTGGGTTTCGTGGCAGTGGTTGAAGATGGCAAGATAGACACTGGGGTTCGTGGCAGTAGTTGGAGTTGGCAGGATAGACACTGGGGTTTGTGGCAGTGGTTGGAGTTGTCTGGACAGACAATGGGATTTGCGGCAGTGGTTAGAGTTGGCAGGATAGACACAGGGTTCTTATGATTGAAAAAGAAGATTGAAGAAGTTAGCTCAACAAAGAAGACTACAGCAGGCAAGTAAGAAATGATTAATATTACAGGATTTTTAAATTTGACAAGATTATACCATTTCACCCTCCCTAATACTTATTAAACAGTGCGAGTAGGTAGGATGTATTGTGGGAGTGGGAGATGGGCTTGGGAACTCCTATTCACCTATTTATGGGGGGTAGCTACTATAAATTAAGGATCAGGGTACGGCTGGTTCTGTGTGTAATAGTTTTGGAGGATCTGAGACTGAGTGTCCTCTGGTTCAGTGGTTTTAATGGTGCCAAATGGGTTAACAAGCCTCTTGAAACAAATTGTAACATTTTAAACAAGGCTACAGAAATTGGCCCAAGTGTTAAATGAAGATGCTTGGAAAATCCTATTTAATATTATTACACTCCATCTGACCTCCTAAATAGGAGGAAGATTGGAGGCCATTTGCCAAATGGTTGATACACCCCTTGTCTTCAGATCCCAGCAGGGGCTTATCTAGAGCATGTGGCACCCGGGGCAGGTGCTGGGTTTGGCACCCCCCACCCTCCTCTGCAAAAAACCACCTACTAAATGTTTAAAATGTGTTATTTTTTTTACATTTTAAAAAAAATGTATTGAACAAATTTGTAAACTTTTTAAAACCCCTGCCAACTTCTACAAAATCCGTGCACCCCCTCACACACAGTTACAGGCAGACAGTCAATCACACACAGTTACAAGCAGACAGTCACACGCACACAGTCACAGGCAGACAGTAACACACAGTCACAGGCAGACAGTAACACACAGTTACAGGCAGTATCACACAGTCACAGGCAGACTGTCACACACAGTCATAGGCAGTCACACACACACAGTTACAGACAGACAGTCACTCACACACACACAGTGACAGGCAGACAGTTACACACGCATACATACACACACACACACACACACACACAGTTACAGGCAGTTACACACACCCACTGTTACAGGCAGTTACACACACACACAGTTACAGGCAGTCACACAAACAAACACACACAGTTACATGCAGTTACACACACACACACAGTTACAGGCAGACAGTTACACACACACACACACACACACACACACACACAGTTACAGACAGTTACACACACACACACACACACACACACACACACACACACACACAGTTACAGGTAGTTACACACACACACACACAGTTACAGGCAGACAGTTACACACACACACAGTTACAGACAGTTACACACACACACACACACAGTTACAGACAGTTACACACACACACACACACACACAGTTACAGGTAGTTACACACACACACACACACACACAGTTACAGGCAGACAGTTACACACACACACACACACAGTTACAGGCAGTTACACACACACACACACACACACAGTTACAGGCAGGCAGTTACCCACACACACACAAAGTTACAGGCAGTTACACACACACACACACACACATACACAGTTACAGGCAGACAGTTACACACACACACACACACACACACAGTTACTGGCAGTTACAAACACCATTACAGGCAGTTACACACACACACACACACACACACACAGTTACAGGCAGACAGTTACACGCACACACACACAGTTACTGGCAGTTACACACACACAGTTACAGTCAGTTACATATACACACACACACACACACACAGTTCCAGGCAGACAGTTACACACACACACAGTTCCAGGCAGTTACACACACACACACACACACACACACACACAGTTCCAGGCAGTTACACACACACACACACACACACACAGATACAGGCAGTTACACACACACAGTTACAGGCAGACAGTCACACACACACACACACACACACAAACACACACAGTTACAGTCAGTTACACACACACACACACACACAGTTACAGGCAGTTACACACACACACACAGTTACAGTCAGTTTATGAAGAAAAAAGGAAGGAAACCGCGCCTTATATTAGATGTGCATACATACATTCAATATCTCTTAATTGATGTAGATAATTTATCCTCAAAAAGAGAACAGAAAGAGAAAACACAATGGTGCAGTATGTTTGACAATTTGAGAACAAAGGTGATGTGAAAAGTGAAGGTAATTTAAACTCACATTTGGTAGAGCTAATCAGGAGCTCTACCGTAATTCGCACGGACGGTACAATCCCCGTTTTAGGATATAGAAACCCAATATCTTCAGCACTCCAGTGGTATGGCAATATGAAGGGAATAAAGAAAAAAGGAACTCCAATAGTGTAGTAACTTTAAATCCAAATGCAGAGAAAATAAATGAAAGTAGTTGTACTCACATTTGCTAGAGCAGACAACTTGCTCTAGTATATAGGGCTTACAATGGTATAATCCCCACTGTAGGATATGTAGACCAGGAAGTGATGAGGAGAATAACTTACAAAGTAAAAAGGTATATCACTTTAAAAATGATTTAATTATTTAATGACAATAATAAAACAAAAGGGCTATATAAAATAACACTCAACGCGTTTCACCAGTTAGGCTTCATCAGAAGTGTAAAAAAAGAACCTCAAAACAGTCCTTTAAATAAGTAACTTACATAAATATCCACCGTGGAACGCACGCGTCGTGCCGGAAGTGACGCGGCATTTCCACGGACAGCACAAGTCCTGCGTCCCAGCGTGGAACGCACAACAGTCGTGGCTATTATGCCGTTCGTAAAAGTCAAATGTATCAATTGTACAAAAAAAGTCTTCATTCAAAAAGTAGTAGCAGAGAGATGTAAATAAGTCCTTTGTGCAGATTCCCAGGGTAACACTTGCTGTCCAAACCGGATAAGTATACTCCATTCATACTTAGCAGCAGTAGGTCCAATCATAATAGAAGAAGGCAAAAGTATGGGCAAAATAATAATAAAAACAAATCAAAATTGGTCTAAATATATAAAATACACAATGTAAGTAACAAAAAATCAGTATTATAAAAGAGACATATGTATAAATATAATTGATATATATAGATAACAAATTGATAATATATATAAAGCAGATGAATATAATAAAATGATAAAAAGAATAATAATTGGAGATATGTAAAATGTACAGATAACTATCTTATATTTATAGGATAATAAAATTATACATATATAGGACATAAATCAAGGAAAAGGATTAAAAGAAGAGGACCCAGAGATGGGGAGAAAAAAGGTATATATAAAAATGGAGTATATAAAAGAATTGAATAGATAAAATAATTTAATTAAAAAGAGATCTGTAAAAAAATTTAAATTTATAAAAAATACAAATCAAATTCAATATTTAATCCGTCTGGGTGTAAAGTGTTCATATTGTAAACCCATTCCATCTCTGTGCGTCCTATTTTTTTAATGTGATCACCTCCCCTCCAATGAGATTTCACAGTGGCAATACCCATAAAAGTGAGATTTCTAGGATCATTATTGTGGGTGCAAAAATGGGATGAAACAGAATGATTTTTAAAACCTTTTTCTATATTCCTACAATGTTCGGCCGTTCGTATTTTAAAATATATCACATTTTTACTACTACATGTAATTATCTCTTTTATATTGTAGGTTTTACCACTATTATTCGATTTAAAATTAGATCTAAATTTGGGCATATATTTAGTTTTTCTACATGCGGCACATGTGTTGCATTTATAAAAACCTTTTATCCCATTTAAAAAGCTAGCGCCTGATTTTTTGTGAGATGCATCTTTAAATTTGGCGCTCCCCTAAAAACTATTTATAGTCTCTCTGGAATTAGGTTTTTTAAAATAGCGTCTTCTTTCAGTAAATTCCAATGTTTATTAATAATTTTTTTGAGTTCCCTATTTTTGTTATTATAATCTAATATAATGGGGAGTGATATATTTTGTTTCTGAATTCTCTTCTTGGATAATAAGTCTTTCTGATTGATGGATAATGCTTGATTAAAAGTGGACTGAATGATAGTTTTATTATATCCTTTTTGTAAAAAAACTTTCTTTTACTATCTCTGCTTGTTGTTTAAAAATAGGAGTTTCTGTGCAGTTCCTTCTTAATCTGAGCATTTGACTTTTAGGGATGCTATCTAGCCATACTTTGTTGTGACAACTTTTTGTGTCAATGTATTCGTTGACATGAACTTCTTTAAAATGGGTTTTAGTGTGGATTTTATTATTTTTAACATAAATATTAAGGTCTAGATATGTGATGTGTGTGTCACTGATTTCCGAAGTTAGGATTATCCCCTCCTGGTTGGTATTTAGGAAGGAGATAAATTCTCTAGCTTCAGTGTAAGATCCTTTCCATACAAAAAGGAGGTCGTCTATGTATCTTGAGTAGGACACCAGGTTTTTTGTCCAGCCATGCCCGCTCCAGATGTATCTGTCTTCCCATTCGGCCATATAGAGGTTGGCATAGCTGGGCGCAAACCTGGTGCCCATAGCTGTACCCCTTTTCTGTAGGTAGAAACCGTCTTTAAACCAGAAATACTTGTTGTTTAGAATTCAATCTATTCCCTTAATTAAAAACTCTATTTGGTCTTGTGGCATAGTCTTGTCTCTTTCTAAAATTGTTCTTACTGCTTTACAACCTTGATGATGTTGAATAATAGTATATAAGGACTGGACGTCACACGTGACAAGTAAGAAATCGTTCTCCCATTGGATATTTTTTAGCTTGTTCAATAGATCAATAGAATATTTAAGATGGCACCCTACCTGATGGCACCCAGGGCGGACCGCCCACTCCGCCCCCCCCCCCACTAGTCAGAAACTGGATCCCAGCGAGCTTTATTTTAACATGTTTGTTTCCCTTTCAGTTCCACAGTATGGAGTGGTGCAGTCAGGGCCGTCTTAAAGCTGCGGGGCCCAGTTGCTCCTGGGGGGCCCAAGACAGCCACCTCGAGCCCCGCTGCCAACAATAATATGCTAAAAATGTTCACTATGCTCACTATGTGAGCAGCATCGCCCCATAATGAAGGACTTTTTTGCTCCTCCTCTTCACCTCCCCTGCCCTCTGTGGACGTGCATTTTGTGACATCACGGGGAATCACGGCAACCCTAGGGTGAGCCCCGGTCTCCTAGTACTGCAGAGTGGAGCCTCACACGCTTTCTGCCCTGAACCCTGAGCCCAGAGCACTGATGATGTCTTCAGAACTGTAAGTATAAGAAGATATATTACTTGTTTTATGGGGGTTAAGGGGCTGGGCAGTTGGAAGGGGGAGGAATAGGGAGGTGTGGTTGAGAAATGGAGGGGGTGAGGATTAGCCAGGTATATCATACTGAGCACATGGTATGCTCCTATCCAGCCAGGGATATCATACTGAGCACATGGAATGCTCCCGTCCAGCCAGGGATATCATACTGAGCACGTGGAATGCTCCCAGCCAGGGGTAACATACTGAGCATATGGAATGCTCCCATCCAGGGATATCATACTGAGCACATAGAATGCTCCCATCCAGGTATATCATACTGAGCACATGGAATGCTCCCAGCCAGCCAGGGATATCATACTGAGCACGTGGAATGCTCCCAGCCAGGGATATCATATTGAGCACATGGAATGCTCCCAGCCAGGGATTTCATTCTGAGCACATGGAATGCTCCCAGCCAGGAATATCATACTGAGCACATGGAATGCTCCCATCCAGCCAGGGATATCATACTGAGAGCATGGAATGGTCACATCCAGCCAGGGATCTCATACTAAGCACATGGAATTCTCCCATCCAGCCAGGGATATCATACTGAGAGCATGAAATGGTCACATCCAGCCAGGGATACCATACAGAGCACATGGAATGCTCCCATCCAGCCAGGGATATCAAACTGAGCACATGGAATGCTCCCATCCATCCTTGGCTATCATACTGACCACATGGAATGCTCCCATCCAGGGATATCATACTGAGCACACGAATGCTCCCAGCCAGGGATATCATAATGTGCACATGGAAGGCTCCCACTCAGCCAGGGATATCATACTGAGCACATTGAATGCTCCCACCCAGTCAGGGATATCATACTGAGCACATGGAATGCTCCCATCCAGCCAGGGATATCATACTAAGCACATGGAATGCTCCCATCCAGCCAGGGATATCATACTGGACACATGGAATGCTCCCGTCCAGCCAGGGATATCATACTGAGCACGTGGAATGCTCCCAGCCAGGGGTATCATACTGAGCATATGGAATGCTCCCATCCAGGGATATCATACTGAGCACATAGAATGCTCCCATCCAGGGATATCATACTGAGCACATGAATGCTCCCTGCCAGGGATATCATAATGTGCACATGGAAGGCTCCCACTCAGCCAGGGATATCATACTGAGCACATTGAATGCTCCCACCCAGTCAGGGATATCATACTGAGCACATGGAATGCTCCCATCCAGCCAGGGATATCATACTAAGCACATGGAATGCTCCCATCCAGCCAGGGATATCATACTGGACACATGGAATGCTCCCGTCCAGCCAGGGATATCATACTGAGCACATAGAATGCTCCCATCCAGGTATATCATACTGAGCACATGGAATGCTCCCAGCCAGCCAGGGATATCATACTGAGCACGTGGAATGCTCCCAGCCAGGGATATCATATTGAGCACATGGAATGCTCCCAGCCAGGGATTTCATTCTGAGCACATGGAATGCTCCCAGCCAGGAATATCATACTGAGCACATGGAATGCTCCCATCCAGCCAGGGATATCATACTGAGAGCATGGAATGGTCACATCCAGCCAGGGATCTCATACTAAGCACATGGAATTCTCCCATCCAGCCAGGGATATCATACTGAGAGCATGAAATGGTCACATCCAGCCAGGGATACCATACAGAGCACATGGAATGCTCCCATCCAGCCAGGGATATCAAACTGAGCACATGGAATGCTCCCATCCATCCTTGGCTATCATACTGACCACATGGAATGCTCCCATCCAGGGATATCATACTGAGCACATGAATGCTCCCAGCCAGGGATATCATAATGTGCACATGGAAGGCTCCCACTCAGCCAGGGATATCATACTGAGCACATTGAATGCTCCCACCCAGTCAGGGATATCATACTGAGCACATGGAATGCTGCCATCCAGCCAGGGATATCATACTAAGCACATGGAATGCTCCCATCCAGCCAGGGATATGATACTGGACACATGGAATGCTCCCACCCACCCACCCACCCAGGGATATCATACTGAGCACATGGAATGCTCCCATCCAGCCAGGGATATCATTCTGAGCAAATTGAATGCTCCCATCCAGCCAGGGATATCATACTGAGCACATGGAATGCTCCCACCCAGCCAGGGATATCATACTAAGCACATGGAATGCTCCCAGCCAGGGATATCATACTGAGCACATAGAATGCTCCCACAAAGGCAGGGATATCATACTGAGCACATGGAATGCTCCCATCCAGCCAGGGATATCATACTGAGCACTTGGAATGCTCCCATCCAGCCAGGAATATCATACTGAGCACATGGAATTTTCCCATCCAGCCAGGGATATCATACTGAGCACACGGAATGCTCTCATCCAGCCAGGGATATTATACTGAGCACATGGAATGCTCCCATCCAGCCAGGGATATCATACTGAGCACATGGAATGCTCCCAGCCAGGGATATCATACTGAGCACATGGAATGCTCCCATCCAGCCAGGTATATCATACTCAGCACATGGAATGCTCCCATCCATCCAGGGATATCATACTGAGCACATGGAATGCTCCCATCCAGCCAGGGATATCATACTGAGCACATGGAATGCTACCATCCAGCCAGGGATATCATACTGAGCACATGGAATGCTCTCATCCAGCCAGGGATATCATACTGAGCACATGGAATGCTCCCAGACAGGGATATCATACTGAGCACATGGAATGCTCCCATCCAGACAGGGATATCATACTGAGCACATGGAATGCTTCCATCCAGCCAGGGATATCATACTGAGCACATGGAATGCTTCCATCCAGCCAGGGATATCATTCTGAGCACATGGAATGCTCCCAGCCAGGGATATCATACTGAGCACATGGAATGCTCCCAGCCAGGGATATCATACTGAGCACATGGAATGCTTCCATCCAGCCAGGGATATCATTCTGAGCACATGGAATGCTCCCATCCAGCCAGGTATATCATACTGAGCACATGGAATGCTCCCATCCAGCCAGGGATATCATACTGAGCACATTGAATGCTCCCATCCAGCCAGGGATATCATACTGAGCACATGGAATGCTCCCAGCCAGAGATATCATACTGAGCACATGGAATGCTCCCAGCCAGGGATATCATACTGAGCACATTGAATGCTCCCATCCAGCCAGGGATATCATACTGAGCACAAGGAATGCTCCCAGCCAGGGATATCATACTGAGCACATGGAATGCTCCCAGCCAGGGATATCATACTGAGCACATGGAATGCTCCCAGCCAGGGATATCATACTGAGCACATGGAATGCTCCCAGGGATATCATACTGAGCACATGGAATGCTCCCAGCCAGGGATATCATACTGAGCACATTGAATGCTCCCATCCAGCCAGGGATATCATCTGAGCACATGGAATGCTCCCAGCCAGGGATATCATACTGAGCACATGGAATGCTCCCAGCCAGGGATATCATACTGAGCACATGGAATGCTCCCAGCCAGGGATATCATACTGAGCACATGGAATGCTCCCAGCCTTGGATATCATACTGAGCACATGGAATGCTCCCATCCAGCCAGGGATATCATACTGAGCACATGGAATGCTTCCATCCAGCCAGTGATATCATTCTGAGCACATGGAATGCTCCCAGCCAGGGATATCATACTGAGCACATGGAATGCTCCCAGCCAGGGATATCATACTGAGCACATGGAATGCTCCCAGCCAGGGATATCATACTGAGCACATGGAATGCTCCCAGCCAGGGATATCATACTGAGCACATGGAATGCTTCCATCCAGCCAGGGATATCATTCTGAGCACATGGAATGCTCACATCTAGCCAGGGATATCATACTGAGCACATGGAATGCTCCCAGCCAGGGATATCATACTGAGCACATGGAATGCTCCCAGCCAGGGATATCATACTGAGCACATGGAATGAATGCTGCCCAGCCAGGGATATCATACTGAGCACATGGAACGCTCCCATCCAGCCAGGGATATCATACTGAGCACATGGAATGCTCCCAGCCAGGGATATCATACTGAGCACATGGAATGCTCCCAGCCAGGGATATCATACTGAGCACATGGAATGCTCCCAGCCAGGGATATCATACTGAGCACATGGAATGCTCCCAGCCAGGGATATCATACTGAGCACATGGAATGCTCCCATCCAGCCAGGGATATCATACTGAGCACATGGAATGCTCCCAGCCAGGGATATCATACTGAGCACATGGAATGCTCCCAGCCAGGGATATCATACTGAGCACATGGAATGCTCCCAGCCAGGGATATCATACTGAGCACATGGAATGCTCCCAACCAGCCAGGGATATCATACTGAGCACATGGAATGCTCCCATCCAGCCTGGGATATCATACTGAGCACATGGAATGCTCCCATCCAGCCAGAGATATCATACTGAGCACATGGAATGTTCCCATCCAGCCATGGAGATCATACTGAGCACATGGAATGCTCCCAGCCAGGGATATTATACTGAGCACATGGAATGCTCCCATCCAGCCTGGGATATCATACTGAGCACATGGAATGCTCCCATCCAGCCAGAGATATCATACTGAGCACATGGAATGCTCCCATCCAGCCAGGGAGATCATACTGAGCACGTGGAATGCTCCCAGCCAGCCAGGGATATCATACTGAGCACATGGAATGCTCCCAGCCAGGGATATCATACTGAGCACATGGAATGCTCCCATCTAGCCAGGGATATCATTAGTACAATACTATCTGCCCATTTTAAAGAAAAAAAAAGTAATCTGTAAATACAAAATATTTGTGTCAGTAGTTTTTTTGAATTTTTAGGATAATGATAAAGTCATTTTATTTCATACAGTTATACAAATTTTTGTGCTGGTTGGAGTGGGGTGAGGGGCAGTATTATGTATAAAAGAAAAGATAAAAAGTAATCTGCAAAGTACAAAATGTTTGTGTTAGAAGTTGTGCCAAAAATCATGCAAAGAAGGTCCATAGTTTTTTTTAAAATAATTTTTAGAATAATGATACAGACATTTTATGTCATACATTTGTGAGGATTGTTTTTTTTTCTCTATATTCAAGGGCCACTTTAGTCACCAGAACCACAACAGCTAAACGTAGTAGTTTGGGGGTCTATATCATGTCTCTGCAGGCTTTTTAACGCAAGCACTGCCTTTTCAGAAAAAAAGCAGTATTTACATTACTGCCCTAGAATACCTCTGGTGGCCACTCATCGGACGGCCACTAGAGGCGCTTCCTAGTCCATTATTACACAACATGCAGCACTGGCATTCACGCTGAACACTCCTCAAAGAAATGAATTGATTCAACGCATCTCCATGAGGAGATGCTGATTGGTGCAGTGCATTGTCTTGCCACCCATGCGCAATAGCTTCCCAATGCTTTCCTATGAAAAAGAAATGGGTTGACTGATATATACTCACACACTGTACATTCCTGTGCATTGGATTGATGAGGTGATCTGTAATACAGTCACAAACTGCACGTTCCTGCAGCTTATAGTGCGGTAGGGCTTGTGATACACTCACACACTGTACTTTGCTATGCATTTTTTTGCGGAGGTGATCTGTGATGTACTTACACATCACTGTGAGTTGTATTGCTGTGGAGCTATGCGATACACTGATATGCTTCACATTACATTATTAAAGTTTACTGCTCTATGAGGTATGTGTGTGTTTGGACCATATATTACAATGGTATAACGTATAGAAGTTAATAGATAACATTTGATTTCTTTTCATATTTATTGGTTTTTTTTTTTTACTTTGCTATGTCATAGAAAACGTTTTGTTCAGGTAGGTCCCAATCAAATTTTAAGGACTGGTTTACTCGAGAAGTAGTAATCTGAATACCTCTAGAGGACTCAATAGTGAGTCCAAGTAACTCAATAGTGAGTTTAATTACAGATCATGTCATCTTTTAGATTAAGTATAGCTCATAGATAGGAAACCCAATTCAACTGATTAGTGAAAAGGTAGCGACTGGCTCATATTCTTAGTTTGGGTATACTTATATCTATTGATGATTGGAGGTGCTAACTTTATATATTTTATTGTTGAATAAGTTAATACATTTAATTTTACTTTTTTATTCTTTACTGTTTGCTTTAGAAGAACAATCCAGTTTTCCACCTTCCCCTCTGTGTCTTCGTGTTTTTGTTTTTCGTTCTCTGAAAGTTTTCATCATATCTATGGATTGTGTCCTCACCAACATTTCTAGTGAACTGGAAAATTATATAAAAGATCTCTTAGCAACTTTGTTACACAAGATCTATTAGCAAGTTTGGGATTCCCTTCTAAGCTGATGACATTACAAGAACTGAACTCTGGTGAGACACTGTTCTAACCAACTGTTGGCCTGTGGATAACTTTCTGTTACTTTTCTGTGCACCCTCTGTCTGTTTTACTTAGGTAATAAAAAGTCCAGACTAAGTTAAAGTCAAGTGTTAATGGGTTCAGTTATTGGGAGATATTTAATTAATGGTGTAATGGAGATTAGAGATTTCAATTAGATCTATTAGAGCATCCAAAATGTTCTACAAACATTCTCCAGTCATAATCATTGCCCAGAATATCCCAATGGGTTCTAAAATACCCACCATTCACATACAATGCCTATTGCAAGTCTTGCGCCCACTAAACAAATCATATTCATTGCAAGTTGTTCAGTAACAAAATCCCAGGTAAATGGAAAATCCCAGTTGAAACGAGTGATATCAGGATTTAGATTAGTTAAACCCCAATGAGACAATTATCAGATTTTACTCTAGTAAATCTACTCAAACTCAGATTGATATTGTCTCTTATACTGGATTAAAAATTAGAACCCATCATGCCTGCTTTAATTAGATTTTAGAGAAATGCTATATTTATACATATTCTTGTAGTGTAGTGGAAGTAGAAGGAAAATGTGGAGAACTCCAAAAAAGAGTTGATGAAGGCTAAAAGTAGATTGACCTTTACCCAATTACAAACAATACTAGCCAAGCTTGGAATATCTAGCAAGTGCAATATCTATTTCAAAGAGTGTCTATGACTAATTACTTCCCCTACTCTTGGGAAGATTCTGTGGTAAAACATCTCTCAGCATGAAAAGTGTTGGATCCCTGGTGGATGAACTCCATCGTCTTTACCTTTATCACGTATAGATCCATTTAGGCCGCCCTTGCAGTTTCAG
Source organism: Pelobates cultripes (assembly GCA_933207985.1). Lineage (NCBI taxonomy): Eukaryota > Metazoa > Chordata > Amphibia > Anura > Pelobatidae > Pelobates > Pelobates cultripes. Next base: position 11,884,298 of record OW240922.1, on the reverse strand, counting down.
AGCTTAGTCAAAGATGGAGGACTGCAAGGACTCTCTTAAAATAGTCTGCACCTGATATTGGTGCAGACCACAATGCTCCCTCACTTTGTTGATATCTCAGTCTCACTGCTGGATGATGGCCTATTGAGAACCAGAACTCCGGGCTTAGAGAGGGGCTCACTCGACCGCTTTCTGAGCCCAGGTCCAAGGCTACTGCCTTGGTAGCCTAATGGATTATCTGGCTCCGAATGAAAGGAACATTCAGGGCACCATATCAACTTAATTAAGATGGAAATTGTTATGTTACCTCAAGTGTTCCTTCAACTGCAGGTGCTCATAATTTGTGTGAGTAAAGGGGTCAATTTGTTGCCCCTACCTGGGGTCCCATGTGTTTGTTTAAGTAGCAAAATAAGTGTGCAAGCATCACGTGGCATTAATGGGCTTCCTCGTGACCGGCCACCATGACCACCTTCATTAAACTCATTTAATTTCACGGTGACTCTGATATAAAAACAGTGTTAGACAGACAGGATAAACTAGTCTAAGCAAGCACAAGGGCGATAAGATCTCATGCCATGATGGCTAGAGACAATATTTAATTTTCGCTAATGGCAGCAAGTCACAGAGATTTGGAACACACACAATTTAGATTTTATGTTATGGTGCTCATACTGGCCCTTTAAGCAGGTTTGATGAGGAAACCTATATATTTGGGTTATATTTTACAGCAACCTTGAGTATAAGTGAAGGGTTCCAAATTAGAATGTGCGTAAACTAAGGATAGAACATGGTAGCTGAATAGTAAACATTGCACAATTTCAAGTAACATCCAAAGTGCAGGACAGCTGTTCACCAGAGGGTGAACTCACTCAAGAGTGAGGTGATAGTACAGTTGGAAAACATAGGTTGCAATAAGGATTAGCACAGTGTACACACAGCACAGTGACCCACACTGTACACACACACAAACACAACTACCCACACTATACACACAGCACAGCGACCAACACAGTACACACACACAAACACAACTACCACACTATACACACAGCACAGCGACCCACACTGTACACACACACAAACACGACTACCCACACTGTACACACAGCACAGCGACCCACACTGTACACACACACAAACACAACTACCCACACTATACACACAGCACAGCGACCCACACTGTACACACACACAAACACGACTACCCACACTATACACACAGCACAGCGACCCACACTGTACACACACACAAACACGACTACCCACACTATACACACAGCACAGCGACCCACACTGTACACACACACAAACACGACTACCCACACTGTACACACAGCACAGCGACCAACACAGTACACACACACAAACACAACTACCACACTATACACACAGCTCAGAGACCCACACTGTACACACCCACACCTGGGCTACCACACTGCACACACAGCTCAGCTACCCACACTGTACACACAGATCAGCTACCCACACTGTACACACACACAAACAAGACTACCCACACTGTACACACAGCTCAGCTACCCCCACTGTTCACACACACACCTCGCCTACCCACACGATAGACACAGCTCAACTACCCACACTGTACACAGACACACACCTCGGCTACCCACACTATACACACAGCTCAGAGACCCACACTGTACACAGACACACACCTCGGCTACCCACACTATACACACAGCTCAGAGACGCACACTGTACACCTCGCCTACCCACACGATAGACACAGCTCAACTACCCACACTGTACACAGACACACACCTCGGCTACCCACACTATACATACAGCTCAGAGACCCACACTGTACACACACACATACCTCGGCTACCCACACTATACACACAGCTCAACTACCCACACTGTACACACACACACACACACACACCTTGGCTACCCACACTATACACACAGCTCAGAGACCCACAATGCACACACACATACCTCGGCTACCCACACTGCACACACAGCTCAGCTACCCCCACTGTACACACACACACACAAACACCTTGGCTACCCACACTGTACACACAGCTCAGCTACCCATACAGTACACAAAGCTCAGTGACCCACAATGTACAGACACAGCTACCCACACTGTACACACACAGCTCAGCAGCTATCCACACTGGACACACACAGTTCAGCTATCAACACTGCTACTCATAATGAAAACACAAATACACTAAACACTGTTACACATACTGCTAATACACAAATCCTGCTACACAAACACTTTTACACACAGAGATGCACACATACTACATACTCACACTGTGAACTCTCTTCTACAAATACTACTGCACATGCTACTACCCTCGCTGTTCCAAACACACACTACTGCACACAATTTTCACAAACACACTTACACAGAAATACGTGCACTCAGACCATTATACACTGCTACAGATGTGCACACACCACACACACACCTATACAAACACACACTCACTCTACATGCGCACATGTACAACAATTTGTATAATATTTAAAATAGTTAACTTCATTGTTAATGTAGAAGTGTGTACAGGGGGTGCTTGAGAATTTTGTGCCTCGTGGTGTATTTATACATATTTATACAATAAAATGCACGCTAATATACATTTACATCCCTGTGTCTGCACATGTATACACGTCAATATATATCCACACATTCACATCTACAAATATATCTTATACTTACACACATCGGTTAGAATCATGACACATACATTACCAAACTAAAAAAGCTGACAAAAGGATTAGAGCTATGAGACGGCCATGTAAACCTTTGGTAGTGGTAAAGCAAACTCTAATCAATTTTATTGGATTAGTCTGACTTTAATTGTTTTATTTTTTTCTCCTGGTTATTTCTGAATCCCTTCTCCAAACTTTAATTTTTAGGTCCTTGACTGAGTAGTCTGCCTGGGTGAAATAGTGTCCCAAGGGGATGCAGAGAGATTCCTGTTTGTGGTGTTTAAATGAGTGTCTGCTGGATGGTTTTATACAATATCGCCCCCTAGCATACATTTAGTGCATAGCAGTATAGATATGCAACATGCTAGATGTGCATGAGTGTGATTCTTTAATAATTTAGGTCATGTGTTGGCACAATTTGCAACTGGATTTTCTGTGAGGAGGGGTCCTATATTCTGTATTCTTCCCATCAGCAGGTAGTTTCTAGATAATTATATTTTGTTGATTTAGGGGTCGTCAAAAGGAGACAACAGGGGTTTCAGAGAAGATGTATTTAAGAATCAAGTCCACCACTACCACTCATTATATATCTTTAATAATTTTTCTGTATTTCCTAGAAAGATACTTTTTCAACCTGTACTGTAGCAGGTGTACGTTTGGGGTTTTCAGAGCAGAGCAAATTTGTTTGGCAATGCTTCTTGATTTGTAGACATTATGTCTCAAAGATTTAGAGAATATATGGTGCCCTGCTTAGTATGAAATGGGTGAAAGTTAAAGCTAAAAAGGTAACTTCACCCGTGTCTACTTTTGGTAGATTTTATCACAATTTCAAGTCACTGTAGTATCCAGAAAGGTAACTTTTCTTTAGAATAATCCACTTAGTTTGATAAAAGATAGAATGAGTGTTATGAGGGTCTATACAGCATCATGCTACATGGAAGTGGTATTCATATATGTTTTCATCATCTCTCAAACATGAATACAGCCCCCAATCATCACAGAAATGCAAAACTCATCCTTACGTAAATAATTTTAGCTTTAACAGAAAGGTTTATCTACAAATTATGGGGACTGCCATGGGTACTAAGATGGCCCCCCAATATGCCAGTTACACCAAACCTTTCATAAACCATCACTACAGAGATATCTTCATCATTTAGAAAGAGATAAAGAAAAACTCAAACTATTTCGTGATTTATTCAAGTAATTTAGCCATAACTTATTAGTCCTTTTTGTGCCAATGGTGTGCCCAGTGCATTGCTTTGAATACCTATGACACTCAAAGATTTAATGAAAAAATTGCCTGTCTCCACATTTTTGGCGGTGGCTTCTGAATTCTTATGAAATGTATCAAGCCCTTCTGTAATTAAAAACTATAATATAGCTGAGTAAATGCTATAACTCAGGGAAGAAAGAAACTAGGTAGATTGCGTGTATAGATTATTAGTCACTGCAAAAGTAAGAAGACCTCAAGACATATTGCACAAGTTCAAATTGATTTATTTTGGCATCAAGCAGACACTTCATTTTAAGAACATTAGATAACTTTAGGAAAAGTACTTAGAACCATTTGACCTATTCTAATAATACCTCATATATTCTAATTATTAAGTATTAAATAAAATTATAATACCATCTAATTGTATTGCAACATTGTAAAGAGAAAACGCCAACTCTGACAGTATAAAAAGGACAGAGTTAGCAACTTTAATAATGAATACGGCCCAGAATCACTTGAACATCTTCCCATAACCTCTGTGCTCCATATCAGGACAGTCATGTCAACGAAAGGTGGAAAGACCCAGTGTCCAGCCCCTACTCCCGAGCCATGTCCTCCACCTCAGCAAACTCAGCAAACTCAAAACCGTAAGTAGTCACCTAGGCAAAACAATATTGCAAATCTCTGGGGGTTTTTTAATAATAATTTTTTCCCTTCACGTATCACCTGTTGTCTTCTCCAATTTTTAATTCATTTGCAATAGTCTTATATCTCCACTTCTTTTTCTTAACCTTATATTGCTCTTTGATTATGTAAAAGTGATGTTTTCAATACTTTTTAGCAAATCACAATCTTCGTTTCTTATTGATTTATCGTGATTACGATAATGGATAAAAATGTAAAAAGTCTAAAGCTGAAATGTGAGTGATATGTGCCAGAAAATATTTAAAATAGTGCTTAATTTACTTTATGTTAATTAATTAATATAAGGGAACCAGGTCTCACACATCTTATAGCTATGAAAATACCATTGTGTAGTTTTGCAAAATGGCACAAAGCTAACCTTAGAAAGGATAACTGTTAAGAAAACAATATGGACTAATCCTGGCTGGTATATTTGGGAAATGTCTATAAATCAGTAGTGGTGCTGGCACCATGTGACTTTTTTCACCATTAGTTAAATTGGAACATATACTGGTGCCCTCATTTAAAAAAGAGATCAAATTGTCAGGTTGAAAATTACAGATATTTGAGCCCGACATCATGAAACAGAAATTATTAGGATGGTCATTAAAGTGCGATATGTGTAGAATACATTTTTTTCATTCATTAGTAGGAATCAACATGTTTCATGAAAGCCATTTAATGATGAATATAGATTAGTGTTTGTTGTGTTTAATTTCCATCTTTGATTTGAACCAGATATTGAAAGACACCTCTATATCTGCAGGGAAGACAACAAGAGAGGAAAATGCAAAATAGATTGTATATCTCTCACAGGGAGATGCATGTTTGAGCACTTTGGAAACAAAAATATCCCTGTAATGTATAGGTGTATACTATACAGAAGGTGAATTTTATAAATCTGAAAAGTATAAAAACAACAAGACGTTACCTTGCAAATGCAGTGACAATGCTACATACTATAATATAAAATGAATAACATTATTTTACATCCCCCATGATGCTTTGTGGGCCTTTAAAGGGTCTACTTTTTAGCCATGCCTGTTTTAGACAGGTGCATTCTCACCATATGGGCAGGTGGAGATTACATTATCCAAACCAGGTAAAAACCCAATAAGACACAAACACTCTTGGGTATGGGTCAATATGTCAGCTTTAATAACTTATACGATCAAACAAACGTATTAAAGTCATTGTCCACCCCAACCACACAACATTATAACATCTCCCACATGTAAAATAATAGGCAATGACCCATATCATAAACATTAACATAACAATATAGCAATCACATACATTCATTTGCCATTTTGTAGTTCACAAGTTGTGTAGCAAATATTATAAGGAAAGCATAGAATAGTTATATTTGTTACTGCAGAAATAAACACACTTTTTATTGTGTATGATAGAAAGATATGGAAATAAACTAGGCCCAAGGACACAAGTGTTTGGTGAGTTATTCATTAACAGGATTGTACAATCTCTTTATAATAATATTTTCATTCAACAAAAATATTCAGCTGCTAAGTCTACAAGAATTTCCCCTTTTGAGAGTTAAGATCACTTTTATCATTTTTTTGGGTCGGTAAAAAGGACATGTGAAAGTCAATGGACATAGGTCATTTTTTTTAACCTATATTACGAAGGTACCACCGAATCATGTGTGGATGGTTAAACTTGATGGACTTGAGTCTTTTTTTTTTTTATCTAGATGTTTATGTTACTATGATACTAAATGTGCCATGCTATTACTCAGTTACTAATCATTTTCTTTATCTCAATGTTACAGCATGTCAAACAAGTGGCGGTAGCAGTGGACGTGGTGGAAATGACGGCGGCTATGGACAGCAGACCCAGGTCCCCTCACAACCCCCCCGTAAGTACTTTATAGGAATTCAAGACTATAAAAAAAATTATATGATTTGAACATTGCCTTACTGGTTTAGGGTTTTTGTTTTTTGTTTTTTTTTGTTTCTCTTTTGTTCTGTTGTTTTGTTTTGTCTATGTGATTTTATAAAATAACATATACTATTTTGTCTGACTGATGGAAAGAAAAGAAAAATGCATTAAAATACATAAAGTTTAAAGAAAAAAGGAAACAAATGATAAATACACAAAAATATAATAAAACAAATAACAAAAAAAAGAGAAAGAAAGGAAAAAATGGAAAGATGGAGGAAAAAAAGTTTGACAGTTGGCAACAAAAACTGTGAAAGATGGGACCCCTCCTGCCTCCCTTGGTATACTTATCATCTGTTTTGGCTTCCAATATCACTTCTATGTGGGTGACATTCCAATCTATCTGTCCTCTCCTGATCTCTTGGTGTCTTTCTTGATTTCTGTCCACTCAGCTATTTCTAACTAGATGACTGCTCATTTTCTAAAACCTATCCTATCCAAAATAGAGCTTCTCTTCTTTCCTCCTCCAAGTGTTGTGAATCTTGTGTCTCCCTCCTTCCAAGTCAAAAGCATTCCCATCTTCTCTACCGCTCATGCTTGCTGCCTAGGTGACTCCAACCTCTCATTTACCCCTCATGTTCAGTCCTTTGCCAAATCCTGCTACTTTTATCTCAGAAACATAACTTCCATCCACTTCTATCTAACTCAAGATGCGGCTTAGGTGTTGGTCCATGCCACTATCACCTCTTGCCTTGACTACTGCCATCTGCTTCTCAATGGTCTTACACATTCCCAGCTGGCCTAGTTACAGTCTATAATGAATGCGGCGGTGAGACTCATATTCCTGTCCGACTGCATCTCCCATGCCTCTCCCCTCTGTTAGTCCTTACACTGACTTCCCATGAGATTTAGGGCTCAATTTACAATTCTGGTACTTGTTTACAAATCTCTACACAATGTTGCTCTTACCTATTCCCCTCTAACACACAAGTATGTTCTGTCCAGGCCCAAATGCTCTTCTGAAGATCTGCATCTATTATCTGTTTGTAACCTCTGACACCCACCTTCAAGACCTTTCTAGGGCTGCAACATTTCTATGAAACTCCCTTCTCTTCACCGTTAGACTCTTACCCAGTCTGAGTTCCTTTAAGAGATCATTAATAACTAATTTCTTTAGGAAAGCATATCAATTAAACTGTTATTTGCTTTCCCTCCCCGCACCTTGGTAACCCACCCTGCTTCCTCTTTCATCCAAAAAAACTAACCCTTCACTGAAAACTATTCTAAAAAAACAGCTTTTCCCGATACATGAAACACATCCTACCCTTACGTCTTGTGTCACTTTACCCCACTCCCTCTAGCAAGTAAGCTAATTGAGCAGGGCCATCAACACTCTGTTTATGTGCATACAACTTATCTGGTTACAAATAATTGTATATTATTCCATCTGTTGTACAGAACTGCAAGATTTGTTGGTGCTTTATAAACAATAATAATTAGTCTTTTCATTTTTCGATGTTGCAGAATGTCAAACAAGTGGAGGTAGTGGAGGTAGCGGTGGAAGCGGTGGAAGTGGTGGAAGTGGGGGCAGCTGTGGACAGCAGACCCAGGTCCCTTCTCAACCCCAACGTAAGTAATTTATATGAATTCAGGACTATAAAAGGATGTGATTTGAACTTTGCCTTACTGGTTAAGGTTTAGAAGAAGGTAATATATTCTTCTTATATACGTTGAGATGGCCACATTACAGTTGGCAGCAAGAGCTCTGAAAGATAAGCAGAGAAGCTAAAATGTTTGGCATCGCTGATATACAGATCGTTTTGAAAACTGGTTGCTAAGCGAAATAGTTTACATAATTATAGCAAAAAATATATTATGTTCCCCTATTAAGTAACATATTTTAATGGCAAAGAAACACATAAATAAACCCAACCAGCCTGTGTGTTAGTTAAGCTCTAACACTTCCTCAAATTGTCCAGATGTTGTACATGTTACCACAATCTACATATAAACTAGGCCTAAGGACACAACTCTTGGCGAGTTATTCATTAACAGGTTTGTACAATATTTTTATAGTAATATTTTCATTCAATAAATACATTAATTTGCCATTTTCTTGTTCACAAGAAATTTCCCCTACTGAGATTTAAGATTCTTTTTTTTTTTATTTATTTTTTTTATCAGCAACAACAACAAGGACATCTGTTATTCTTATTAGAACACTATAGGGCCAGGAACATAAATATGTATTCCTGATCCTTTAGTGTTAAAATCACTCGTATTTAAGTCTGCATCTGCTGCCTCTGCCCCGACCTGCCTGCTTGCCTGACATCATTAGAAGGGATTCTGTGACCCAATCACAGTGCTTTCTAATAGGATTGGCTGAGACTGTCAGGAGGCAGATCAGGAGCAGAGTCAGCACAAGCCAAAAACAGCCCTGGCCAATCAGCATCTCCTTATTGAATCAATGCATCTCTAAGGGGAAAGTTCAGTGTATCCATGCAGAGGGTGGAGACACTGAATGACAGTGCTTCTCACTGTGCAGCACTGGCACAGGAAGCACCTCTAACAGCCATCTGAAGAGTGGCCAGTGGAGTTATCACTAGGCTGTAATGTAAACATTGAATTCTCTCTGAAAAGACAGTGTTTACTGCAAAAGGCTTGAAGGGATTGATTCTACTCACCAGGACAAATACAATAAGCTGTAGTTGTTTTGGTGACTATAGTGTCTCTTTAATCTATCGTCTGTAACATGTATGGATAGTTGAACTTGATGGACTTGAGTATTTTTTTTAACCTATATTGCTATGGTACTATGATACTAAATGTGCCCTGCTCTAACCAATATCATCTCTCACTCATTTACTAATTTTCTCAATGTTACAGAATGTCAAACACGTGGAGGTAGTGGTGGAAGTGGTGGAAGTGGAGGCAGCTGTGGACAGCAGACCCAGGTCCCTTCTCAACCCCAACGTAAGTACTTTATAGGAATTCAGGACTATAAGAGGATGTGATTTGAACTTTGCCTTACTGGTTAAGGTTTAGAAGAAGGTAATATATTCTTCTTATGTACGTTGAGATGACCACATTACAGTTGGCAGCAAGAGCTCTGAAAGATAAGCAGAGAAGGTAAAATGTTTGGCATCGCTGGTATACAGATAGTTTTGGAAACTGGTTGCTAAGCGAAATAGTTTACATAATTATAGCAAAAATATATTATGTTTCCCTATTAAGTAACATATTTTAATGGCAAACAAACACATAAATAAATAAACCCAACCAGCCTGTGTGTTAGTTAAGCTCTAACACTTCCTCAAATTGTCCAGATGTTGTACATGTTACCACAATCTACATATAAACTAGGCCTAAGGACACAACTCTTGGCGAGTTATTAATTAACAGGTTTGTACAATATTTTTATAGTAATATTTTCATTCAATAAATACATTAATTTGCCATTTTCTTGTTCCCAAGAAATTTCCCCTACTGAGATTTAAGATTCTTTTTTTTCTTTTTTTTTATCAGCAACAACAATAAGGACATCTGTTATTCTTATTAGAACACTATAGGGCCAGGAACATAAATATGTATTCCTGATCCTTTAGTGTTAAAATCACTTGTATTTAAGTCTGCATCTGCTGCCTCTGCCCCTGACCTGCCTGCTTGCCTGACATCATCAGAAGGGATTCTGTGACCCAATCATAATGCTTTCTAATAGGATTGGCTGAGACTGTCTGGAGGCAGATCAGGAGCAGAGTCAGCGCAAGCCAAACATAGCCCTGGCCAATCAGCATCTCCTCATGGAATCAATACATCTCTATGAGGAAAGTTCAGTGTATCCATGCAGAGTATGGAGACACTGAACGGACAGAACTGGCACAGGAAGCACATCTAACAGCCATCTGAAAAGTGGTCAGTGAAGTTATCACTAGGCTGTAATGTAAACACTGCATTTTCTCTGAAAAGTCAGTATTTACTGCAAAAAGCCAGAACAAATACAATAAGCTGTGGTTGTTTTGGTGACCATAGTGTCCCTTTAATCTACCATCTGTAACATGTATGGATATTTGAACTTGATGGACTTGAGTATTTTTTTAACCTATATTGCTATGGTACTATGATACTAAATGTGCCCTGCTCTAACCAATATCATCTCTCACTCATTTACTAATTTTCTCAATGTTACAGAATGTCAAACACGTGGAGGTAGTGGTGGAAGTGGAGGAAATGGTGGCAGCTGTGGACAGCAGACCCAGGACTGCCCACAACCCCCCAGTAAGTACTTTTATGAATTCAGGACTATTGAAAGTTAGATGCTATAGAAAGTTAGTTCCTACTTTGTCTCTGTATATCTGTTGACTGGGTTGGAATTGCAATGAAATTCCAACGCAGTCAGTATGAGTATTTAATAAAACTTTTGTCATTATGAAATACTCATTTTGGATGGGGGTGACAGAGCCGCTTTAAATGACAATTAAGCATTTTACTTAATTTTTTTTACTTTTAGATCCTTGCCAAGAAAAAGGCAGTCGAGGAAGCAAATGAGATTGGAACCTGAATGTGCACGCTTAGTGCTCTAGAGCTTTTGCAACTGTATCCCTCATTCTTCTAATATGATATTAATCATCAACTTACTATATTATTGCAAGCAAATAAAAATATTAGGCAAAAACATGTTTCTCTCTTCAATATGAAATGTAGTGACGAATTGGGACACTTTACAATCAGGTGTCTCTCAAGACAACGCAACGTAGACTACATTTATTTATTTATAAAATATTTTACTAGGAAAGATACACTGAGATTTCTCTCATTTTCAAATATGTCCTGGGTCCACAAACATTGCATCGTTGCAAAAGGGTACAATATTACAAAACGAAAAAAGAAATAAAAATAATACAATATATATACACACACACACATACACACATATATAACTAACAAATAATAGGTAGTACATATAGTCAACCATAAAAGGCGCATTCTGTGCTGAGGTCTCTTAAATTTTTTTAGATTGAATGAAGATTTGACTGTGTCCATGAGGTTATTCCATAATTGCGGTGCTCTGTAGGAAAAGGAGGATCGAGCCACTTTATTTTTGTATTTCGGTAAATAAAGTGCTTGTACTGGATCGGAGGTTATAGGAGGTGGGAACAGCTGGGGAGAGCATTCTACTCACAAGCTCTTATGCACAAGGCTTGAAAGATGAAGAGTCCATCGGGATCCCAGCTATAGCCAGTTTAGCTCTTTTAACATGTCACAATGGTGGGTCAAGTAATAACATTCAAGTACAAAGTGGCAAAACGAATTATATAACGTATTAAGTTTATGTAGGTGGGTTTGTGATGCAGGTGCATACACTACCTCCCCATAATCGATGACCGGCATAGCATTTGTTGCACTGCATCTGTTTCCTTACTGTAGGGCTTAGACTGGATTTATTTCTGTATAGGGCAACTAGTTTTGTAAAAAGTTTTGAAAAGATTTTTTCAATGTGAAGGCCAAAGGATAGATTGGGGTCTAGCAACATACCTAGATATTTGAAAGAACAGATTGCGGTCAGTGTGCTATTTGAATTTGTTCTGATACATAGTTGATTTTGTAGTTTATGTAATTTAGGTACTGTTCCAAAGATCGTTGTGATAGCTTTGCCAATGTTTAGGAAGAGTTTGTTAACCTCAATCCACTTTTCTACTTCTGTGAACTGGTCTTCGAGCATTGCCTCTAGCTGCGGTAGATTTGGTTTACTAGCGTAGATTAGTGTCATCTGCATACATGTGTACAGCAGAGGACTTGTAGACGTTAGGAAGACCATTTATAAATAATGTAAATAGTAGGGGGCCAAGAATGGAGCCTTGGGAAACACAACACGTGGCCAGGAGAAGGAGGCACTATCATAAATGGTCACATATTGCGATTGCTCTGATACATATGATCGAAACCAGGTTAGTGGACGATCACCAATACCAATTTTTTTCTGCAAAAGAATGCCATGGTCTACCGTGTCAAAGTCCTTGGCAAAATCAAGGAAAATAGCTCCAGTTAAGTCTCCTTGTTCCATGCCAATTTGGATGTCATTGCAAACTTTTAAGAGGGCAGTCCTAGTTGAGTGATTTGGACGAAAGCCTGATTGATCAGGGGTCAGATAGTTTGATTGGTAATAATATTCACATAATTGTGTGTGAATGCATTTTTCCACGATTTTTGACAATACGGGGAGCAATAGTATCGGACGATTTTTGGATACCAAAGTATTGTCACCACTTTCATGGATAGGTACTACTTTCACAGTCTTCCAAAGTTTGGGTATGTAAACACCGGGAATTCATTCATTATAATCGCGACAGGTTTAGCAATTGCCAGTGCACTGAGCTTTAGCAACATTGCTGGAATTTGATCTGGTCAACAGTGGTTTTTCATTTTTAAATTATTAAGATGTTTATGAAGGACACTAACAGGCACAGGTCTAAAATTTAATTTCTATATGCACTTTGGCTTTTTTAAATTGCAACAATTTGGCTGAATTATAGCTCAGTGGATCTAAGGTTTATAATATATATGTTGGAAGAAATATGTCTACTGCTTTAGTAAGAGGTAATCATCAAGTGCTTTAGTTGGTTATTTTTCTCTGAGTTTCATAGAATTGGTTGAAATCAATCCAAGTCCTAGCTTTATACTTTTAGTCTCTTGGTTATGTAATTCTGGTAATGATTTATAAAATTGCAAAAACTAAGACTATGCCACAGGTTTATAAACATTCTAAAATAATTATCACAATGATGTGACACCAAGGGGTACATAGCTATTACTGGAAATATTTTAATTGAATCCACTAAAATATTTTTAAAAGTACTGCCTTGTTTAGAAAAAATGGAAAATAGTTTAAATTAATTTTATTATTATTTAGATATTAGGTATTATATAATGAGGATTCCCTCTTCAAAACAAACTATAGCAGCAAGCAATTTTTTCCCCACATGAACATCTCCATATGGAGTCTTGGTATCGGCAGGTCCTTTGGGATTCATGTATGTTAAACACTGTAGAAAATTTTTAAGTACTGCTACATCTCTCTAGGTCAGGTTTCTCCAACCTGTTTCTCCAACGGGCCGCATGGGCCTCTGAACTGCTTGAAATGTCACCCAGTTGTTTTCTGGGCTGCCAGGCGGTGAGGATGGTAGGGAGCCTATTACTTACTGTGCTGTTTCTGAACAGTTACCTTGCGTGGCCTGCAGTAAGTCGGCAGCTGGAATATGACATCATTTCATCATCACTACTGGGTGCACAAGGGACCCATACATCAAGAGCATAGTGACCCCATCACAGCAGCAACCACTGGCCACCAGGGAGAGGATCCACTCCAGCCCTTCCAGAGCAAGGTAGGGATAATACAGATTAAGGAACAGCGAAAACACATACACATAAATTTTTACATGTTATAAGACTACATCTCAGCAAAATATTTGTTTACTCAGGTAATTTTAAGTAGCCTTATAACATGTTAAAATGTTTTTATGTGTCCGCTGTTCCTTAATCTGTATGATGTATGAATTTTGGTCACTACGGAAGAACCATTCCTGCAAAATGCATGTTTCGAGTGTGCCCCTAATTCCTTTTTGTCTTTACCGAGCAAGGTAGGGAGACTGGGTGGACCTATTAATTACTAAATGTGTGTGTCTGAATGAGATTTCTGTGTGTGTATGCCAGATATTTTGTGGGGTTGTGATTGTGTGTCTGTGATTACATGTGTTTGGATGTGTGATTGTGTTTGTGTATGTCTGTGATTATGTTATGTTTGTGTATTTATGTGATCATGTGTACAGGTCTATGGTTCTACGTGTGTTTTTGTGGGTCTGTGATTGTGTGTGTGGGTATCTATGATTGTGTGTACGTATGTGATTGTATGTGTGTGTCTGTGATTGTTTGTGTATGTATGTGTGGGTCTGTGATTGTGTTTGTCTTTGTATTTGATTATGTGTATGACTGTGCTTATGTGTATGCGTGTGTATGTCTGTGATTTTGTGTGTGTGTGTGTATATCTGTGATTGTGTGTGTGTTTATAGGTCTGTGATTATATGTGTGTGTGCATATCTATTATTGTGTGTTTATGTCTATATCGGAGGTTATGTGTTTATGTATATACATGTGTGTGTGTTTAGTAGATAACTCCCTAATATGATATCCTTACATATGGCAATTCCACATAAGGATAACAAATAAGGGAGTTATATATTAAACAAAGGAAATATCAAAATTAAGAAAATGGCTTTTGAAGTTTTATTATATAAAATTCCTCTGCGCTCAATCTGACCAGGGGAAGCCAAAAGTTTGACATCCACGCTCCTAGTTATACACAGAGCTTCAGAAGAAGCATCCCCCTCATAATAATACAATCAGCCCAAACACAACATCACTGACAATCCACATACATGCACACAACCCCACAAACAGTCTCACATGTAAAACAGCAAGCAGCCCTACAAATACACAAATCACAATGCACACTATGTGGCATACAGACACACAATTTCACAAGCAGTCTGAAAACATAGTCCGTATTCATAGGTATCATATAGAATACCACAGACTACTCATGAACATATATAATATAACAGAGGCAAACAAAATCCCATTATAGCAGTGGGGAGTGAAAAAACCACCAATCACCACAGAGATATCAAAAAAACACCCCACCACAACCCAAACAAACATGCACTATCATCAAATTACCTAAACTACCCCACCCAAAGAAAAACCAACAATACAATTTATGATCCACCCGAACAGAGAAAAGACCCCTATGACACTACCCCAAGACCACAAAGACAGAGATACAGTTACCAGAATAGTGATCACACTAACCACAACAAATCTCCTTTGAATTACAGCCACCATAACAGATACCAACTATTATCCATTGACTCTGAAGCTGACAACGACGAACATTTTTTAGAGATCAGGACCAACACACCATCACTTGCACAAACACCATACCCGCCATGAGCAAAAAAGAGAAACCTAAGTATAGAGGAAGGAGAGGTGGAAGAAGTGTACAAAAAAAGAAAGACTGGAGCAACGCTTAATGTTTTAAAAGAAAAAGGCCACCCAAATCTCAGTTCTCAGCAAAGGCCTAAATAAAATTTACCCCCACAAATCCTTTTGACTCATTTTATGTTTTCCTAGACATAAATAAGTTTGTGAGAAAAGCCACATTAAAACGATTTTTCATCAGTAAGTCTGGCACTTTAGTCAACACTTCAACAGATATCCCTAGCTCTACAACCTCCAATGCACCAGACACTTTAGTCAAAACCAATAACACCTCAACCAATATCTCTAGCCCTACCACTTTGAATGAAACCTCAGTAGTTAGAACACACTTACAAAAGAATGCAAGCTTTTATCCATCTAGTTTTAAGTCTGGTCCCATAGAGGTGTTCGAAAAAATGGTTTTAAAAAGACTTAGAAAAAATTCCCAAAACAAAAACACTAAAGTATCACCATCACAATTTATCACGAAATGAACAAATAGCTTTAAAAGAATTACAGAAAGATGATATCATCATAAAGCCAGCTGACAAAGGGGGCGGCCTAGTAATTATCTCTAAAATAATGTATATAAACGAAGCATTAAGACAACTGAGAGACACTAACGTTTATAGTAAATTCACCTCAGATCCTACTTCTACCATAAAAGAGTATTTAAAAGAATTTCTATCAGAAAGTTTAACATCTAAAATTCTTAGTAAAAAAAAGTTTGACTACTTAAAGATACTTCACCCCAAAATTCCTGTAATTTATTTTTTGCCGAAAATATACAAAAACACAACAAGCCCGCCTGGTAGACCTATAGCCTCAGGAATAGACTCCATACTGTCAAACTTATCAAAATACATAGACATTTTACTACAGCCCTCAGTTAAACTAATGAGATCTTATCTAAAAGACTCTATGACCCTTCTCCGGTTTTTATCTAATTTTATCTGGCACCCTGATTACATTTTAGTGACATGTGATATCACATCTTTATACACGATCTTTCCACACAGTAAAGGGTGTGAAGTAGTTTTTAACATATTAAAAGAAGGTAATATAATCCCAGAACAACAGATCAACTTTATCATAAAAGAAATCAATATGATTTTAACTAATAACTACTTTTGTTTTTTTAGATTCTTTTTATAAAAAAAAAAATAAGGCATTGCTATGGGGACCAGGTTTGCCCCTAGTTATGCAAACCTTTTTATGGCAGAATGGGAAAGAGAGGCCATTTGGGGCAAACATTTTTTACATATATGGATTACCTTTTTTTATCTGGAAAGGCTCTGAAGACTCCCTCAAGGCCTTTTTAACTTATTTGATTAGTAACAATAATGGTATAATTTTAACCTCAAAACACAGTAGATAGTGTATTAATTTTTTAGGTTTGCAAATTTTTATCCCGAAGGGACCATTAATACCAAAACTTTTTTTTTAAAAAAGGTCTGCGCCAATATCGTTATACAATCAATCGAGCTGTCACCACAAACCATGGCTTGATGGAATTCGTAAGAGTCAGTTTCTGCGTCTTCGCAGGGACTGCTACCGCACAACAAATTTCAATGATCAAACCCAGATACTTAAGAATCAATTTACAGATAAAATTTACCCAGTTGAAAACTTAAATAAAACATTAGAAAAAGTTGCTCTGAATGATAGAAAAGAACATTTAGAATATAAAATACAAAATAAAAAAGACTCCCCTTTCCTTCCAGTAATTTTCAATTTTAATAATAAAAGTAATATGGTTAAAAGAATTATTAGAAAACACTGGCACATTTTAAAACAAGATGATGTATTAAGAGATCTTATACCAGATAACCCTAGCATTTTTTTTTAGAGGCGCCCAGAATTTTAAATCAATCCTTAAAAAATATTTTACTAAAGATTCCGTCAATAAAAACTTATCTTTTTATCACAATCAAAGGACTTTTTTAGATGTAATAAATGTATTGTTTGTAAGAGCACTAATCTAAATATGAAATCTAAGACAACACACTTTACCTCTAATATTACAAACCAGTCTTACCCTCTAAAAGACCTCATTTGTTGTGACACTAAGAACGTAATAATCCAAGAGGAAAAAACTCACAGGCACTCCAACTTCAAGCCGCAGGCAGATTTATTATGACAGAATGCAATGCAACGTTTCGACCGGAAAGGTCTTTTTCCGGTCGAAACGTTGCGTTGCATTCTGTCATAATAAATCTGCCTGCGGCTTGAAGTTGGAGTGCCTGTGAGTTTTTTCCTCTTGGATTATTGTACTGGGATTGCTGGTCCTGCTCTGGAGCACCCTTGGCCGTTGGGACTGGGTGCGGTTCTCATCACTTACTCTGCTCACTAAGAACGTGATAAACTTATTGGAGTGCCCATGTGGCCTCCAATACTTAGGGATGACCTCAAGATACCTAAAATCCAGATTAGCAGAACACTGCCATAACATCATTAAATGGTACCTGAACCATTCTGTATCCAGACACTTCTTGATACGCGACAAAAAAACCAAAACACCTTAAGTGCCTCGGAATCCAAAAATGCAATATTCCTTGGAGAGATGGGGATATAGTATGAAGACTTTGGGGAAAAAAAGAAATGTATTGGGTCTCTCTCTTAAAAACTCTTACCCCTGCGGGTTTAAATGTAGACTTTGACCTTTTTAACTTTTTTTTATCAATCTACATATATATCCCATTCTTAGTTCTTTTTTATTTATTTTACATCTATGTATATACTACATATTTTAACTTCACTCCTTATGATATTTGTAATTATACTCATGTTAATTTATATGGGAATTAATTTTCTATCTTATTTCCTATTCCTTTTCTTTCTTCTTATTGTTTTCTTAGATACATTTATATTTAATTTTCTATTATTTCACCTCACTTTATTTTTACTTTTTATTTACATTTACATTTTCTTTTTACTCATATTTTACTCTTCATATCTATTTTACTCCATTTTTATTCTAATTTTACATTACTCTTACAGCATCACATTAAGTCTTTTCCACAGTAAATTTATGTCACCCATCCATACAAAATATATATCCACCACCTTTTTTCCCCTTATTGGGTAAATATAATTTGTTTTTATTAAATCCCAGCTACAGAACCTCCCTAAAAACATGTCTGCCATTGCTTGTCTCACTAGAGACACGAAAAACATGGCCGCCACTATTTGTCCCACTAGAGACACCTAAAACATGGCGACCACCATAGATATATTTTGACATAACATATATTTAGTTTCCCTACACCTTATCCCTAAGACCTCCCTTAGGTCTATGTTGAGGTAGCCCTTATTCCATTCTAGACACATTTTATATACAAAAAAAAAGCAGCACCCTTTATTGTTTTTAGACGATTGCGGCTCAAAACTACATTACCCATAACACTTAGCACTAACCACGTGGCGTGGCCAGATAACAAAAATAGCCGCGGACCACGTGATCTTCTTTATTCATATATTGCATTTTACACTGGATTTCTCAGAAATAGTTCCTAACAATATAAATATTCTTTTAATGAGCTTATATTTATATCTTGGTAATGTCTAAAATTTTGTTGTGACATCATTTGGGAGCCTAATGTGATTTAATTATGTATGTATGTAAACTCTTGCTTGTCAGGGCAGTCTTTTTTATCTCCACTTGATAACACCTGAAAGGTGAAACGCGTTGTGGATAAGTATTGTTAATAAAGGTATTTTGGCTACTTTTATACCGTGAGTGTGCCATTTTACTCTTTTATTATTTTTTATATTTTTACTTCTCTACTGCCTGGCATCCATTTTTATTTTGTTCCAGTGAGGACTACTCATAAAGAATCCTAGGTGGGTATTATACCACTCAAGCGCTATCCATTGAGCAGTTTGCCTGCTCAATCAAATGTGAGTACTAATTTATTATATTTCTACACTCCTGGAGGTTTTAAAAAGTGAGCACTATTATTGTTCCTTTATCGTTTTATGGTCTTTACAACATTGAAACAACTATCAACGTCTCACGTATCCCATAAGTGGGGATTGTACCACTGTACGCTATCAATACTAGAGCTGGTCAAAGCTCTTAAAAACGTGAGTAGGACAATATAGACTTTTTTTTTACTATATACCGCATTCTGGGATATATTACACTAATAGTCTTTGTTTTTAAATAATTTCAAGATTTCTTCTGACAACTGACTCCCTGGCGGAAGAGTATATCTCTGACGAATCTCATAATCATTTCTTCTGGCAATTTTATATCTCTAAACTGGACTTTTTTAAAAACACTAACCATTTTTAAAGATACAAACTGTTTTGATATAGGAATCATTTTATTCATATATTTATTATATCCTCTTGGAATAGCTTTCTGTGTTGTTCACACATAATAGGTTAGTATTGTTTTGGCGCAACCTTTCCTCCTATCCCTTTTTACTATATATAACAGCCCACAGATACGCACAGATACAACGCTACAAAGCAATTGCAGCACCCATACATAACACAAGCAGAATAAGGCAACGTACACATCTCAATTTAAAAAATTGGACGACCATGCCAAGAGACTTCAAGATCTTGTTTTGGCACACCACTTTCCCAGAATCCTTCACTACCAGGCTCAGACTGGCCATCAGGCTTATTGTGCAAATGCCCAGTGGGCCGCGATGGCCATGGGCTAAGGCCAGCAGTGGAGATCACAGGATCTCCCCTCCCAACCCCTGCAGGGCCAGCACTATTCGAGCACCGGCCCTGCTGTGTGCCTTCATGGGCTGGTGGGGAGATCATAGATCTCCCCACTGGCCCACAGGCACTGATGTGCGGCCGCCAGCTGGGGAGGGAGAGAGGCTCTTGCCAGCAGCTCCGCCGGGTTCCTCTCGCGGGGTCTGAGCGTTGACGCGGTAACCACGGCAACGCTCAGATCTCGCAAGAGTGAACTCTAGCCTGGCACTCTCACCACTAAGACCACCAGGGATGGCAGCATGGCCCCCCTCCATGGCAGCACGGCTCCCCCTTCCTCCCAGGCTAAATGTAAGAAGGGAAGGGAGGGGATATAAAGTTTATTTAATAGATATTTAAACATATTTACACTAACAGCACCCTCACACACACACAACATCCTCACACACACAACACCCTCACACACACACACAGCACCCTCCCACAGACAGCACCCACAGATACACACAGCACCCTCACACACACACACAGCACCCTCAGACATACACAACACCCTCAGACACACACAGCACCCTCACACAGACAGCACTCTCAGACACACACAGCACCCTGACACAGACAGCACCCTCAGACACACACAGCACCCTCACTCACACAACACACTCTCACACATAGCACACTCTCACACATATACAGCACACACACACACATATGTATAATATTTAGAATAACCTTCAGTGAGTTAACAGACAAAGAAAATTAGAAACATAGAATGTGAAAGTAGATAAGAACACCCTCTTACACACACACTGCACTCCTCACACACATGCTGCACCCTTCACACAGCACACCCAAAACACTGCGCTCCTCACACATACAATGTATACATATTTATATATATACACACACACTACAGCACCCCTCACACTGCACCACTACACACATTACGCTCCATATACGCACTAGATCCCTTACCCTATATACACTCTGAATCCTACATAAACACACACAAACACACACACACACACACACACAATCTCCTAGACAGACTATGGGTCCTTTACACACTAGATCCTCTACACACACACACACTGCACCACATTCCAGACATACAAACTCTGGATCCTCTATGCACACACTACATTCCTTGTAAGCAAACACACACAACATTCTCTAAACACACATTCTCTACAACCCCTGCACATACCACGTCACCTATACACACACACACACACACACTGTCTACAGCCCGTATGCACACACTCACAACATCCCTTATATACACTATGCCCCTATACACACACTCTCTACAGCCCCTAGACACACATATTACACCACAAACACAAATTAAATCAACCTATTTACACAATACCATACCACAATCAGCTATCTCTACACCACACACGCAATCTCACAAGCAGGCTCCTAAGACATGCACCAAACGCCTGGCCTTTTTGTCCTTTGCTATCTCACTTATGGAGACACCAGAGACAAGTTAAAAGCAAACACAGTGCAAGCATGTTATTAAATTTGCTTGCGCTGCGCAGAACACATACAGGTCCTTTTTCTAATGCCAGAGCTCTTCAGCGGAGCTCTGCGAATTGAACCAACATGCTCACTTTGAGAGGGCCCGTGCTTGTCATTAGTGATGACAAAACACACCCTCTCTGACCCCGCCCCCCTCTCAGGGGGCCGCTGTGATTGAAAAATGCCCGGGCCGAATTTTTTTCCCAGCCTGGCCCTGTTCACTATTAATTTCTGATTATAGCAACATTAAATAATTTGTTTTCTCCTGTTTCATCAGAATTAATGATGCCTAGTGTGCTTTAATCTAACCAGCACAGAGGAGACACAGAATGCATCATGTATGAAAGGTAATTAAATGTAATTCATATAATTATTCCACCTATGAATTAAGTGCTTAATTAAACATCCATTTAAGCATTTTTGTGATACAACACAGCATTTATTCAGTTTATCGTTTCTCTGAATTGACTCCTGACTGCCACAACCCATTGTCATCTGCCTTATACGCTATTTTATTTGTCCATAAAACGAGGTTATATACATTCTTGTTACTAATTGCTTTTATACGATCTCTTCATCTATATTTTATTTTGTTTAACCTATTTTATTACACTCTGCTGCCTAAATAAAAGAAAAACAACTAATAATCACTGTTTAGTATATATATCCCCAATGAAGACATGTATGCATTTAATTAGGCATTTTTTTCATTACAGGTATATCTAAAAACAGCTTGCAAAAATTTTTTGCACATCCTTCCTTTCTAAGCCCACCCAGACATTCCACGGCTGTCCAATCACAGACTTCGTAATGCAGCTCAATGAGAAGTCTTTGCAATGCAGGTGCTCTGGGAAATTGCTGCCTTTTGAGTTCCCCTGCACGGATCTAAGCAACCAGGAAGTAACAGGATTGGTTGTCTGATTGACAGCTAAGTGGGTGTAACTAGGTTAATTTATAAAAGTGACAATTTCTAAGGCTTTTGCTAGATTATATTATGTTTGGGGAAGGCCAGAAATTTTGTATCTAACTCTGTCCCATGCATATTACTGACTGCCTAGACTCCTAGTTCAGAGACAGAAATATTTCATGAGACATCATATTGGCTCTATAAAAACTATACTATCTAACATAGATATCCAAATAGAAACACACATCACTTGGCTACATTGACTGGAGATAGCAATAACACTTCTATTTTTGAAGGGTTACTCCAACCAGCATGAGCGCTTCAGTGATTTGAAGTGGTCATGGTGATAGTCTGTAGCTGGAAACACTGATAATACAAATATATTGTAATTTGTGTGTAGAGAGATAGTTACACCACAGCATATGTGACACAGGCTGCCCTTAACTCCTGTTCCGAGCTACCTAATGTAAATTCTGTACATATTTTACACACGCCATCAGTGCGCATAGTGCGCTGGCAACAGACCTGCTTAGCTTCTACCCTTGCAAGGAGAGCTAATTCTCCACTCCCTCGCTTTATTTATTCCCCCACTACCTCCCACCCAACCCTCGTCAGCCTAGTACGCTCATGAACTCAAAACCACTGGCACTCAGTGGGGACAGATTTTCCAACCCAGGCTCTTTACATCACAGCTTTTTAAAAACATTAGGGCAAAACTCGATTATAACTAGAAAGACAAACAGGATTGTTTATCCATCGATTATAGCTGTTTTAATTTTTAAATACCGTGATACCCAGGCCAAAAAAAAACTTATTTACATAAAGCAATTATAGGGATACAGTTTCAAGTGTACAAAACCACACCTCGTTCTTCAGGTTTGCGTAGAATAGTGAGAAAGATATAATAAATAATTACATGAGGGATCGTATCGGCTGATGTATTGTTGACGGATATTGCATACCTTTCAGGGAATGGTATCGCAATTTGTATAAAAGGAACATCTTATATCAAATAATAGCTTAATTTCTGATAAAATATATTTTGTTTGACAGTATAATTATAAAGAATATTGCTAAAAGAGCTACTGAAATTTAACTTGCAAGGTTTTACAGAAGTTATCACTGCTTTTGTTTGTTTTGCATCTTGTGTTATACGAGAACAATATATCTGTGTTAGTAGTTCCTGATTTATTTTAGATAGAATGTGTACTAAAATGACTTAAGGGCTCTATTTCTAAACATTTTTCTAACCAAATAACGTTAGTGGATTTCCATCCACAGAAACTTTATTTCCATGTATTGTCAGTTCGATACCATAAAGTTCCAAGGTTAAACATGCACAGAAACTCATTAGAGGCATTGGAGTACTAGATAGAGTACATACATCTCAAACGGAAAACTGAGCATAACATAAGAGAATGTGAAATCACAGACTCAAGATCAAAGCAAACTGAGCAATTGCTCAGGAAGAGAGTAACACAACTCCTCAGGTTCATCCACAAAGCTCTCTCTCTCTTGCTCACTCAGTGTTTTAATGAAACAGATAAAGTCTCAGAATAATATATATTTGTGATATATAAATATCATTCATTGGGATATTACCTGTCCATTGGAAAGTTAGAATCTGCTGAGACATGTTTACGGGTTTGTACATATTGTGGTCCACCTGGAATCATCAGATGGTGAGTTCTGGTTTTGAACTTAAAGTCTGAATGAGCCCCCCTTCCTTTCTATTCCTTTTTCTATTCACATTAATATGTAGGTAAATATGTGGAATAAACATACCAATTGTTGTAACCCAAGCTTTCTCTTTTCAGCTTGTTCTCCAGTTGTGCAGTGCCAAGACCCATGCCAAAATCCATGCCCACCTCAACAATGCAAAGGTATGAGACTATAGGCTTCAACAGTTGAAAAGCTTAGAATTCCAACTATGAGGCACAAAGAAAATATATGGTCCTTGGAGAAGGGGTACAAATGAGTGCCTCCAATGAACAAAACTGGTCAAATGATTTTCATTAAATTGCAAGATATTTAAACGGATCTATTTAACATACACAAATCTAAGTTCCAACTACAAAACAATTACAGGAATAGAAAGCAATCTAGGAATACTATTCAAAGTATAATATAAAGATTATACCATTTGACCAGGATGCAAACTCGTCGATAGTAATCTTGAATACATTCATTTAATGTGCTTTCTTCACTCACACTTAAATATTTTATCTCCAAACAAGCAACTCATTAGTACACATAGATCATATTCAGATAGAGAGAGATGTTACAAAAATAGTGTGTGTCCTCCTTTAATGGCACATTAAAAGCTACGGTGATGACAACTTTGCTCCATGTTTTTATCAGATCCATGCCCACCTCATCCCTGCCAGCGACAAGGACAAGGACAAGGTTATGGTTATGGAGGCCAAGGGGGCTACCAGGGTGGTAGTGGAGAAGGATGTAAGAAGTAAGGTGCCAAACCTGGAAATTCTCTTGACAAGTCAACATCCCCTATCTACAATCTGAAATCCAATCAATGTCCACTGATTAAAAAAATATGTTTAATATATCTTTAAATTAAATCTGTCCTCGTAATGAAATAAATTTGTCTATTCGTGTTTATTTATACTTAATTCTTTTTCTGTTCTTTCATTATATTAAGAATTTGGGGGAGAGATTGGTAGCAGATTGGAAGCAATATATAATGCGTAGTGCAAATTGCACCAGAAATTAAATTCACCAATAAACTACGATCAGTAAAAAATGATTTACAGTTTATCTTTGTTAAAAACAAGGCAGTTCAATTAAAATTATTATATAGCTATTACAGAATATGTAGTCAAATTGAATCCAACAATCCAACAGAGGTTTGCCATTGTAGTGAATGTGGGACAGTGAAAGTTACTGCAGTTATGAATCAACAGTATCAAGTCCCAAGTCAACTGTTACATAAAATATAAAAAAAAACTCACCTGTAAATGTCTTAAACATGATGGAATGTAAACATTGCAAAATTTCATTTTAAAAATCTACTACATTGAGTATGTTGTTCAGTGCACAGACGGAGATCTAAAAGTTTGAAATGCCAGCAATATAAAAGCTGTGCAACTTATATTTTTAGATAATTAACCTGAAAACAGGACACATAAACCATTTTCAATGCATTAAATGGAATAGAATATAGGACTTTCCTCAATCAATGTGTGAGTTTAGGACAGAGGGTGTAGTTTTGCTTATGAGGCAGCAATATAAAGTCCAATCAGAGAAACAGGGTACATTTCCTGTACTTACCTCAAATACTATTTACACTAGTTTTTATTTCACGTTCTGTATTTGGTATAATGACACATTCTGGATTGGGAAGTTAAGTGTTAATTCACCCAATCAAACTATTATCAACAAGAGAGACAGTGACCATCGCTACATCATAGCAACAACCCGTCACATGAAGAACATGCAACCAATCACAACACAGCTCTGTTAATGCTTTCCTCGGTGCAAATTGTGATATCAGACATACCATTTGCCGGGAGCAGCAACATAAACATATAATTGGGTAGCCATATAAATATATATTTCCTTAGTGATATGAATATATATTTGGGTAGGTATTACGTGTCATGGTATAACTAAAGAAAATTTAAAAAAATGTAAAAAAGCAAAGCTGGATTTGGCAAGGAGAAAATACATGCGATAGCGTGGTATTCGGGTCCACCCACCAAGACCTTATAATACATACCTTATGTACCAAAGAAATCTGAAACATTTGAATTGCTTCTCAAC
This sequence comes from Pelobates cultripes, assembly GCA_933207985.1. Classification (NCBI taxonomy): domain Eukaryota; kingdom Metazoa; phylum Chordata; class Amphibia; order Anura; family Pelobatidae; genus Pelobates; species Pelobates cultripes. The sequence continues at coordinate 11,857,905 of OW240922.1, read as the reverse complement.
TTGAGAGTTAAGAAACTAGAGGTGGACATGCATATGTAAAGACCTTACATGACCTATTCAGTAGTCTGTTTGCCGTTAGAAACATCCACTTCAAAAAATACCTTCAAGGATGGATGGAATGTTGTATAATTGATGGAAGTACCCCACCATAGATTAGTAGGAGCTCTTTATAAAAAAAAAAAAAAAGGGATATCAGAAGTGGTTATTAAGTATAGGAATTAATCAGGTATTAATTAGCTGTAGAATAAAAGAAGCAACCTAAAAATACTGAAAGTAGAAATATTCTAGAACTAGGACAGAAATTACAATGTGAGAATTAAAGGAATAATAATATAGCAAGATTGTAACTTCAATCCTGATAGGTACTGGAGTTTCTGTGCATGGAACCGGCTCCATATTACTAGTCACTCCACCAGCGTTTAGTCATATTCCATTGGATTTCAGTGGCTGTTGAAGTTAGTTGTCAACGTTGGTTACTATAAATTGGTGGAAACCAGCTCAAGCCTTGATTGTATCACTATTGACCTAAAGCATGGGTCCTCAAACTCCCAGATGTTGCTGAACTACAACTCCCATGATTCTCTGGATATCTGTGTAATTCAATTGTAGTTCAGCAACATCTGCGGGGCTGGAGTTTGAGGACCCATGACCTAAAGTGATGCTGACATGACAAAGGAGATGAGAATTTGCAAGAGGATGAATAAATAGGTAAATTTGTGTTAGGTAATGTTGCACGAAATGGGCAATCACCTAGTCCAAAACAGAGGAGAGGGACCTGCTAGCATGCTCAAGTCAGAAAGGAGAGATGTTAGGGGAAAAATCTAAGTGTGAACAAAATCTTTGTATTAAAACAATGATCAGGTCATTTAGAAATGGTTACACAACATATTAATAGTAAGAACAAAATGTGTCCCAAAACAGATCCTTGGCAAATGGAAAGAGGCAGCAAGCAAAATTATGTTCCAGAAACGTAGACACTGAATGAGCACTGAGAGAGCGAAGATAATAACTGTGAAAGAAGAGAGTCACGTGGAGGAGAAGTCAAAAAAGCTATAGGTCTAAAGTGTTGAAGGTAGAACAAAAATCAAAAACACCGGTAGTAGTGTCCGTTTGATTTAGTGAGAATCAAATTTTTGGTTAGAGAATTTTTAATAGCGTGTGGAGACTGGAAGTGTGACCATTTAGGATAAAATCTGCATCCTGTGATTGTTTAAATCAAACATCGCAATAGTAATAATTAAAAAAATATATATGGAATATCAGTGGGTTTGAAAGGTCTTGGTAAACAGACCATAAAGATTCTAAATATTGATCGCTATTGTCCTGTGTTCCATCCATAACATTATAGCAGCAAGAGAGACATTTTCATTTGACAGATTAGATTATTCAAACATTTTCTCTTAAGGAATTATATATTCTCTAAAGGAATTATATGACCCATTGGTCCATCTTTGATAAATCACGAAGTTCAGCATTTTTTTGAAATATGACTTAAACACTTATGTGTTTCTTGTCTGCCTGTGATTTTTTTTCTTTATGGTAAACAAGCTTTGAGATGCTGGATTGTAAAGAATTGTTATCCATATTTGTTGTCTATTCATTTCTGTTTATTAATGGTGACATCAGCTTTAACTCTGTTTTCATCTAATAGATTATGTCCTATTGTACTAGAATAGATTGTATTATTGTGTCTGAACTATCTATTTAGAATGAAATAAGGGAGATTTATTATAGTCTTCTGTTCTAAAATCTGATCTAAAGTATTAAAAGTGGGGCAGTCGCCATGGGAACCGGTGGAACCAGCAGGTTCATTCAATAGTGACTCCTCCAGCTTTACATTTTTTGCAGCATTTGTCAGAATAGAACATTTTGATAAATTAACCCATCATGCACCACACTAAAGACACCCACAGGAATATCCATTCTACACATTGAAATGTGTTGTAGCTGCATTCAGAATATGCAGAATAGCTCAATACATGTTTAAATTATTTATTCAGAGACTGAAATCCCACATATTGTTCCACTAACAGTCAAAGGCTTTTATCGTGTCTTGAAAATAAAGTATTTGAAAATGCAAGAAAGAAAAATACTAAAACTCATTAGTCGAGTACTGCATATTGTAATGATGACCTACTAATCTTGATAATATCCATGACAAAAAAATATTTACATTGTTTATAGGAATACAGAAACATTTGCATACTTTGTAAAACCACACCTTGTCCTATAGAGAATTCAATTAAAATAATAACATCAGGCATTCCATTGGCTGATGTATAGATAATTGGTATTGCATAATTTTTGATGAATGGCATCGCATTTTGTATATAAAGAACAACGTCCAAATACAGCTGGCACAGTCAGAGCATCTATCATCTCATTCGCACTCACAGACGTCATCTAGATCCACTATGTCATCAAAAGGTGGTGGTGGAGGACAGAAGCCCGGCCAATGCCCAAATCGTAAGTACATTCTGTTAACTATTCAGCTAAAATGTATTTCATTCTACAGAATAATTATAAAGAATATTGATAAAACAACTACTGAAATTTAACTTGCGAGGTTTTACAGAAGTTATCTCTTCGATGCTTTTGTTTGTTTTACATTTTGTGTAATGCGAGAACAATATATCTGTTTTACTTGTTCCTGATCGATTTTAGAACTCGTGCTAAAGTGGCTTAAAGGTTCTCTTTCTCAAGCTATTTGTAACCAAATACCGTTAGTGGATTTCCATCCAAGGAAATCTAATTTTTTTAAAGTATTTTCAATCCGACACCATTACATTCTTAGCTAAAACATGCACAGAAGTTCATTATTGGCATTTGAGAGCCCCAGATAGGGTACATACATCTCAAATGAAAATCTGAGCCATAACATAAGAAAATATGAAATCACAGACCCAAGATAAAAGCAGACAGAGCAATTACATAGGAAGAGAGTAACACCACTCAGGTTAATCCTTAAAGCTCTCCCTCTTTCTCTGTCTTTGAATGAGACAGGTAAAATCTCAGAATAATATATATTTGTAATAGATAGATCATTGGGATATTACATGCCCATTTTAACGTTAGAATCTACTGAGACATGTTTATGGGTTTACACATATTCTGGACCACCTGGAATCATCAGATGGTAAGTTCTGGTTTTTGAACTTTACTTAAGTTTGACAGAGTCCCCCTTTCTTACTCTCCTTTCTCTATTCACATTAATGTGTAGGCAATTACGTGGAATAAACATATAAAGTGTTGTAACCCAAGCTTTCTCTTTTCAGCTTGCTCACCAGTTGTGCCATGTCCAGACCCATGCAAAGATCCATGCCCACCTCAATGCAAAGGTATGTGCCCGCTATGAACAAAACTGGTCACAAAATCACATAATATGATTTTCATTAAATTGTATGATATTAAAGCAGGTTTATTTAACATACACTAATCTAAGTTCCAACTACAAAGCAATTAAAGGAGTACAAAGAATTTTAGAAATGATATTCGACTTCTAATATAAAGATTATACCACTGGAGCTGGATGCAGGCTTGTTGATAATAATCTTGAATACATTCATTTAATGTTCTTTGTTCACTCACACTTCAATTGTTTTATGTTCCAAAGAAGCGACCCATTAGTACACATAGATCATACCAGAGAGAGGTGTTTCCTAAAAAGTGTGTGCCCTCCTTTAATGGCACATTAAAAGCTAAGGTGATGACAACTTTGCTCCATGTTTTTATCAGATCCATGCCCACCTGATCCCTGCCAGCAACAAGGACAAGGACAAGGACAAGGACAAGGTTATGGTTATGGAGGCCAAGGAGGCTACCAGGGTGGTAGTGGAGGAGGATGTAAGAAGTAAAGTGCCAAACCTGGAAATTCTCTTGACGAGTCAACATCTCCTATATACAATCTCAAATCCAATCAATGTCTACTGATTAAAAAAATATATGTTTAATATATCTTTAAATTAAATCTGTCCTAATAATGAAACCATTTTGTGTTTTTGTGTTTATGTAAAGTAGTTATTGTAGTTTTTTAGAAAGTGCTATAATATTACACAGTGCTGGGTTTATTGTTATGTTGGTTTCCTGACTATACTAGGATGTTTTTGGTAGAGATGGATAGCAGTTGTTTTAGACTGGAAACATTTTCGAATAACAAATCCAAATGCACCCCTGTGATATCTCCTTTAAACTGCTAGCAATAGAAAATTCATTTAATTTCTATTTTTTAGAAAGAACAATACAGTGCACTGGAAAAATAGCAAATAGTTTTTTTACAGAACATGAAGACCATATTTAAAGGATAGCTCCAGATACCGTCACCAACTCATTGAAGTGGTCATGGTACCTGGAGTCTGTATGTGCAGTGTTGCTCTATAAACCACTGCATATACAAGATTAACCCCTCTGTAGCTCCAGCTCTGGCAGCATGATGGCGGTGTCATAAGCGAGCTCTGAATTCAAATTCCCGGTTGCGTAATGTCAATTCTGTGATTAATGGGTGCCTGATGCCAGCACACATAGCAGGGGAAGAGAGGCATTGCCCATCGAGTGGGAAGCAGAAAACCAATCACTCAGCTATTTAATTGCTGTTCTATAAACCAATTAAAAATAATTGCTGCTCTAGAGGCAAATATCAAGCAACAATATGAAAATATAAATGTGTACCAATATAAATAGGCATATATATATATATATAAAGACGCAGCAATATAAACATATATATGGACAGCAATTATTTTTATAATTTTTATTATTTTATTATTTATATAGCGCCATCAGATTCCATAGCGCTGTACAATGGGTGGACTAACAGACATGCAATTGTAACCAGATAACTGGACTACAGGAACAGAGATGGGGAGGGCCCTGCTCAATGAGCAATATAAATATATAAACGTGTAGCAATATGGATATATAAATGGGCAGCTGTTTATATATATATATGAGTAGATTTTAAGTTCAGGAAATCTAGGGAGGATAACATACTAAATGGTATGCATTAAACATACAAACATTAGCAGATCAATTCATTGTCCAGGCACAATTACCAAGATTGGCAGCTTGGCTGTTTTCATTGAATTGGAGGAAACCATTGGTAACCAGGCAAACATGAATGTATACATAGACCTAATTAGTGCTAGACCTAATTAAAGACAGAGAGTTCTGGTTCAATAAATATATTCAAGGACTGCTGTGTTGGTAAATGGATGACTAATTAATAGTCAGAACCCTTTGTAAAAGACAGAGGGACACCACTAGGTGGTAAAAGGTAGATACGAAAGAGGAAATCATTCGAGTTAATGAGTAGGTGCACAATAAATAGACTCAACTAATGAGAACTAAAAAACTGAATATAGAACTCTAGAGCTGCAGCAGCAATCTCAAACCGAGAAGAAGACAGAGAGCAACATATTAATATAAGGCTTAAATGGGAGATGTGACGAACTGAGCCTCGTCACATGATCTTGGAGGGGCCTGTTTGCCAGCTTCCTGCCTCAGGACTATGGGCCATGCAAAAAGGCTCATAAAAGACCCTGTTCATGCCTTTTTGCTATTCTGTTCGGTAGATTGCATTCCCCACCTATTCTAACATTGCCCTGTTCGACTACCGAACAACCGCACGAACACGGGACCACCCGGGAGCTTGTTAACACCTATTAACACCTTGGAACGATTCTCACCGCAGTGTTCTAATTGTTCGTCTGGGTGGCAGCAATTCCTATGGACAACCACGAGGTGGCGGCCATCTTGTTCACATGAAAGCAGGCAGCGGTGTTTGGGCATGAATCTCATGGAACTAAAATCGGACACAGAAACTCCCAAACACCGCTGGACTTCCATCATCGCCTGCGTTCAGTTCTATACAATTTAGAAGGGCACTGTTCGGTGAAATTGTTCGTATGGATGAGGGGAACAAGCTCCAGGGTAAGAACATTGACTACGTTCGGTAGTTTGTTGGTTTTCCAAACTGCAGAACTAGACCGACCGCAAGCCCTGATTCTCTGCAACTGTTTTGGGCATGGGACTATGCGTGCGGTTGGTCAAAAATGAGATTCCAGGAAACTCCTGAGCCCTTGAACCGATCTGGGTGATATTGGGATATGTTGGTCACCCAGATCATGGCTACCAGAGGATGTAACATTTGTGGGGGTTTTGTGTGTTTTAAGTTATTTTGGGGGTTTTGTAAAAATGTGTGTTTTTTGTGTTTGGAGATAATTAAGTTTAGTATAGTGCGTGACTCAATTATCTCCCAGTCATAGGAGAGAGATTGACCTATTTTGTATGGTAGTGTCCTGGACCTGAGAACCAATCTGATTGTGTATTTGTTTCTACTGTGGTTTTACTCTCAGGTCCAGGGGGGAGTGCCCCTTGCACGTGGACTATCATAAAAGACCAGTTGTGACTACCATTAAACAAATTCGTTTTACCCTTTATGAAATCTAGGCTCATGTTTGGGGGCTTGCTATAAGAGCTATATTTACTCTGGTGATTGCTATAATCACTATACTCCCTTGGGTCACAACAATTGCTCTTGTAAGAGCAGCCTGCTTCGCCCTCTGGACTAGGAGAGATCTACCCACTGGAAGCTGGATCCTGGTCTTGGGTCCAGGGTGGTTGGAGGACAGCGAGACCCCAACCAAGCTTCGGCAGTTTGTGGGTTTTACGTTGGTCTGGTGTTCCAGTGCTTATGGTGCTCGCAAGAACTAGGAAGCAGCGATTGATGGAGGTACCCGGTCAGGGTGCGGGGCAGTCCATTACAGGTAGCCATTAAATTGGATTTCTAAAGCATCACAGGAATAAAACAATGGCAATTTGGTTATGAAAAAATGTCTAGGAGTAGGAGAACCATTTCTTCCAAGAAGCTGTGCCGGGACATTAGGGACTTTGAATCTAAAGTGCATCTGGAACGAAAGCAATTTGGGAGCCAGAGAGCAAAACCAGAACAGCTAGAACGTTGAAGAATCAATTAAGGGATCTTGGTTCGGCTATCAGCATACAAGACTAATATATATAATACTCACCTCTGCTAAGTTCTGTATGCTCCTCATGAAGAGACATGAGGAGACATGAGGAGATATGGAGAACTTGGGTGTATTACCTGAGCACTAGCGCATTGTAGCGTCGTGATGGACGGGGCTGCGGACCCATTGCCTGCTGGTTAAAAGCCATTTCAAATTTCCTGGTTTTGCCATGGGGTTTGAATGTTGCATTCTTAATGATACATAGTATAAATTAAAAACAAAACTTCCTTTAAACTGTTTATTTTTCTTAAAAATTGAAAACATTTGGCGAATGGCTGTGACTTATTACGGATTTCAAAATTCTGATTTAAATAGCCATAATCATAATAACCATAACTTTAAAACCAAATAACCATTAACCATTTTAGACTCCGCCCCTTAAAGCCAGGAGCCATAAATAAGTCTTTTTCCTACCAAACAAACCAAATCCACCCTCCTGTGATGCCCAGGTGGGTGACACATCCCAATGCCTCATACGCTCACGTGCGCTCTTCGGGGCCCAAACTACCAACGAGTGACCAATGACCCAGGCAACCGCCAGCTTCTTATTACCTAACAGAAAGAGAGATATCAATATATGCCCAGGACATACTTCAAAAAGAGAGAAATCTCGGTGTATCTTTACAGGTATAATATTTTATGAAGCACCATACTTTGTTGAACCAGTTACCACATACACCTAAGGGATTCCTTCATCATGTTTTTTTGTTTGTTTGTTTTTTTAGATATATCTGCAATGTGTATACAGATATATGTATATGTGCAAGGTGAATACAGTGCAATATGTGCACAAATGGTTAATTTGTATTCTCTTTTTTCTCTCCCTCTCTCTCTTTTCATCTGTTCTGTTTCATGTATTTTTAATGAGAAAACCTCTGTTAACCTCTGTTATTAAGAAAGTCTTTTATTAATAATTCCCATCCTGTAACTAAGCTTGTGTAATAATATGTAACACTTTGACACTTCAAAACCCAGTATATGCAATGTTGAGATGATTTTAATATGTAATATGAGCATTGGTGTCAGTGGAATGCATAGAAATGGCTGCTGGAACACAAAACCGAAGGTGGAACCCATGAAAATGACCGCTGGAACGCATACATAGCGAAACCGGAAGTGACGTCACACAGCATCAGAATGCAGATTGCCAGCACACTTGAAGTTCAGGATGACTCTGATAGGTTAATTAGAGCAGGGGGATGTCTGTATAGTGTGAAATTAGGCGCCAAAAGATATTTATAAACAGGGATTGTACACTAGAAGTTTATGCACCTGAGGAAGACGCAAATCCAAGCGTTGAAACGCGTTGTGCTTTTACTCTTTGAATGAATGGCACTCCAGAAACCTTAATGTAAGGCTTTTTATATTTTTTGTAATAAATATTGTGATTTTATATTAATCTGGTGTTGCCTTTCCCACAATTCTTTTCTGAGGGATCATCTCCAACTCACCTGGATCTGCACATTGCATTTAAAGTGATATTAACTGAGCCAGTTTCGATATAACAGGCTCAGAAAAATGTGAGTTGGACCATACAGAGTTTTAAATTTAACCTTCTTTTATAACAGTGTTATCCTATGAGTTGTCCTTTTTATAACATACAGGAATACCTGTTTCTGTTGCCTCCATTATTGGAGAAGGAATTATACTGTATTCAGGTATAACTATAATTAGAATCTGTTAGAATCCCATCTTCCAAGTTTTGAATGATTCCATCACTTAAACTACACCTCGCCGCTTTCGTTGCAGCTCTGATTCTGAAGGAATGCCATGAATAACGCTCTTACCTAAACTTAATTTATCCAGGCAAACCTTAAAACTTTTATAAATTGAAATTTAGTTAGCAGGCTAGAATCAACATGCATAAAGAATGGACCTTCCACTCTTGGCCGTCATAATAATAAGTATTCTTCCGTCACTCTCACTGGACACATGATTGAGCCTTGGATGTTAAATAATAACAACCATCTGCATTTACCTTCTTGTCAGTTTTTATTTTTTTTATAATAAATATCATAACCTTCTTAATACTAACTATAATATTCTTCAACTGCAAATCCGATTGTGGCAAAACCGACCTTGCCACTGGGCATTGGAGAAGACTGATTGCCAGCCTCCTGCCATGTGACTATGGCCCCTGGGATGTATTGCCCTTTAAAGACATGATTTGGGCATAATGGATTTGTGTTGTGCTGCTGCTGGAAATTTCCCGGTGGGCCGTCGGCACCTGGGGCCCTGCAGGCAGCTGGCTGACCTGCGGCCGCAGAGGGAGCGCTTTTGGCGGCCGCAGGGGGAGCTGGCTGTTCTGTCTCTGCTCCCCCTCCCCGACGCGCCGCTTAATGAGACCGGGGCCGGAATATGATGTCATATTCCGGCCCCGGTCTCATTAAGCTGTGCTCTGGGGCGGGGGAGCAGAGACAGAACAGCCAGCTCCCCCGGTGGCCGCCTAAAGAGCGGCCACCAGAAGAGCCAGCTCCCGCACACGGCCGCCATCAGAGCTCCCCATGCGGCTGCCAGCACACAGGTAGCAATTATGTGTGTCAGTGTGAGTGTATGTGTGTGTGTCTGTGTCATTTGTGTGTGTGTGTGTGTGTGTCATGGTGTGTCTCTCTGTGTCATGGTGTGTGTGTGTGTCTTTCTGTGTCATGGTGTGTCTGTCTGTGTCATGGTGTGTGTGTGTCTGTCTGTGTCATGGTGTGTGTTTCTGTGTCATGGTGTGTGTGTGTCTCTATCTTTCATGGTGTGTGCATCTGTGTCATAGTGTGTGTGTGTCTCTGTCTGTGTCATGGTGTGTGTGTGTGTGTGTCTGTCTGTGTCATTGTGTGTCTGTGTCATTGTGTGTGTCTGTCTGTGTCATGGTGTGTGTGTCTCTGTCTGTCATGGTGTGTGCGCCTGTCTGTGTCATGCAATGTGTGTCTGTGTCATTGTGTGTGTGTGTGTGTGTGTGTGTATGTCATGTAATGTGTGTCTGTCTGTGTCACGGTCTGTCTGTGTCATGGTGTGTGTGTGTGTGTTTGTCATGGTGTGTGTGTGTGTGTGTCTGTCTGTGTCATGTAATGTGTGTCTGTCCGAGTCACGGTGTGTGTGTCTGAGTTACAGTCTCTCTGTGTTGTGATGTGTGTGTCTGTGTGTCTGTGTGTCATGGTGTGTGTGTCTGTCTGTGTCATGTAATGTGTGTCTGTGTCACGGTGTGTGTGTGTCTGTGTCACAGTCTGTCTGTGTTATGGTGTGTGTGTGTCTTTTTTAAGGTGTATGTCTGTCATGGTATGTGTGTGTGTCTGTCCTGGTATGTGTGTGTCTCTGTCATGGTGTGTGTGTGTGTGTCTGTCTGTGTCATGGTGTGTCTGTCTGTCATGGTGTGTCACGGTGTGTGTGTGTTTCTGTCTGTGTCACGGTCTGTCTGTGTCATGGTGTGTGTCTGTCATGGTATGTGTGTGTATGTGTGTTTTTACTCAACTTTTTTTCGTGCTGGTCTCCCCTCGACTGGCCCTGCCTCTACGGCTGAGCTCATCAAGCTTGATGATCTCAGCCAATCCGCACTGACACAGGACGCACCACTAGTGACCGTCTGAGTGTCTGTCACTAGGAAGCAATGTAAACACTGCCTTTTTTTGAAAAAGTCAGTGTTTACATTGAAAAGCCTTCAGGGACAGGCTATAGACATCAGAGCCACTACATTAAGCTGTGTGTGTGTGCGCGCCTGCTAGTGAGTGGACTTGCTTGTCTGTGTGTGTGTGTGTGTGTGTGTGTGCTTGTTACTGAGTGAGCTTGTGTTTTTATGTCAATGACCTTATGTATATCAGTGAGATTGTTTGTCTATGAGGCTGTGTATCAATCAGCTAGTGTCAGTGAGTTTGTCTGTGTCTGCCTGTGAGTATGCTTACTGTATAATTAAAAATTTTACTCTGAAAGAACCAATATTTTATATTGGAAAAAGCTATATCTATCTCTATCAATTATCTAGGGTTGCAAGACATAGCCTTACATATTACATGCGACAATATATGGCGCAATGACTTATGGGGCTGGCATAGATTTTTTTTCCATGGCTGCTTTGGAATCCCCAGTCCGGCCCTGGTAATAACTTAGTAATCTGTTGAAGTGAAGAAACTACCTGACCTAAAACAGCATTATTCACAGTTTTTTTGTGACTCACCCAGCTCATGACTGTGACCCATGGCGTCCTGGGCACCTTCACTCTCGTCATACAGCCTAGGTCTCTCCTCAGCCTTTTTACTCTTATTCTTTTGTTCCGCTTTCCTGCTCTGTTTCCATTGCCTCTTCTTTTTTCTTATTGGAGATAGTGAAAAAATCTCCCTGGATCTTTAAATCCTTGCCTCACGAATCCTGCAGGGGTCACCTTGCCAAATCCTCTTCTTGCACTGGCCCCTTAATTGAGGGAGGGAAACAGCCAGCACACTAGTCCATTGACAGCTCCTCCTGTGGTTCAACCCGTTCCTCCTCCAATTCCTTCACACCTGAAGTACCATGAGCTGACACCAGGCATTCTTGCAGCCAATTAGTATCACCACAGCTTAGCGCCTTCCTTTTGAGTTGTTCCAAAAGAGCCTTAACTGTGCCAGACATAGAGAGAGCTTCAGCTTAATACTTACAACAGACAATTTCCGATTTTGTTCTGTCACCGACTGAGGTGAATAGAATCTTTGGCGCCTTTAAATTTATAGCCCTAGAGTTCCCACCACTAGGTGGCTCGAGCTGTGAAGAACCAATCAGGTACTTAAACTGAGCGCGAACTTCCAGCTGCACGCCTTGCCTGCGCCAAACACCTACCTCGCGCTACCTCTGCAAATTAACCTTTTGATACTTGTCTACAAACCTCCGCTTCATCAAACCCTTATGAGGTTGCTCCTTATATGTCCGCCCGCCCGTCCAACAATCTTGCAGTAAGTAATACTTATAATGAGTCCTAAAATGGTCTGACTAGATAAACCAATTGATTGTCATGTTAAACTATGCTTCATATGTGCATTATGTACTTATTAAGATCAATCCTTGTTATTTATGTTTGCTAAAATCACTATTACTAATATAATTATAACCAGCATTACATTGTCCAGAAACAATCAATTAGATAGACTAATAAAGAAATTAGAGCTGTTGCTTAATCATCTGGCAGCAGCAACATGTTTTGTGTATAAGTAAAATCTTTAATTATTTCTGACATATCCAGGGCATCTTTAACCATATTTATGCTAATATATAAAATTGAAAAGTCATTAGATCGAATCTAGATGTCAAACAGGTTTGTAACTAGAAGCTGCAAATATCAACAAAGGCCCCATCCTTCATGCCCCCTCTCCCCTATCACCTTGTGTGTTGGGTTGGTTGAGTTTTTTTGTGTGGTGGTTGGCCAAGTGTGACTGTGAGTGGGGTTAACAGAGTGTGACTAGCAACTGGCTTAGTGTGATTATGTGTACAAATATGGCTGACTCTGACTGTGTGTACAAGTATGTATTTGAGTGTGAGCTTGGCTGAGTGTATTTAAATGTGATTTGTTGTGTGTGGATGGCTGTGTGTGATTACGTGTACGGTTACCTGCATTTGATTATGTGGGTGGTGGCTGAGTGTGATTTGTTGTGTGTGGATAGCTAGGCGTGTTTATTAGTGTACAATTGCCTGAACATGATTGTGTGTGAGCTTGGCTGAATGTGATTGGGTGTGCGTGATGTGATTCTGTGGGTGGTTGACTGAGTGTAATTAGGTTTGGGACTATGATTATTGTTAAACCCTGCCATGCTTACTTATTTATTTTTTACATTCTTTAGTAATTTACTTGGCTCATTTTGAAAAGATTTTTTTATGGTCGGCTTTTTTTATCCCATTCTTTATTTTTCTCAGAAACAAAATTCGGATTACAATATGGCACATATATTAATTGACAGAGAAAATTGTGCTTAATTACTGTGATACGTTGTATAGCAAAGAGGATTGTACAGACAATTTAGTTGTGAGTAGAGTTACGGCATTTAAAGATAAGTAATAATTTGGGGCGTTCATGACCAAAACGTTAGCGAACTATCAAGAAACGTAGTAGTAGTTATAGTGTGGTCATTGCTGCCGCCCAGGAGTGATGGGAGTGAGCGCAGGACTTCTCTTTTTGTATTTGTATTCACTTTTTTTTATCACACAGCCTTGTTACAATGCTGCCGCCCATCCCATGTGTTCCCTATTAAGGGTTAATAAGTATATAGGGGTGTATATAAAAAATACCCCTTTCTGTCTCATTAGAGATATCTTTGCCAGAAGCTCAAGGAAGTAAGGTAAAAAGTCAGTGTTAGGACCCGCTTAGGGGGGGTCTGCCTTGACGTTGGCAGGCGGGCATTCCCTCCAATGGCCATTGGAGTAACTAAATGACCTCCATTTGTTTAAATATACGTAGGGATTAACCCCTTGAGGACCAAACTTCTGGAATAAAAGGGAATCATGACATGTCACACATGTCATGTGTCTTTAAGGGGTTAAGGAGAGAGCGCAGGTAACTTTTTTTTTCTTTGGTTTTTACTATATGTATTACCTGATGTGTGCTGTAGTCATTGCTGCCGCCCAGGAGCGATGGGAGTGGGCGCAGGACTTTTCTTTTTGTATTAGTAGTTATAAATGCCTATTTCCACTTTGTGGTAAACTGGTAAATACTAAAATGCCAAGTATTAGTTATTATTATGCTATTATTTATATAGCTCCAACAAATTCCGCAGCGCTTTACAATGGGTGGACGAACAGATATGTAGTTGTAACCAGACAAGTTGGACACACAGAAACAGAGGGGTTGAGGGCCCTGCTCAATGAGCTTACATGTTAGAGGGAGTGGGGTAAAATGACACAAAGGGTAAGGATAATATTAGACTAATGACAGTTGCAGAAGATTTTTTAAATATATTATTTAGTTTTTTATTGTTTTGTCAAGGTTGATAGAATACATGCTTGCACTGACATCGACAAATGTACAATAAAATTGATCATCAGTGAGATTTGGTGTTCAGATTTACAATGCACATGAGGACATCAATAACATCAATACAAAGGTGTACAACCTTAGACAAAAAAACACACTACATCACAGTCACGTATATTCAGGTCAAATCCAGCAAATGTGCAGCGAGTGTTATCAAATTGTGTACGTTATACTCCTTATATTTGAGAGTCGTTGATTCAAGCGTGTCATGTCAGTTGTCATTACAAGTATGCATGCGTAGGAAAAACACAATTATTGCGGATAAATTAGGTGAACTGAACAAGAGAATGAAAGAAACAAAAAGAGGGAACATATTTTTGAGAGTGTAAAGGTTCTGGGCTAGTGTACATTGTCGTGACAATGTATGTTCGACTACTTAGTGGGATACCGGCAGGCCGTTCCACAAATGCTCTATACAGCTTGCTAACACCTGTAAGGGGTGTGTGGGATGTAAACGAGTGGGGCAGAAGGGAACGCTATGGAGTCTATACAGCAACATATTCTGGGTAGGACCCTCATGAATCAGGGGTAACTAAGGATGATGTGATTATTTTGTTGTTAAGAGTGGCCCATAGGGTCCATACCTGTCCTGCTTACTTATATGCAAGTGGGGGAGTTTAATGCTTGGTTGTCCAGTAGGTTCAGGCAGGATCCCAGAAGATGATGTATACCAGATCCCTGTTGGCCCAGTGGAGAAGCGTGTGGTCTGCAAGCTGTCACCAAAACCAAATGATACCTAGATCACCCAGATCACAAACCAAAGAGACCATATTTTCTCTAGTAATAAACAATGTAAAGACTTGTAAATAAATCAGTCGAATTGGTACAAGTGATTATAGGTATAGTAGGAGCACCGAGGTGCGTTTTGCCAGTTTGGCGGCTCTATGACAAGGATCCAAAAACTCAGTGTTCTCCTAGATAAGTTTATGAAGAAAAGGACAAAGATAGATATTTTTCTCCAACGTGGAATCTTGAGTATCACATTCTTATCTGCACTGGATATGGGACCCAGAGGCACAGTTTTAGAAAATATATATTCTGAATAAATTTACCCAAAAATTCTGTTATTAGTAAATATTATGTGAATTTGATAGAGCCTACTGAAAAATATAGAGCAGTACATATGTCCTGCCGTAGTCATACATTGGGTTCCAAACATCTAGTTTGATTCTTAACATAACTCCAACAGTGACTGAATATCAGAGAAGATTTTAATAAAACGAAACAATCAATAATGTTTTCATTTGTCTTGCTCCCTAAAATTTCCCCTAAGAACTTGACAAACCGGCAAGCAATGAAAAAAATATGCAGACTATTGTGCTTTAAGCACTCCTGCATTTTACACAGTAAAAAAAAAAAAAAAGAAACCTGACTTGTACAGTCAATGTTCTTTGATGAATTAATTGCCAAACATTACACAGCTGCCTCAGCTTCATAATAAGCCACAAAACACAGTAATTCTTCTCAATAATACCACAAGGAACGTTTTAATATTATGCCAGTGACAGGTAATACCTGTGACTCACACTATAGCTTAGGTTAATTCATGGTAAACTTAAACCAAATTACCTTTCAACTGTTGTGTTTTGAACATGAAATGTCAGACAGTGTGTTAAAATGACTAGGATAATAGTACGTATATAGAAACATAGAATGTGACGACAGATAAGAACCATTCGGCCCATCTAGTCTGCCCAATTTTCTAAATACTTTCATTAGTCCCTAGTCTTATCTTATAGTTAGGATAGCCTTATGCCTATCCCACGCATGCTTAAACTCCTTTACTGTGTTAACCTCTACCACTTCGGCTGGAAGGCTATTCCATGCATCCACTACCCTCTCAGTAAAGTAATACTTCCTGATATTATTTTTAAACCTTTGTCCCTCTAATTTAAGACTATGTCCTCTTGTTGTAGTAGTTTTTCTTCTTTTAAATATAGTCTCCTCCTTTACTGTGTTGATTCCCTTTATATATTTAAATGTTTCTATCATATCCCCTGTCTCGTCTTTCCTCCAAGCTATACATGTTAAGATCCTTTAACCTTTCCTGGTAAGTTTTATCCCGCAATCCATGAACCAGTTTAGTAGCCCTTCTATGAACCCTCTCTAAGGTATCAATATCCTTCTGAAGATACGGTCTCCAGTACTGTGTACAATACTCCAAGTGAGGTCTCACCAGTGTTCTGTACAATGGCATTAGCACTTCCCTCTTTCTACTGCTAATGCCTCTCCCTATACAACCAAGCATTCTGCTAGCATTTCCTGCTGCTCTATTACATTGTCTACCTACCTTTAAGTCATCAGAAATAATCACCCCTAAATCCCTTTCCTCAATTGTTGAGGTTAGGACTCTATCAAATATTCTGTACTCTGCCCTTGGGTTTTTACGTCCAAAATGCATTATCTTGCACTTATCCACATTAAATGTCAGTTGCCACAATTCTGACCATTTTTCTAGTTTACCTAAATCATTTGCCACTTGGCTTATCCCTCTTGGAACATCAACCCTGTTACATATCTTAGTATCATCAGCAAAAGACATACCTTACCATCAAGACCTTCTGCAATATCACTAATAAAAATATTAAAGAGAATGGATCCAAGTACAGATCCCTGAGGTACCCCACTGGTGACAAGTCCAAGCTTCGAATATATTCCATTAACTACAACCCTCTGTTGCCTGTCACTCAGCCACTGCCTTACCCATTCAACAATATTTGAATCCAAACTTATAAAGATTGCAGTTTATTGATAAGCCTTCTATGTGCAACAGTGTCAAAATAAAACAAATATGTAGGTGATGGAACTGAGCAATCTATACAACTGCAGAACTTATTCAAACACCAGGGCTACAATCAGTGGGGTGCCTATAGTGGTTGCAGGGGTCACAGCTGCAACCAGGTACATCACTCAGGGGGGCCGGGCCCCCCTATCAACCCCTGCGACCACAATGACTTTAGGGCTGGTGCAGAGCCACTCCGTTCCGGGATGCATAGTTGCTGGGTGACCGGCAGGATGGAGTATACAGCACAGTGCTCCCCTGTTGCCAGTCACGGTAAGTAGCGTGGTTGAGTGGACTCGGTACTTTGGTAAGCTCAGTCACACTACATGAAGGTAAGGTGGATGGGGGAGAGACACATGGAGGGGCAAGGGGGAGGATACGGCACATGGAGGGGGTGGGGGAATGATACATATGGAGGGGCTGAGGGGGTAGGTTGAGACCCATGGGGGGCCCAGGACAATTTTTGCACCATGGTCCGGTAGTATCTAGTTACGCCTCTGGCTCAGTTGTGTTTGACATTTGAAGTACCGTAGGTGGGCACAAAATTAACAGACTGGCAAAACACACAATTATAATGATTGCATCAAGCAGAAAAATATTGACACAAAAGGGTTTATACTGATTGACCCTTGTGTGTTATGTACATCCTAATCAGTTTTGTAGTTTGAATTTTGGGAGTTTGTCTTTGTACACTAAAAATATGCCCTGACTGAAATACTAAGCTCATAACTAGCCCTTCCTTTTTTATAGGACTTAGAAAAGAGATCTCAGGACAGCACCCACTCACAATCCTAAAATTAATTTGTCCCTCTTTGTCCATTTCAAATGTTGGGAGGCATTCATTAACCCAAGTGGTGCATTCAGACACTTTCAGTGTTATTCACTATATTATACATAATCACTATAATAAAAAAAATTTGACAAATGTGTAGTTACCCAAGATTTGCCCTAGAATAAAAAAAAAAAGTTTAATTCCTGACAATTCCCATTTGAGTGAATAAACCAAGTGGGCTGAAATACTGGGATGGATTTTTAATGGCAAAACCTGAAGCCAAAATAACCCAGATGTGTCTATAAATGAGTTGGAGATTATTTTTATTGAAATCAGTTATTTTAGCCTCACTCTTACCATTCAAATGTCAGTTCAATACAATTTGAAGTTTAAGGAATAAACTGAGTCAGATTGCATACTTCCCAACATTGAAATTGGGATGAGTGGTCCTTCAAGGAGGCGTAACTTGTGTCACGGGTGACACCATAATAGGTGGGCCTGACAGCAAAGTATGCACGCATGTCTCGTCCATTCTGGTGTTGAGTACGCTCCTCCAAAATATAGGACCATCCAGAGAGCACTAGTATCTTGTGATGCTCCTACACTGTTGCTGTCTGGTTATAGTTTCCTGTTGTCTCCATATGCATGGCACTGGGAAACTTAATCGGGACAACTGTACAGAACCTCAAAATAGGAACTATCCTATCAAACACAGGCATTTCGGAGCTGAGATTGCAGTAGGACACAATGTGAGGTACAGACTTGTGAATATTTTACCTTTCTTAAACAGTCCATAGTCACTTCTTCTGAAAACTTGAACATTTATTCAAGCCATCTTACACCTTCTGTCATCTCTGGCTAATTTGTGCAACTTACTCATTATTCACATTATTAAAATAAACATGTACAAACCATCCTAGATAGGCCTAAATACAGGAATGGCCGCAGGGAATGCGGGAGTGACGTGGATAGTGATACTACGTCACTCCCGATCACGTTAACCCCTTAAGGATACATGTCATGATTCCCTTTTATTCCAGAAGTTTGGTCCTTAAGGGGTTAATGGACTAAAGGTGAGGAAACCAACCACACAACAAACAGAAACTTGATTGGATAATGAGCGTGAAGGACCGCCCACCGAATGAAAAGACCGGCATATTTAAAGAAGCAAGATATTAGAAACACTAAATCCGATTGAAAAAGCCCACAGAGCGGGGTCGAAACACGTCTGAGCTGGAGCCAACTACTGGGACATTTACACTTTGTAAACTATCAATTGGACACTTTGATTTGATTTTCTTTGATTTTATATTTAAAGTTGCAATAAATTTATATTTTTCAGTCCCATTGGCTTTCTACCCTCTCTTGCTGCTAAAGAAGGGCAGGTGCCCCCCTCTAGAGGTACCCAGGTCTACCATCCAGAGCCAGGTTTTCATTGGCTCAGAAAAAGGTGAGCACAACCATAACCACTGTAATTTCGATTCATGCTGAAACATAGTACACTAGGAAGTCTCCCTTTTCGTTTCTTTCTCTTGAGGAAACCCATTCCAGCCAAAGGGTGCAGTGTCTCCATCCAACACTACTGTGGAAGCGATTTGAGCCTGTTCCTTTGAGGCTCTAATCCATGTGAGTTTGACTATTAGAAACATTACTATAATACATCATTATTTGTGGATTTACACTATATTGTGTTATATTGTTCTGTTTCCTTTATATGTACCAACATAGGGTAAGTGTATATCTCTAGCGCTCCACTCACTTGATTAGTACAGTCTGGATATCCTATCCAGGCTGCACTAAACTCACTTTGGTTCATTATTATAATTAGTGGGGATAAGAGAGCACCCACTAGAGTGTGAAGCTGCTTTCCTTCACCCAATCACATCTGTAAGCGCACTCGACACAGTAATCACCAATTTTTTTTAAATACAGGAATATCTGTTGAACGTCTGAGTCCTGCAGTTACATTTGAATCCATTTACATATTATCTAGAACAGGGGTGCCCAAACGGTAGATCCCCAGATGTTTTAAAACTACAGCTTCCATGATGCTTTGCCATTCTAAAGGCATCCCAAAGGCATGCAAAACATCATGGGAGTTGTAGTTCTACGACATCTGGGGCACTCCTGATCTAGAGATAATGAACTCAATTAGACTGCTTTATTGACTCTCCTTATTACACCCTTTTAGAGAATAATGATGTAAAATCACAGCACTCTCAGGCTTCATTAGATCAAACAGAAACTATACATGTAGGTGTGTGGGGTACAGATTCCTTATTAGATCTGTAGATCAACAGGTAAGTATGGAGTTTCAGATGGCATACATGGTTATTCAATAAAGTGAGAATTCAAAGTAAATTTCACATTGAAGGCCAGAGTAGTTGCATAGAAAGCATAGATATTTTAAGTTAGATATTTTCTCCATTTCAGCTATTTTGACCTTAAATTTGAAATTCATTTTTAATTCGCTTTGATTTCTCACTTTAGTGAACTTGTGTCTAGGCTAGATAATTTGTCCAAATCAAATTCCTGATAATCACCAAATAAATCAATTCTGAATCTCTTACTTGTGGAGTCTACAGGTAAGATTGATTCCGAATCTATTTGTTCCAGTATAGTTTAACAGGAATTTGGTTTGGGGGAATCACTTCAAACTAAATTTTGCACAGATATACTCGTGGCCCAGTTCAAACTGCTTCATCCTGCTATAACTATAGTTTTTAAAAAAATAAAATAAACATTATACCACTATCTATATTACAATTAACCAGTTAATAATAATTGTTCTATAAAAATATAGCTTGAAAGGTCCCCTTGAAAATGTTGATCTCTAAAATGTATGTTTTACTTTGCGATCCATCAAGGATGCCATTTAATGAGACAGACAACAATCACTAGCATTAAACGCTATTTACAGATGAATAAGGAGCAGAATATAGATCAAACGTATTCTGCCTTTGAGGTGCACAGAATAATTGCCAAAATTAAAGGATTGTATAATGTATAGTTGTAGGAAACACAAATAGAAATCCCATTGGTTGGACTAGGGATTCCCAAATACAGATCATATTTACGCATAATTTATGGGCAAGGAACTGTGTATATAAAGACATTCTCATACTGATTAGTTACAGAATTCCATAAAAATGTCTGGGACTAAAGGTGGTAGCAGCCAAAAACATGGACAGTCAAAAGATCACGAAGGTAAGTTTCATTTAATGTGTATTTTAGATGTACTGTGTTATTAACTCTAACTATTAATGCTCTGTTTTGCATGTTTTAACGATTAATTAAAGGCGTTCGGTGCAATGTGTAGGTTACACTCCAGTTAATTATACTGGGTGTGCATTTGTTTTTTGATATTGAATAGCATGATCCAATAACTCCTCTTTCTGCCTGTATTTCCCAAGCTGCAGAGTTCCCTTTTTATCTAATGATACAACTGCGTGTGAGTTCATACATGTACCTGTATTATCCTGCGAGACTCCAAAGCAGACATTTCTGGGAGCTTTGCATGTGTTACAAAATAAAGGCTAAAACTGAAACACAAATCTCAGAACCTTCTGTTATGCCCAAAAAAGCACTGGTGTGCAGGGCTTTCTTAGACGTGAAAGGCGAACCTTCACTGTCACTTTAACCCCTTAAGGACACATGACACGTGTGACATGTCATGATTCCCTTTTATTCCAGAAGTTTGGTCCTTAAGGGGTTAAACAGGTGTTTACTTATCTCTTTATTTAACAAATATATACTGGTGAGATGTCATTTAAAAAAAATAATAATTAAATGTAGAAATTTACCTCTTTATCCTGCAGATGGGCACCTCCGTCTTAGCTCACTGTCAGACATTTTTAAAAGCTCTGTCCTTCACACCTGGCAGTCAGCACAGGGAAAGCCTACAGAGAAGAAGAGGAATTAAATAATGTGTCTATTTTTCCTGTACATTTGCTTTAAAAACCCTGGATTTGCCTCGTATCAACTCAATTATGATGTTATTTGTTATTTTTTAAAATAGAAATTTAAAAGAAAAAGAGAATCTTGTTAAAAAGGTTAGCACACATTCTAGGTCATTTTCAGTATTTTATTAAATGGTTTAAATGTAAGAGAAGTGACAGTTTCCGTTTAAGAGATCATCATGATTGACTTAGTAAGTTACAAGTCATGGACGGAGCTTGTTAGAGAAACAGCACAGCCTGGGTAAGTACGGCAAATGCAGAGAATTCAAATGGCAATAGGTTTATTACTTTTCTATATATTTACTACTTAATTATCTGTAACATGCATTAATAAATTAATGGATTGGTTGGCTTTAGCCTGGAATATCAATTTAATTTAAGATTACCAGTGCTCTTAGAAAATGCTGTACAACGTAACATAAGAACATATACTCTCCATGAAAAGGTATTTCATAAACAGTGAATTTCAAATTGAAGGCCAGAGTAGTTGACCTAAAAGCATAGCTGGCTAAGATTTTTTTTTCCAGTTTGGCTATTTTCGCCTTAAATTTGAAAATCACTTTGAATTCACCTTGAATTCTCACTTTAGTGAAAAACCTGATAGTCACAAAACTAAGGCCATGGGATTTATGTAAATGGCATAAAATAAAATGATTTCTGTATAACTTAATGATACAAACAGTTACATATAGAAATATAGAAACAGAATGTGATGGCAGATAAGAACCATTCGGCCCATCTAGTCTGCCCAATTTTCTAAATACTTTCATTAGTCCCTAGTCTTATCTTATAGTTAGGATAGCCTTATGCCTATCCCACACATGCTTAAACTTCTTTACTGTGTTAACCTCTACCACTTCAGCTGGAAGGCTATTCCATGCATCCACTACCCTCTCAGTAAAGTAATACTTCCTGATATTATTTTTAAACCTTTGTCCCTCTAATTTAACACTATGTCCTCTTGTTGTGGTAGTTTTTCTTCTTTTAAATATAGTCTCCTCCTTTACTGTGTTGATTCCCTTTATGTATTTAAATGTTTCTATCATATCCCCCCTGTCTCGTCTTTCCTCCAAGCTATACATGTTAAGATCCTTTAACCTTTCCTGGTAAGTTTTATCCTGCAATCTATGAACCAGTTTAGTAGCCCTTCTCTGAACTCTCTCTAAAGTATCAATATCCTTCTGATGATATGGTCTCCAGTACTGCATACAATACTCCAAGTGAGTTACAGCTCTCTTGTTACTAAACACTATATCTGTAGGGGCTCAAGGTAGTGTTCCATTTGGCCTCTACTATCCCACATGTCCTAGTTTCTGATGATAATTGTGTCATTTGGGGATGGGTCCACTGTCTGCCACCCTTCTGGGGATGGGGAATTGAGCATGAGGTAAGTATGTGTAAAAAAAATGCTCCCCCAGGAACAAATAACTATATAATCTATATATTGACAAAAAAGTAATTATCTATTTTTAAGCTATAACAAAATATCTCTTTTCTAGTAGGTACCAAATTGGCACAATGTCAGGATGCTACACAAGCTCACTCTAAAGGTAATAAAACACACACAATGTTCTGTAGAATTTTATAAATACACAATCACAAACATGGATTATGGTTGAGGACATGAACCAATTGATCCATCAAATCTGCCATTTTGAAATTGCAATAAAGCAAAGAAACACACAGTGCTGATCAGAGTGGGTGCACTGACTTCCATCTCATACAGAATTTATCAATAACTCAAAACAAGGAATAGTCCAGGAAATATCTTCCAAAATCTACAGTAGTCCTTTTTTTACTATTGTCTCTCACAGTAATTCTTTGGTCTTAACTATAATTTCGTCAAATCATGCTAACAGTGATTTATATCATGCTCCACTATTTAAATTACGCAAATCTATGTTTGCACATGCTTTGATAACGACTCATTTAGAGCTGAAAAGTTGCTGTAAGCAATGTACCTCCTAAGGGATTGAAGAACACGCTGGAGAAGGTGTCCT
The DNA here is from genome assembly GCA_933207985.1 of Pelobates cultripes. Classification (NCBI taxonomy): domain Eukaryota; kingdom Metazoa; phylum Chordata; class Amphibia; order Anura; family Pelobatidae; genus Pelobates; species Pelobates cultripes. The sequence continues at coordinate 11,834,397 of OW240922.1, read as the reverse complement.
GGATTGTTCTTTAATATTCTGGATTTTGAAACTTCAATTTAGGTTTGCAATTAAGGATCATTAAACGTAGATTCCAGACAACCTTGCACTATTTAATTGTTTTAGATTCTATATCTTTCTCTTGATGGCTACTTCATATATCTACTAGACTTGTGCACAGTAGAAAAAACTTCACGCCATTTTTCCAAAAAAAAAATTTCGTTTGGGATGTTGGACTCTGGTTCATTTGTCAGTTTGGCTCGTCTGAACATTGTTCAAGAAAAATATTTGGGAAAACGATTCAGACCAATCACAAAGGTTGTGAAAACAAGACTCTAATTGCAAACCCAAACGGAGGTTTCAAAATCCAGAATATTAAAAAACAGTCCATGACGCCTTCTCCAGTATGTAATGCAAAAAATACACAATTTAAATATTATGTATATCTTTTGTAGTGTACTGATTGTTCTGCCCTTTGGTTCACAAATCAGGTGTGAAGAGGTAATCAAGGGGAAAAATAGGAGCAGCAGTATAAAAATCTAAAATTATATATTTATATTTTATATATTTTTATTAAATATATAATATATAAATATAGATTTTTTTTTTTGCTTATCATCTCTTGGTGACTTCTCATTTGATATGTGAATAAAACTAACATTTAGTGACTGTAGATATTATTACATTATTTAAAAAAGCTCTGGAAACTTTTTTGGACAACACAGATTATTTAACAATATAATTTATATGACTGAAGATAACTCAGTCCACGATGGAGTCAAACATTTTTTCATCCCTTTTGTGGCGTAATTGGCAGTCATGTTAAAATATTTTTCTACTTCTTTTGGGTCAACAACATAAACAAAAATGTGTGATTGGCTTAACTTGGTGGACTCGGGTAATTTTTCAACCTCGATTAATATGTAACTATGTTTTCGCTGTACTTTGATTTACATATTAACATAATTTAAAATTATGCGTTATTTTAGAGGTCCGTATTTCTGCATTGTTGTGGACAGGGTACCCAGAACTAGGAGATATTTCTAACAATTTGGAAAACTTAAAACGTAGATCAAATCAATCCTTACAAAGTACAATAAATTGGATTGTTTTATTTAAATACTATTCCTGAATAGCCAAACATAAAGAAACGGTTTTGCTGTAGTGGTGCTGTGTATGTGTCTTCTCTGCTAAAAACAACAAACAGAAAAAATAGCTGTGAATGTTTCGCCTCAATAAAAATATCTCAGAAAACAATTAGGTTATACAGTAAATTTAGATTTTACAGTTATCAGTGATAGTGCATCATGTTTCACGTGTTTCAATTTCTCATTAGAACCCAGTCACCAACAAGATCATGGGGGTCAAGATCATGCAAGCAAAGAGAGCAAAGGCCATGAAGATAAAGGTCATGGTAGAAAAGGCTCTGAAGAAGGTGGCCATGGAAAAGGTCAAGAAAACAGTGGTCATGAAGGAAAAGGCAATGAAAGTAAAGGCAACGAGAAAAAAGGCTCTGGAGAATCAGGGGGACAAGACCATGGAAGTAAAGGCCAAGCAGAAAAAGGCGATGAAAATAAAGGTCATGGGGGCAAATGATCCAGAGGTTAAAATGATGGAGTTTAGACATGGAAACATAAGAGCTACACTGACAAGTGAAGATTCCAAAAATAAGCACCTGGCCCTTTTCTTTAACCTTTAAGCCCTGTGCGTAGGAACCAGACAATAAATCATTACTTCCAACTGTATATGTTTATTGAACAAAAAGTATAAGCTTCTGAGAAATTAAATAGTTAACATAAAATTGCATCTTTCTTGTTTATTTTGTAACGGTATGAATATATATTGAGATATATTGTGATGAACAAATGATTTAGGAACTGTAACCATCAAACTATCTAAGGCATTTATGTTAAGGAAGGGATGTTAGACGAGTCGGTTACCATGGTAATCTAGAATGCCAAAATGTTATCTTCTATCATGTTGATGTCTGCGCATGTTTATCCAAGCATGAGTCTACAAGAGTGTTTTACTTTTTATATATAAAGGAGTAAGTGGAGGAACATGGTTGAAAGTAAAAAGTTTAATCTATGTACTGACTTATGTAACAGAGACCTTTAATTAATTCATTCATTTTTAACCAAGATAACTTAACATGAAAACTAAAAATAAATAGGAGAGTACACTAAACAATGGCAGAAGATTTAAGCAATTCCAATTTAAAAAACTCTAGCAATAGAATTAATGTGACAATGTCTTGGTCTGTTAAAAAGTAGACATCTTGTGTGTGCAGTACGATACACAGATTAGGGTTAAAAATCACATTTTAATACTCTCATGTAATAAATGTTACCAGATAGATTAATTGTGAAAAAATTCTCCACCTCAGCTAGAGTCTGCATAACCTCTTCTTTACCATTCGATTTTAATTATTGAGTTTGCTGAATAACCCTGTGAGTGTCTAATTTTACACAATAGGAGAAAATAAATGTGTCTAACCATTTAATAATGGTAATCCTTCACTGGTAGTAGAAAAAAAATAAACCTCCCAACAAACCGGGATCCAAAAAGATCCTACAGCTCTTGTTTTATCTCCCCAATAGGACTAGCACACGCATTTCATTGGTTTTCCATAAGATGCGCACACTGAACTCAGACATATAATAACCCCTACAAGATTGCTTCAAGAGGAACTCTACCTAATGTCAACAGAAGGGAAATGCTGAACCATGTAGAAAGTAAGTTACGTGGCATTACAGGTGTAAAGGATTCTCCTATACTCACCCGTGTTCATTCGGTTATATCCTCTCCCTGCTGTTTAACTGCTTTTGGGCGTTTTCATTTAACTATGTGTTCGGCAAAATGTATTCGTTCTACCAAACGGAGACCACCCCGGGTAGCAATCAGAACTTGGAACATCGAGTAATCACACGAAAAACCACAACTTAATTGAGTGCTTCTAGGTGGCCGCCATTCAGCATATGAACACGTGGCGAGAACAAAGGATGGCGGCCATCTTAAATCTCCCGAATGCGGTCAGCGGGACTTACACGTGAATTGCCTGGAACTGTTTTCGGCATGGCAATCACGTGAACGGCCAGTCAGTATGGAAGTCCTGACTAACTACTTTCCATTCAACGTATCAAACCGGCATTCTGGAGTTTTAATCTACCGAACAAGGGGAGCATTCGCATTTAACAAGCTGCAACATGCGTACGGTAGTTTCCGTGTAATTAAGCGCGAACGGAGACCGGCTCTTGCTGCTGACTTCATGGAACTCTAAATCAGATACCACCACATGGCGAGCCGGTCAAACTTCCACACGATGCGACACGGAAACTACCGAACGGATTTTGGTGAAATTTGGATCTGTGACTCCCAGTATCCTCAGCTACCCAAGGATGTGATTGTTATATTTATATGTTGTGCAGAAAGTACTTTTCTAAAAATGTTAAAAATTTAAATATTTCTGGCCAGCAGATAATTGAGTTTAGTAAGTTGCTGAAACTCAATTACCTAGCCTGGCCCAGAGGAGGAGTCTGCTATTGTATAAATTGAATGCCTGTTGCTTCCAGTAAATCAGTCTTGTTCCAGCATTAAGCTTTGGCTCATGTGTGGATTATTTGGCGATACCAGCGATATTTATTCCTGTGGATTACTTGGTGATTTTCTTTTATGGGAAGAAGGGAATGCTTGACGGTGATACAGTTTACTACCGTCACAACAGGTTACAATCAAATATTTTTTATATTTCCTGGTCTGTTGTCTCATTGACTGGATAGGGCACCTTGACATTGTTGCCTACAATGCTCTGTCATTTAAGTAAAATCTAAAGGAAAGAAGGTATTAGGTAGCGCCAAAAAAATGAATGTAACAAGATAAAGCAGATAGTACAACCGTAGATAAAAACTGAAATATCTTCATATAAAACAACTAAAACATATATATGCAATATGGTAAGTACTTACATATATCAGTACATAAAAAGAGAGAAAGAAAAACAGTCCTAAAATAAGCAGGGAATGGTCACATCCACTTGAGGAAGGGAAATAGTCCAAATGGATTTGGAGGAATGAGTGTAACGTCTTGTTCCGGATGCCAATATGCCAAAGAGAACAAAGAAAAAACCCAATAGTGTAGACTGTATCTTCCGCTTCTTTATGAGGATTCAAAGTGAAAAGGTATCACACTCACCTATATTGGAGCTTGAACTAGCTCAGGTGTACTTCACATTCAGTGGTATTGGTCCCCCACTGGTGGGATATAGACGTATGCACGTAACGGAGAGTAAAATGTCTTGTATCACATAAACAATAACATTAATGTTTATTGGAACCAATGAATTCTAGAAGATTATAAAATATGGCTTCATATTTGTGGTGTTTCCTACCAATACACAATGTAACTTTTGGCCAATCATTAGACAAACTATAATAAGCTAAACTATAATAACCTTTGCTATAAATTAATTATTTTGTGTAGCAGGTTCAAATTTAGTGATCTGTGTTAAAGGAACACTATAGTCACCCAGTTCCCTTGAAATCACTATGAAATGATCTGGGTGTATGTCCCTGTCCTCTTAACCCTGCAATCTGAAACATTGAGGTTTTTGAAAAACAGGAAAATTTAAGCTCCTCTCTAGTGGCTGTCAGTATGAATCGGTCATGTGATGCATGAACCCCACAGAAAAACATTGCTTCAATAGTTTCCTATGATAATGGCTGAATGTGTGCACAACATTTAGGAGCATTGGATTGTATAATAATGTTATGCTGCTGGGTGAGGAGAGGTAATGCCGAATCGGTTTGACCTTATACCACTAGGGACAGGAACACTATATTGCTAGGAATACAACTTTGTATTCCAAATGTTATAGTGTTACTTTATATGTATTTTGCAAGCTCTAAATTTTGAAATACTAAAGCCCTTTTTATAATATTTGACCTATAACTGCTGAAGGTTGGATTAAATCCCATAAAAAACTGTGAGTTATTCCAAAACTCAGAACTAATATATGAAAATATTTAAAGGTATCATTCTTCATGTGCACTAATTACAAATGTACAAATTATTATTAGCATAATCTGTGTGTGTGTGTGTGTGTGTGTGTCAGTTGTCAAGGAGCTTGTTCATGTTCTGGTAATCTCTTGCATGGATTACTGTAATTCTTTCCTGGTTGGTCTCCACAGAAGCCGAGCACCCCGCTATATTCTGTAATGAATGCTCCTGCCAGGCTGATTTTTCTCACCTGTAGCTCCTCTCCCACCTTGCCCCTCTGTCCATTCTTAAATTGGCTTACTGTATGCTATAGATGTCAATTCAAAATACTAACCCTTACCTATAAATCTATAAACAACTCTAGCTCTATTAACTGATTCATAGATATGCCCCTTCCCGTTCTCTCCGCTCTGCCAGTGACCTTCTCCTGTCTGCTGCTCACAAACTTACTGCTAACTTGCAGGACTTCTCGTGAACAGCTCCCTTCCTTTGGAACAGCCTGCCTAACCCCATCAGACTCTCCCTTAGTCTTCAATTATATAAGAAGTCCCTCAAAACACATCTGTTCAGGAATGCGTATGGACTTCCAGAGTAACTTATCTATACTTGTCCATATCTGTCTCTTGGTCTCCTAAAGAGCCACACTCCACTCTCACCTCAAGTTCTGCTACTTTTCCACCTTGTTTGTTGCCTCTCACCCTTGCTACCCAGTTGTGTTTTTGTTCCCCAACTCCTCTACAGTGTAAGCTTGAGCAGGGCCCTCATCTACTTATTGTTCCTATGTCATTGTGTAATTGTTTAATTTACTGTAAATTTCATAATATTGTAAAGCGCTGCGGAATTAGTTGGCGCTGTATAAATACTAATAATAATCTATGTATTTATGTGTGTATTATGTTGTGTGTGTGTATATGTGTTATAAGTGTGTATATATGTTATCTGTATATGTAAATTTGTAAGTGTGTGTACATGTATGCATCTGTTCGTGTATGTCTGCATCTGTGTGTCAGTGTTTGTGAGTGTACTTTTGTGTGTATTTGTATGTGTATGAGTCAGTGTGAGTCAGTGTTTATCTATGTATGCATCTGTCTGTGTCAGTGTGTGTATCTATGTGGGGCAGTGTATGTGCCTATGTGCGTACATACCAGCAATCAAACGCCAAACACACAGCTGCATTCAAATGCCAACATTACACACAATGGCCATGCTTGCACTAGAGAAGGCCAAAAAAAAAAAATTCTTGCACCAGAGCCCTCTCTTTATTAGTTCTGCCACCTTTGGCAATGGTAATTGTATATATTGCCCCGCTCATGGGTGAATCAACAACAGTCTAGTTATATTAGTGCATGTAATGTATAATACCAGGCGCTAAAGAATACAAGGTGCAGCTCGTAACACTGTGGAATAAATTACAAAAAAATTCCACTATTACAATGAATACAACAAATAGGAGTGAACAGTGCAATCACCGCACAGCAGTATATTATAGCAGTATATAATATTGTGACAGAACCATCTGTCTGCTGGATTTTTGCCCGTTCGTCTGTTTGTCCCCGTTCGTATGAATGGCTGGTTTCTATAGCCCAGCCATTCGAATGACTCTTTTCCCCGAACAAAACCGCCGAACGAACGGCCACCCAAGTGAGGAGTGTGCTGCAGGTTAACGAAGTGATCACCATTATAACGTTGTGGTTAACCGCAGACACTTCTCAATTAAACCGAACTCAGGGTGGTCGTCGTTCGTATGTCGACCACGAGGCAGCGGCCATTTTAAATCATGCGAACGCCCAGCGGTGTTTGGCTCTATTTCTATGGAACTGAAAACGGACACTTTTTCTGCCGAACACCGCTGAAACAAGGGAACGCCTGGCTGCCTCCACGAAAGCATGCGAACACCAGCCGTTCAGGAGATTGAGAACATACGAAAGACTTAACCCAGATAGCCCTCCCATGGAGTCATTCGTATACCGAAAGACTGTAAGAACTTTGACTCCATGGCGATTGAACTATGTGTGTGGGATCTGAGCGCTATTCGCTAATAATATGCACTCAGATCCAGGCTATCTGGGGACATGTAATACGAATGGGAAATGTTCAGTTTTCATGTAGTTATGCATTTTTATGTCTTTTATTATTTTATGTTTAAAATGGCGACTGTCCTTGTCCTGGAGTTAATTGAGTTACTTGGTAATTAACTCCAGGACAGAGGGGAGGGAATCAGAATGCACTGTGGGTAAGAGATGTGACTGTGTGTCAGAAATGTCCTTCTATCTGTCTGTAATTTAAGTCTTCCATCTGGTCCCCTAGGGGAGTGTCCACCAGGTGGGAGACCTGCATAAATACGGGCAGGTAGCCCACAGTAAAACCAGATCTTATTTGACCCTCAATGCGGAGCTTCTGTCTCGTTATTGGGGGGATTTCTTCTTCACGGTTAGAGACTGCTGGATGGAACGAAAGCCGCTTTGGGGATATTAGTGTTCGACGGTTCCTAGCAGTTCGTATATTGCCGTTCGGGAGTTTGGAGCCGTTCGTGGATTTCGATCGGGAGATTGTCGCTTCCCCTGCATTTCGTTCGTGGATTATAGAGTAAGCGAACAGAGACGGTACTGCAGCCGGGGAAGGTTTACTAAACGGCGGTTTGACTTAAAGACACGGGAGGTGTCTTAACAATTGGTGGCAAGCGACGGGATGAATCCTGCAGCATTGGAGGTCAGCTACGAGACATGCAGTACGAGGAATTAAGGCGTGCTACACTTAAGGACATATTGGAACACCGAGGAAGGTCAGCAAGCAATTTAAAGAAACGGGAGATTATTGCTTTGCTAATGGAGATGGATGCAGCAACGGGAATGGAAAGAGTCAACGTGCCCAGTACCTTGGATTTAACACCCGAGGAAATACAATTCAACCGGGCAGTACAAATAAGGCTGGCACATTTTGGCCCCAACCCCCCAGCTGACATCGTGGTTCGTGTGCAGGCAGCAGTTGCAGCACAACAGGCAGCCCGGGAAAGAGGAGCTGCAGCAGCAGAGGTACCGTATGACAATAATGTGGTTGCTAGAAAGAAGGTACCTTTTGCTGCGTTTAAAAATTTTGTGGAAACAGAGGGAGAGATTGATGGATTTTTGGCAGACTTTGAGAGGCAGTGTGCGCTACATCAGGTACCTGCAGATGAATGGGTCACCATCCTCTCTGGGAAATTATCTGGCCGGGCTAGTGAAGCTTTTCGGGCCATCCCAGAGGAGGAGATCACCAGCTACCGGGCTGTGAAAGAGGCGCTCCTAGCCAGGTATGCAGTGACCCCAGAGGCGTACAGGCGGAGGTTTAGAGAAACCAACAAGCTGGTTGGGGACTCTTATGTGGAATGGGCCTGCAGAGTCCATCGTACCGCAGCCCACTGGATGGCTGGATGCCAAGCGGTAACTGGGGAAGAGGTGTTACAAGTGTTCCTGCTGGAGCACTGCTTTGATAGACTACCTGCTGGGGTCCGGGAATGGGTCAGAGACAGAAAACCCTCTACCCTACCCGAGGCTGCCCGTCTGGCAGACGAATACACAGATGCCCGCAAGTTGGATGGTACAGCTGCTAAAGCCCCTGCCAGACTGGAGTATCGACCAGCAGTAACACCCGCTCCTGCAGTCTACCAACCCCCAGTACACCGTACCCCAGCCGCACCACCAGCTAACAATTATATGCAACCAGCCCGATTTAATGCCCGGGAGTACTCCCAACCCATCCGGTGCTATGGGTGCAAGCAGTTGGGACACAAGAGTCCTGAGTGCGCACTGAACAGTGCCAACCAGGCTCAGTCCTGGAGGAGACCAGTTAATGGAAACCAGCGCCCACCTCAGCCTGCTGCTCACTGCCTAGAGCAGGAGGAATTTTGGGGCATTCTACACGAGGCAGACCCAGTGCAAGCAGCTCACCAGGATAATCGCCAGCAACATCGGCAAACTGTGAAACTGAATGGCAGAGTGGTGAATGGGCTGAGGGACACAGGAGCCACGATGACACTGCTCCAAAAGAACCTGGTCTCAGAACATCAGCACACTGGAGACACTGTGGCAGTAAGGGTAGCAGGGGGTGCCGTGTTTCGCTTACCTGTTGCCCGAGTACATTTGGATTGGGGAGTGGGCGCTAGGCATGTGGATGTGGGGGTGATGAAGGACTTGCCCGCCGATGTTCTTTTGGGAAACGATTTGGCCCCTTTGGTTTCAGCCTATGCTCCGATGGGCCCTGCAGACGTGAACCCAGTGACCACCCGTGCCCAGACCCGTGCCGCCGGAACCAGCCCACTTGCTGACGAGACCCAGGTAAGATCTCCTTCCCCGACTGGTACCCCAGATCAGGTTCCCTTAAGCTGGGATTCCCCAGAGGAGTTTGGGAGGGAAACCCGGGCAGATCCAACCCTCCAAAGATACAAGGACAGGGCAGATGCTGGAGAGGAAGGAATAGATGGGGAACGGTATGAGTGGGTGGGGGACAGGTTGTATAGGATCCCTAAACCTTCCCAGAAGAGTGTTGCCACTCCGCCGAATCGCCAGTTAGTGGTACCTGCAAAGTACCGGCAGGAGATTCTGCGGATAGGGCATGATGTTCCTTTAGCTGGACATCTAGGGTCCCGCCGCACAGCCTATAGGATTTCACAGAACTTCTTCTGGCCAAACTTTAACCAGGCTGTGCGGATGTACTGCAGCACGTGTGACACATGTCAACGGGTAGGAAAGCGGGGGGACCACCCTAAGGCTAGGCTATTATCGATGCCTATTATAGGGGAGCCCTTTGCCCGCATAGCCGTTGACATTGTGGGTCCACTGGCCAGGGCTAGTCCATCCGGTAAGAAGTATGTTCTTACCGTGGTGGACTATGCCACCCGCTATCCAGAGGCAGTAGCGCTGTCTAACATAGAGGCAGAGACGGTTGCTGATGCCCTGGTTAGAATTTTTACTAGGGTCGGGTTCCCTAAGGAGATCCTCTCCGACCAGGGAACCCAATTCACCGCTGTGCTCACCCAGCAACTGTGGAAGGTGTGCGGCATTAAGCCGTTACTTAGCTCACCCTACCACCCACAGACTAACGGTCTCTGCGAGCGCTTTAACGGTACCCTCAAACAGATGCTGAGGACCTTTACAGACACTTGCAGAGACTGGGAGAGATTCCTGCCTCATCTATTATTTTCTTATAGAGAGGTGCCCCAGGAATCTACTGGGTTCTCCCCCTTTGAGCTGCTGTATGGGAGAAGGGTCCGCGGACCCCTAGATCTCATTAGAGGCCACTGGGAGGGGGAGACGGAGCAGGAAGGGATCCCCATAGTACCATATGTTTTGGAACTCCGGGACCGCATGGAGAAACTGTCCCTGATGGTAAGGGAGAATCTCCAGGCGGCCCAGGGGAGACAGAAGAGATGGTACGATCAGGGTGCCCGACAGCGGGTCTTCCAGGTTGGGCAAAAGGTATTGGTGCTTAAACCTGTGAAGGCCAACAAGATGCAAGCATCTTGGCAGGGCCCGTACAAGGTAGTGGCGCAGATCTGCGACACTACTTACTTGATAGCCAGCTGTGCAGATGAGAGGATCCAGCGGTCCTTTCATGTGAACATGCTGAAAGAGTACCAGGAGAGACCTGAGAATATTGCAGCAGTATGTGCCCCAGCTGCAGATGATTCTGAGAACTTACCCCTTCCAGATCTATTAGAAAGGGATTCCCAGACTGACCTTACTACCCTTGTACAGCTAGGGGACCGGTTGAACCCCACAGAAAGGGTACAGGCGCAGCAGTTGTTATGGGAGAAGCAGGCGACGTTCTCCCAGGAACCAGGTTATACCACCCTAGCTGTGCATAAGGTAGAGACCCCTGGACAGACCCCGTTACGACAGCCTCCCTACCGTATCCCTGAAGCAGTCCGTGAAGGAGATACAGGAGATGACCCAACTTGGGGTTATCGAGCACTCCGACAGCCCTTGGGCCTCGCCTGTAGTCCTGGTGCCAAAGAAAGATGGGACCACCCGGTTCTGTGTGGACTACAGGCGACTCAACGAGCGGACCACCACTGACGCCTACCCAATGCCCCGGGTAGACGAATTACTAGATCGTATTGCCAGGGGGCGATATCTGACCACCATAGACCTGTGTAAGGGCTACTGGCAGATCCCCCTGGCCGAGGATGCTATCCCCAAGTCGGCATTTGTCACCCCATTTGGCCTGTACCAATTTAAGGTCATGCCTTTTGGGATGAAAAATGCACCGGCTACCTTCCAACGGATGGTGGATAGACTCCTGGATGGCTTCCAAGAATTTGCCTGTGCATACTTGGACGACATTACGATCTACAGTGGGTCCTGGGAGGAACACCTGGTACATGTAGGGGTAGTGCTGGATAAGATTAGGGCCGCTGGCCTGACATTGAAGCCAGAAAAGTGTCATCTAGGTATGGCTGAAGTACAGTACCTGGGTCACAGAGTGGGGTGTGGGAGCCAGAGACCGGAGCCAGCCAAGGTAGAGGCAGTGGCTAACTGGCCCACACCTACTACTAAGACCCAGGTATTGGCCTTCTTGGGGACGGCAGGGTACTACAGACGCTTTGTCCCTGACTACAGCGCTATCGCTAGGCCCCTGACAGATCTGACCAAGAAAAACTTGCCTAAGCAGGTCCTGTGGTCTCCGGCTTGTGAAGCTGCGTTCCAGGCACTGAAGCAGGCTCTTGTGAATGCCCCTGTCTTGGCTGCTCCAGTCCCTAACAAACGTTTTCTCGAACACACAGATGCTTCCATGTATGGACTGGGGGCTGTGCTGAGCCAAGTCGGGGAAGATGGAGGAGAGCACCCTGTCGCATATCTCAGCAGAAAGTTATTACCCAGAGAAGTGAGTTATGCGGCAGTGGAGAAGGAGTGTTTGGCTTTGGTCTGGGCATTGAAAAAGTTAAGTCCCTACTTGTATGGGCAAGAGTTTTCCCTTGTGACTGATCACAACCCACTCGTTTGGCTTAACCGGGTCTCAGGAGACAATGGGAGACTGCTGAGATGGAGCTTGGCACTACAGCCCTACAATTTTACCATCAGCTACAGACCCGGTAAGCTAAGCGGAAACGCAGATGGGTTGTCACGACAAACAGACGTTTCCATCACCTCGTAGTCCGGTCATCCCCAAGTTGACCCGCCACAGGGTCAAGCCGGGTCTGCCGGAGTGTCCCACAAGGAGGGAGCCGTGTGACAGAACCATCTGTCTGCTGGATTTTTGCCCGTTTGTCTGTTTGTCCCCGTTCGTATGAATGGCTGGTTTCTATAGCCCAGCCATTCGAATTACTCTTTTCCCGAACAAATCTGCCGAACGAACGGCCACCCAAGTGAGGAGTGTGCTGCAGGTTAACGAAGTGATCACCATTATAACGTTGTGGTTAACCGCAGACACTTCTCAATTAAACCGAACTCAGGGTGGTCGTCGTTCGTATGTCGACCACGAGGCAGCGGCCATTTTAAATCATGCGAACGCTCAGCGGTGTTTGGCTCTATTTCTATGGAACTGAAAACGGACACTTTTTCTGCCGAACACCGCTGAAACAAGGGAACGCCTGGCTGCCTCCACGAAAGCATGCGAACACCGGCCGTTCGGGAGATTGAGAACATACGAAAGACTTAACCCAGATAGCCCTCCCATGGAGTCATTCGTATACCGAAAGACTGTAAGAACTTTGACTCCATGGCGATTGAACTATGTGTGTGGGATCTGAGCGCTATTCGCTAATAATATGCACTCAGATCCAGGCTATCTGGGGACATGTAATACGAATGGGAAATGTTCAGTTTTCATGTAGTTATGCATTTTTATGTCTTTTATTATTTTATGTTTAAAATGGCGACTGTCCTTGTCCTGGAGTTAATTGAGTTACCTGGTAATTAACTCCAGGACAGAGGGGAGGGAATCAGAATGCACTGTGGGTAAGAGATGTGACTGTGTGTCAGAAATGTCCTTCTATCTGTCTGTAATTTAAGTCTTCCATCTGGTCCCCTAGGGGAGTGTCCACCAGGTGGGAGACCTGCATAAATACGGGCAGGTAGCCCACAGTAAAACCAGATCTTATTTGACCCTCAATGTGGAGCTTCTATATCTCGTTATTGGGGGGATTTCTTCTTCATGGTTAGAGACTGCTGGATGGAACGAAAGCCGCTTTGGGGATATTAGTGTTCGACGGTTCCTAGCAGTTCGTATATTGCCGTTCGGGAGTTTGGAGCCGTTCGTGGATTTCGATCGGGAGATTGTCGCTTCCCCTGCATTTCGTTTGTGGATTATAGAGTAAGCGAACAGAGACGGTACTGCAGCCGGGGAAGGTTTACTAAACGGCGGTTTGACTTAAAGACACGGGAGGTGTCTTAACAAATATATTGCACACATTGGTTGTATATACTGCTGTGTGGTGATGGCGCTGTTCGCTACCTATCTGTTCTAGTTAAATTAGTATCTAGCCATTTTATTCCTACATAAAGCACTCGAGATGATGTCATCATGTATAACAAGCTTTAGTCACACCTGCAAATAATTCAATGCTATTTATTTGTGACGCAGATATAATGTATTTCTGCATGTGGAGAAAACAAAAAGTCAGCAAAAATGGGATTTGAAAAAAGTAAAGGAAAATGCTTCATTATTTTATCCTTTAAAATGAGAAAAGCTTTTAAGGAAGCTAGATTAATGGCTGCAATTTAAGGATTGTGTAATGTTCTGATAAAGAATGTTGTGCTGGAATTCTTATTGGATAGTATTTTGCTTATTCACAATCAAACGGTCTTAGACTATATAAAGAGAGATGGACCATTCTTATTACATACACAGCAGTGTTCGACTCCAGTCTGTTGGCAGAATCTATTACCATGTCGGGGGAAATAGTAGGCCTGCAAAACATTGGTCCACGTACAGATCACAATGGTGAGTAATATTGTGAATGGATATTCAGACATGCATCGCTGTCAAAGACCTGTAAACATGTATTGCCTTTCTAGTGCTGAGATAAAAGTGATTTAATGGGGCATTCCTGACATTGTCTATCAAAAACTTGCATAATATTAAGTAGAAAATAATTTAAAAAAACTATTTCCTCCTAAACTATGTGATCGGCAAGATTTATAAAATCAGAAAAAAATTGATGCTTGCTATATTTTCTATTTTATTGTCGAGCTTTTTCCCAAACTCAGCTGTTTATGGCAAAGTGAGGGATTCTGGGAGCTATATTTCACAGCTTTTCACAGCTGGCTTTTTGTTGTACATATGTTTTTCATATACATATATATATATATATTTTTATTTTTTTTAAGATAGGAAGGGTACTAATGTACAAATGTTGGGAAGAAGCACAAAGGAAGGGCTGAAAGAGCATAGTAATTATCTCGAACACTATTTAAAAAAAAAAAAAAAAGAAGATAGCAGGAAAAAACATATCCAGCATTTTGGTTAACCAAACTACTTATTGATATTGTTGCCAGGAATGCTATATTACAAGGTTACTCCAAACTATTTATTATCATAGATATATATTATTTTTATGCTCTAGGGGGCACTAATAGAGTTCCATCCCTCTTTCCTTTAACCCCTTAGTGACCAGACCACTTTTCAATTTTCTTACTATTTGGGACCAAGGTTGTTTTTACATTGTGTTTAGCTGTAATTTTCCTCTTACTCATTTACTGTACCAACACATATTACATACCATTTCTCTCGACATTAATTGGTCTTTTTAAAGATACCATTATTTTCATCATATAATTTACTATAAAAAAATTATAAAATATGATGAAAAAATGTAAAAAAAACACATTTTCTAATTTTGACTCCCAAAACCTGTTACACATCTACAACTGCCAAAAAATACCTGTGCTAAATAGTTTCTAAATTTTGGCCTGAGTTTAGAAATACCCAATGTTAACATGTAAATGTCCTTATCATCTCCTGTATTGCATACCATGTACACCAGTAAAATATTAACTGATTTCTTGGATGGAGTCATGTAAAAAGGTTTACAGCGGTGTAAGCTTAATAATTTCATGTGACACTTAATTACCCTACTGGTCAGAGTAATAGTAAAGGAACATCTTTTATGCAATATTATGAAATCACCGGTAATGTACAAATAATGGCACAAACTAACAAAGTCTATTGTTTTTTTTTATCAGATCTTGGAAAACAAAAATGTCAGGATGGTCAAGGCTACAAAGATGGTCAATGTCAAAGTAATTTTGGTAGAAGTCATGATGAAAGACAAGGAAGTCAAGGTCATGATGGCAGAGGCCATGATGAAGGACATGGAAATCAAGGTCGTGATGGTAGAGGTCATGAAGAAAGAGAAGGAAGTCAAAGTCATGATGGAAGAGGCCATGCGGAAGGACATGGAAATCAAGGTCGTGTTGGTAGAGGTCATGATGATAGGCCAGGAAGTGATGGTCGTGGTGATAGAGACCATGATCAACAATATGGAAATCAAGGTCAGACTGGTAGAGGCCATGATGATAGACAAGGCAGTGAAGGACACGATGGTAGAGGCCATGACAAAGAACATGAAAATCAAGGTCATGCTGGTAGAGGACATGGTGATGAAGAGCATGGTGATGGACATAAAGATAGGATATAAGTGTGAAGACTCCAAAAAATGAATGTATTTTGATGGAATTTTAATATTCACCTCTACAAGCTCTAATGTAGCATTCAAATTGAAAACTATTGCTTTACAAATCTGTCTGTGATGTATGGGATGATGGTAATAAATACTCAGAACTTTATTTCAAAAACAAAAAAAGCAACTTACTTTAATACTATATATATTCTAAACATTTCTCCACATAGTTATGTATTTCACACACACTGAAATTGTGATGCAAATAAACATGAAATATAAAGTTCTCATTATATGCAGTCATAAAAAAGTTTCACTCTCACATAAGTACTGAAAAACCAGTGATGCATGTCAAGCAATATGTAGCTATCAAAAGCTATTAATCAGACTTGATTTCTTACTTCCAGTGGAGCATAATCATATGTAATAGGCTAGACCATTGGGGTATAAGAGGCAAACAAGCCAGATGACATGGCTCACATGACCAAGTTAGGGTCACAGTTAGGGAAATGTGACCATTAGGAGTTAGGTTCAAGGAGGATTGTAGATTGGAATTTAAGGATTTTGTTTTGCACTTTTTTGCCAATATTTAATTTTATTTCTTGTCAAAACATTTTATTGAAGATTTTAAATATTGTAAAAAATGTAACAGTCAGTGCTCATCATTAAACCTCTCCTCCCATAAACACACACAAACAAAAGCCCCAAGCAACCCTATACTAAATCCCTTAACTCCACCACACTAAATATCTTATTTCCTGTCACACACTACATCCCCTGTCCCCACTACACTAAATTTCCTGCCCCCACTTACACTACAGCCGCTTTCTCCCATATAACCCTTATTTTAACTTCACAAACATAACAGCCTCTGTCCCCTACACGACAGTCCCTATCCTTCTACATCACAACCCCTAATTTCATCACAAACACACACCTCAATTTTAACCCCCCCAAACATGGAGTGGAGAAAAGATAGATCCCCATCTGTAATAAAACTCCTACAATGCTATGAGACTATGGTCCCAGCTGCCTTGAGATCACTAACAAGTTCTGGACTGATTCCTTACCGTTTTCATGATCATTGAAACTCCATGAGGTGAGATCTTGCAAGGAGCACCAGACTAAGGGAGACTGACAGTTATTTTGTTTCTTCCATTTGCGAATAATCGCACCAACTGTTGTCACCTCCTCACCAAGCTGCTTGGCGATGGTCTTGTAGCCCATTCCAGCCTTGTGTAGGTCTACAATCTTGTCCCTGACATCCTTGGACAGCTCTTTGATCTTGGCCATGGTGGAGAGTTTGGAATCTGATAGATTGATTGATTCTGCGGACAGGTGTCTTTTATGCAGGTAACAAACTGAGATTAGGAGCACGCCCTTTAAGAGAGTGCTCCTAATCTCAGCTCATTACATGTATAAAAGACACCTGGGAGCCAGAAATCTTGCTGATTGATAGGGAATCAAATACTTATTTCACTCATACATGCAAATCCATTTATAACTTTTTTTACATGAGTTTTCCTAGATTTTTTTTTCGTTATTCTGTCTCTCACTGTTAAAATACACCTACCATTACAATTATAGACTGATCATTTCCTTGTCAGTGGGCAAACGTTCAAAATCAGCAGGGGATCAAATACTTTTTTCCCCCACTGTATATAATTTTGTTCAGGAGAAACAGGGCTTTCATTTCATTTCACATATTGATATATACAACATAATTGAACGTAAATAAAATCTAAAACATTGTGAGAAATTAAGAAAAGAAATATTTTTCAAGTTCTGCATGACATTTTAACTGTGACTGTCATAATACTGTTAGATTTTACTGCAATAAAATACACATATTTGTATTCAGCAATGTCTCAGGAGTACAACAGTACCCCAAATGTACAGGTTTTAGGAGTTTTTGGAAACTTACAGGGGTCAAACATAGGGCTATCCCCTTTTCCATGTTGGCGAGTTCAGTTCCATGCACTGTCCGATATCAGTTCCATGCACTCGATGACCGAGCACTGCTGCCTGCATTTGTGCGACAAGATGGCCACCAACTCATTTACCACGTGTTCGTCCCTGTGAAAAGCGGCCACCCAGCCGAACACTTGAAATAACGATGTGTGGAACTATGATGAAGGTGTCAGGAGTGGTCAATAGGGGTTAACGAGCCAAGAGGTGGTCAAAGTATGGGGTGTATAAATGGGCAATTTGTGTGTTTGTTCAGTTCACGAACCATAAGTAGTAACTGAACTGTCAGCAATGGTTCGGTGACTAGGTGTTCTGTCACATAAGTGTATTTTGATATGGATATATAAAACTATCAATATAAAAAATCATATATATATATACACACACAGTTGCAAGAAAAAGTATGTGAACCCTTTGGAATGATATGGATTTCTGCACAAATTGGTCATAAAATGTGATCTGATCATCACCTAAATCACAACAATAGACAATCACAGTCTGCTTAAACTAATAACACACAAAGAATGAAATGTTGCTATGTTTTGAACACACCATGTAAACATTCACAGTGCAGGTGGAAAAAGTATGTGAAACTCTAGACTAATGACATCTCCAAGAGCTAATTGGAGTGAGATGTCAGCCAACTGGAGTCCAATCAATGAGATGAGATTGGAGGTGTTGGTTACAGCTGCCCTGCCCTATAAACTGTATATATATATATATATTTCACCTGATTGCGTTGGTAACCCGCGGCAAAGCTCTGACAGGTTGGAGATCGCGAGACACTTCAGTCTGCAGCTCAATCCCGGCAGACTGAGGCTGGATCTCCATCAGGGCAGACTGACAAGAGGGGCCTTGCACCTGGCGGCATTGTGGGCAAGCCGCCGGGCTCCCTCCTGTGTCGAGTCAACCCGACATGTTAGTCTGCCCTAAGGCAGTGCAACACGGACGTGTGATTAGGGTGTGCCCAGGCACGCCCGGCACACCCCGTACGCACGCCTATGAGCCCATTATAATGGGGATGGCATAGAACACCCTAACGGTGTTGACAGGTTAATAAATTGATGTCTGGACTGTGACTGGGTCATTGATTCTTTTATTTTTCTGCCATTCTTTTGTATATTTGCTGGTGAGTTTGGGATCATTGTCCTGTTGTATGATTCAATTTCAGCCATGCTTTAACTGTTGTACAGATGGCTTCACATTCAACTCTAGAATACTTTATAAAACAGAGGAGTTCATGGTCGGCTCAATGACTGCGAGGTTCCCAGGTTCTGTGGCTACAAAAAACAAAAGTCAAAAATCATCACCCCTCCACCACCCGTCTTGACAGTTGGTATGAGGTGTCTGTGCTGATATGCTGTGTTTTTACCAAACGTGGTGCTGTGCTTTATGGCCAAACATCTCTCTCAAACATCACTTTGGTCTCGTCTGTCCAAAGGATATTGTTCCAGAAGTCACGTGGTTTGTTCAGATGCAACTTTGCAAACCTAAGATGAGTTGCCATGTTCTTTTTAGAGAGAAGAGGCTTTCTCCTGGCAACCCTACCAAACAAACCAGACTTGTTCAATCTTTTTTCTAATTGTACTATCATGAACTTTAACATTAAACATGCTAACTTAGGCCTGTAGTGTCTGAGATGTAACTCTCTGATGTAATTTCTCTGAGCATTTTCCCATGACGTTATACACCATAACCACTGAAAGAAAAGTTAGAATTGTGCCATTAGTGGGGGAAGGGCTATGTAAAGTTGGGTTTTTTTTGTGGGATCCACAGTGTTTTTTTTTATGCAACAAAAGGGTTAATGCAAAAAAGTGCCCCTTTAACACAACAATCACTAGAATATATTTTGCTAGTTTCTGCTCCGATCTGCCTATAAAACATTTTACAAATATGAATGTATTACGTAGATATAAAGATTGATTGGTGACATTTAATTTTTAACTGCTGTAGCTAATTCAGGTTTGATAAGTAGTTCTTGCATAATATAACAGCCAAACGCAGCAGTATTGCTCCCTCCCTGTATGTTGAAAGGTTTTGATTATAATACGTTGAATAGCTAGCATCCTCTTCTGGCCAACGTCTGGTAATGCAGTTTTGTTCTTTCCACCAATTTTCATTTTCTAGTCACACTTAATTTGGATATCAACATGTTTCTTTGCCAAGATAACTCTGCATAGCCCATTGTTAGGAAAATGCTGAAGACATTCCCACCTCTTTCACTTCTACTAATGTCAGATATAAGGTTTCTCCTGCCGTTTCTTCACCTGTTTTTATCTGCATGCTCATGTTGGTGGTCCCTGAGGACTCAACACTAGTGTGCAAAATGCGTAGGAATTTTATTTAAAAAGGATGTGCCCTGAGTCTGTTACATTTTCACTTTAATATTGTACGAAGTTCATCTTCTAAACATCCAGGAGTCCGGTATCCAGTGGGAGTGAGCATTCTGGCCCCCTAATGGTCGTGGGAGACGCCTTGGAGCGCTTATACCTCTCTACATCTTGTGCGTGTAATCCTACTGGGGTGGTAATTCTCCTCTTAGAAAAAACAGAAATGAGCCCCATGATTGCCACTGTAATAATCAAGCATGGTAGGGACAGTTGATACTTCTTTCTACTTAAAATCTGTCTGTCAGTGTCCTTGTGAGTGTATGTCACTCATTTTTGCACATAAAGAGAGAGGTGCAGTTCCTTATTACAGAAAAAATCAGTAGATCTATCAGCTGAAACTCAATAAAAATCACAAGCATACAAACTATGTATAGGTATTAAAACTAGTTTTACAGCATCACCTGCTGTTTGCTTCCAATATTGCATGCTCATTCAATTATATTTATTAAAATACACTGCTATTCATACATTGTGCTTGGTTCACTACCAAACTATAAACTGGCTCTGACTGACCATTGAAAATTACTAGAGGGCCATGATGATCATGAGTCAAGAGCCAGCAGTGAAGATCTGAAAACCTCCTGGTCAGAAGAGGGTGAACAATAGTTCAGATTTAAGTGCTTAAAGTATACTGCTTGGTGGCATATGCCTGGGCCTAACTAGACTTTAACAGAGCACGCAGGCACAATAACCACTGCAGCTTATTATACTTGTTATGGAGCAGTCACAGATTTAAATGCTAGGTGCTTGTAGGCACAGAATACTAAGGTGCCCCGTGACCTTTGGAGCCTGCTTGTGGGATTGCATGTGTAGAGTGAGCTGATTGTGGTGTTTTGTGTAAATAGGTCAGTTTCAGTTGTGTTGTGTTTCTGTTGTAATATACGTGGCTAGGTGCTTTAGAGAATGAGAGAAAAAGTGTGCATAGGGGGCATAGTGTGTATAAAGGGTGATTTAGTGTGTGTACGGACTGTAAATAGTGGTATATAGGGAATGGAGTGTGTTTGATTACAGGGGATCTAGTGTGTGCATAGGGGATTCAGAGTGTGTATGTCAGAAATTTTGTGTGTTTAGGTGGTGCAGTGTGTGCCGAAAGGGGATCTGTGTAGGTGGCCTAGTGAGTTTGTGGAGAACCCAGAGTTGTGTAGGTTATCTAGTGTGTGTGTGTGAGGGGTGCAGTATATATGTGTGTGTGTGTGAGAGTGTGAGTGTGTGTTTGTGTATATATGTAGGGTGCAGTGTGTGTGTGAGAGGGGTGCAGTGTGTGTGTGAGGGATGCAGTGTGTGTATGAGTTGTGCAATATGTGTGAAGGGTGCAGTGTGTATGTTGGGAGGTATTGTATGGGAGGGGAGACAGATTAAGCAATATATTAACTTTTTTTAATTACAAAAATATATACTTTATGTCACCCCTCCCTTCCTACATTTGCTGAGGGAGAGGAGACCTTTCTGCAATCCTTGGCAGTACTAGTGGTGAGTAAACTCTAGCCTGCAGCTAGTGGGGCAAGCGTTCATTCTCGCGAGATTGGAGCATTGCCATGGTAAACTCCCGAGAGGATGAACCCATTCGGAGTTGTAAGTTGGATCTCCCATGTCCTCTTCTCCCTCATTCCTCCCTCGCCAGTGGCCACAGCAAAATTCCTTTGAGCGGGTGAGAGATCTTTGAAACACAGCAGTTTGTCCAATGGCCAGTTCGGGTCTGTATTACATACAGGTGATACTCCAAAAATTTGAATATCGTGCAAAAGTTCATTTATTTAAGTAATGCAACTTAAAAGGGGAAACTAATATATGAGATAGACGCATTCCATGCAAAGCAAGATAGTTCGTGCCCTGATTTGTCATAAATGCGATGATTATGTCTTACAGCTCATGAAAACCCCCAATCCACAATCTCAGTAAATTAGAATATTGTGAAAAGGTGCAATATTCTAGGCTCACAGTCAGGGCCGCCATCAGAAAATTTAGGGCCCCTGACACAGCTCAAGATCTGGGCCCCCTGGGCCAGCTCCGAGTCTGCCCACAAGGATGAAGTGTGTGTGTGTGTGTGTGTGTGTGTGTGTGTATATAGTGGATGTAGAATGAGTGTCATGGATGCAGTGTGTATAGTGGATGTGGTATGTGTGTCATGGATGCAGTGTGTATAGTGGATGCAGATTGTACGTTTTGTGTAATGTATGTAATGTTTGTATGCATGCATTAGATGCAGAGTGTGTGTGTAGTGAATGTAGGTGTGTATAGTTAATGCAGAGTGTGTGTTTTGTAGTGGATGCCGTGTGTGTACATTGGATGGAGAGTGTGTTTTTGTAGTGGATGTAGTGTGTGTACAGTGAATGCAATGTGTATTTTTGTAGTGGATGTAGTGTGTTTCTAGTGAGTGCAAAGTGTGTATAGTGCATGCAGTGTGATTGTGGTGAATGCAATATGTGTATAGTGAATGTAGTGTGTTTGCAGCGAGTGCAAAGTATGTATAGTGATTGTAGTGAGTGCAAAATGTGTATAGTTCATGTAGTATGATTGTAGTGAGTGCAAAATGTGTATAGTTCATGTAGTGTGATTGTAGTGAATGCAAAATGTGTATGGTGAATGTAGTGTGATTGTAGTGAATGCAAAATGTGTATGGTGAATGCAAAATGTGTATGTGAATGTAGTGTGAAGTCCAGTGTGAAGTTTCCACATTCTGTGTTGATTTGGGGAGCCATGTCATCTGCTGGTGTTGGTCCACTGTGCTTCATTAAGTCCAAGGTCAATGCAGCCGTCTACCAGGAGATTTTGGAGCACTTCATGCTTCCTTCCACAGACGAGCTTTATGGGGTTACTGACTTCATTTTCCAGCAGGACTTGGCACCTGCCCACACTGCCAAAAGCACCAAAGCCTGGTTTAATGACCGTGGGATTACTGTGCTTGATTGGCCAGCAAATTTGCCTGACTTGACCCCCATAGAGAATCTATGGGGCATTGCCAAGAGAAAGATGAGAGATCTGAGACTGAACAATGCAGAAGAGCTGAAGGCCGATATTGAAGCATCCTGGTCTTCCATAACACTTCAGCAGTGCCACAGGCTGATAGCTTCCATGTCACGCCGCATTGAGGCAGTAATTGCTGCAAAAGTGGCCCAAACCAAGTACTGAGTCCATATGCATGCTTATACATTTCAGAGGTCCGATATTGTTCTATGTACACTCTTTGTTTTATTGTTTGCATGTAATATTCTAATTTACTGAGATTGTGGATTTGGGGTTTTCATGAGCTGTAAGCCATCATCGCACTTATGACAAATTACGGCTTGAACTATCTTGCTTTGCATGGAATGTGCCTATCTCATATATTAGTTTTTCCTTTTACGTTGCATTACTGAAATAGATTAACTTTTGCACGATATTCTAATTTGTTGAGTATCATCTGTAGTGTATGCTTTAGCTTTTAAGACGCCTGTAATTGTAACCTTTTTGAATGTGTGTGTGGGGGGATTATTACTGAATTGTATGTTTCCCTTATTTATCATTTGTTAATTTAAAAAAAAAATTGAGATCTATAACCCAGCTTCAGATGGCTCCTACAGAAATAAAAAGAGAACTCCTGCTCTGTTAGAAAAAAAAAGTTTATCATGACATATAAAAAGTATATTTCAATAAATAATATCATTTGTAATGTATCAGTGTATCAACTGTTACATGTAAATCTATGAGTGCTGATATTCTGGGCAGGATAGTACACCTGAAGGAAGGAATGCCTCTAGTGCTAAAAATTAGAAGCATTCTGAAAAAATATAAAAATTGCGAGAGGCACACATGGTGTAAACATGTGACACATACCAAAAATACCAGGGGGGCAGGGATTAGTGAAAAGACAGGTTTCTCCTGAAATCCTCATATATAGACAACATTTATCCTCGCCAAAGACCGCATCCTAGCTGGAACAGGGGAAAAACCTCAGCGCTTCTGCCCCACCAACCATGGCTTGACTGGGGTCCACCTGGAGCCTCTCCATCCTGGACGACACACGCAGACCTGGGAGCTCTAGTCCTTACAAGGACTTTCCCCACCGAATCCTCCAAAAGTTGGAACAAGGTGCTGAACAGGGATTAAAACCTTTTCCCTCCCAGTAACTAGACAACACATAGTTCTAAAACTCCATTTAACATGGTACAGCCAATTTATGCACATACCCCCATAGGGGGTCCCCATACAATTACACACAAACTCCTCCCCTGTGCCTGGGATATAATTGAGCTGTACAAACTCAATTATCTCCCAAGTACAGAAAGGCATGCAATTTTAAAACATCCCAAAACTACATTTTAATAACTTCAGAACCCCCCAAAAGTAATAGCTTGGACGTGAACGTACACTTTGCCGAACTATCGCTCAGATCCCTTCATTGGTTTCTTTAACTTAGAGCTACTACATGAGTGCAGTGGGTGGGAAGGCTAAAAAAGAAAGGCATGAGAGCCTTCTCCCACTGCGTCTCTCATCTGGGGGAAGTGTCTCGGCAAGGGTACATAATTCATTATTGCACTATATAATATTGCCATTAAATATAATTTGTGTAGTGCATATATGAAGTGGCTGCTTGGTAGAGGTGGTATTGACAGTTTCAAAAGGGGTTAATTTGATTGTATGGGAGGTCAGAGCTTACAACCTAAATTCAACCAAGCTACCCTGTAAGGTGTGAGAAGTCACACATAAGTGGCCGGGAAGTCTGATTTCAGTATAAACTAACTCTCTCATTTGCCATATGTCTTGATTCCCTCTTAGATAAGTAGTCATCTGATCTGAACAAGCCTTGTGTTCCAATATCATATCCAAAAGAGACATTAATACCTACCCACAGATTATGTCACAATCTCTGGAACCAGACACACTGACAGAACACAGACATGGGAATTGCAGTCCCGGTCCTTAGAGTGGCCGGGCTATGCAAAACAGAGAGAAGTCAGAATACAAGCCAAAGTCAGAGGGAAACGGAGAGACAGGATAACGATAAAACAAGCCGAGGTCAAGGATCAGAGAAAGCAGGATAAACGGTGACAGAAGCCAAAATACGGTAACCAGACAATCAGACAAAGTAAACACGCTAGTGGGCTATCAGAAGACCAAAACAGGGTGATAAGGCAAGGAGGAGATAAGTTTAAATAGGGTTAAAAAGATTCTGATGGGCTAGTTTCCAGTTGCAATTAATTATCACACGTGGAAGGTATTTGTACCTTCCACTTTGACCCTTGACATCATTATTGTGTGCCGAGTCAGGTGACAGAATTCTGAATTCTGTGATTGATCTATTACTGTTGGAAAATATAGTATAGAGAAATAACGGTAGATCAATCACAGAATTCTGATACCATTTAAAGGACCATTCTAGGCACCCAGACCACTTCAGCTCAATGAAGTGGTCTGGGTGCCAGGTCCAGCTTGGTTTAACCCTTTTTGCTGTAAACATAGCAGTTTCAGAGAAACTGATATGTTTAAATATGGGTTAATCCAGCCTCTAGCGGCTGTCTCATTGACAGCCACTAGAGGCGCTTCCACGCTTCTCACTGTGATTTTCACAGTGAGAAGACGCCAGCGTCCATAGGAAAGCATTGAGAATGCTTTCCTATGGACTGGCTGAATGCGTGCGCGGCTCTTGCCGTGCATGTGCATTCAGCCAGGGATGTCAGAAGTGGGAGGAGAGGGATTAACCCCTTCCTCCCCCTTTAGCGCCACGGGCTCTATAGTGCCAGGAAAATGAGTTTGAGTTTGGCACTATAGTGGTCCTTTAACACAATTGTGTGTTTTAATCAGTACAACACCACAGTGGAAAGGTTCACTAAACAGATTTAATTTCAGTGTTGTGGAGAGGCTGAATGACTTTACAAAGCAGGACAGTGATATCTGTTTTGGGTAAGGGGTGCCCATGAAGGCACAATAGGGAAGCTATCTTACTCAGACTCCCTTTGTCCCTTCACTCCTCCATCCCCACTTCATCTCACTGTCAGTCACTTGGTTCGCTATATCTTTGCACTCCATTTGTTAACCAGCAACAGATGGATCTTGGCGTCCTGACACTAGGTACCATCACTGTGTGTCAGAATCAGATCGCTACCTACGTCTTTCATTATTGCAGCTTTCTTGCAAAAGTTATCCTTCTTTTGAACCAACACTTACTGTTTAGTATGTGATATCTTATTATCTCGTCTATGGTAACATTGATCACATTTACAGGTGTAGCTTTTTAGACATAGATACTATTATACCAAGTACTCTGCATGTGTTCTATTAAATATCAACTACAAATCACTTTACTAGTGGAAGTGTGCTTATCTGCAACACATCCTGAGTACTACCATTGCTAAGTTGTTTGCCATTACAATATAATATTTTTCACACATTTGTGTGCTCTATTACACTTCTCATTAAGGTGTCAATTACAACCTTTCATCAGTAGGCTAGTATAGTTCACCACAATAGCCATTGTTTTTATAAGGTTTTTTTTTCAATAGTAATACTTTTCTTTGCTGTTGTTAGTCCTTTTGTAAGTCCTGGTTGGACTTTCTTTTTTCATGATTTATTACAAGTTAAGTCTTGTTATGTGTGGTATTTTACCCTTATAGTGTTCCATCTTCAGTACCCAAGTGTTGCATCCTCGATTTTGTTCTTCTTTGTTAATTGTTATGCACAGGGGTTATCCCCCACCTAGGAGGTTTGCACTGGCCCTTCCTGTTTCTATTTTTTTTCTTTCAAGTCTAACGCTGTGAATATGTATTTCATGAGTACAATATGACCTAAATTTCTAACAATCTGTTGCCAGTCAGTCTGGTTCAGTGATGCAGAATTCACACATATATTAACCAGTGATTATTTAACTCCATGGACGTCAATCTACCAATTATCATTGAATGTCTGTTAAACAACAATATTAATTAGTGTAGTCATGCAGTTAACATGTATACAGTGTCAGAAATGTAATATATACAGCTATTAATTCAAATAGCTATATAACAACATGATTGCATTCAGATATTTACCAAATTTACAAAAATATATATATTTGTAAATTTGTCCCATTCTCAAGACTGTGACTGCGGTGATAAAATGTATTCTGAAAACCCAGTGCCGTAAAGTCATGGTTCTACATTGTAAGACAGAACTTCATCCACTAATACATTACTGACAGGTCTTAATTCAGGGATGTAACTAGGAACCACTGGGCCCTTGAACAAAAAAATAAAGAAGGGCCCCTAAGCAATACACAACATATGTGTGGTGGCTGAGTGAGATATGTTTGTGTGGTGTTAAATGAATATGATTGTGTGTGGGGCTGGCTCAATTTAAGTGTGCCTGAAGGCTGGCTAAGTGTGATTGTGCAAGTGGGCCTGGGTGAATGTGATTGGGTGTAGAATTGTCTAGGTGTGACTGTTTGTGGGGTCTGGTTGAGTGTGACTTTTTGTGGGGTTTGGTTGAGTGTGATTGTGTGTGAAGTTGTCTAGGTGTGACTGTTTGTGGAGTCTGGTTGAGTGTGATTGTGTGTGAAGTTGTCTAGGTGTGACTGTTTGTGAGGTCTTGTTGAGTGTGATTGTGTGTAGAGTTGTCTAGGTGTGAATGTTTGTTGGGTCTGAATTCACACTGTGATTGTGTGTGAAGTTGTTTAGGTGTGACTGCTTGGGGGGTCTGGTTGAGTGTAATTGTGTGTGAAGTTGTCTAAGTGTGAATGTTTGTGCAGTCTGGTTGAATGTGATTGTGTGTGAAGTTGTCTAGGTGTGACTGTTTGTGGGGTCTGGTAAAGTGTGATTGTGTGTAGAGTTGTCTAGGTGTGACTTTGTGTTGGGTTTGGTTGAGTGTGATTGTATGTGGAGTTGTCTAGGTGTGACTGTTTGTGTGTAGAGTTGTCTAGTTGTGACTTTTTGTGGGGTTTGGTTGAGTGTGATTATGTGTGATTGTGTGTGAAGTTGTCTAGATGTGACTGTTTCTTGGGTCTGCTTGAGTGTGATTGTGTGTAGAGTTGTCTAGGTGTGACTGTGTGTTGGGTTTGGTTGATGGTGATTGTATGTGGAGTTGTCTAGGTGTGACTATTTGTGGGGTTTTGTGGAGTGTGATTGTGTGTGGAGTTGTCTAGGTGTGACTGTGTGTTGGGGTCTGGCTGAGTGTGATTGTGTATATAGTTGTCTAGGTGTGACTGTAGGCTCTGGTTGAGTTGATTGTGTGTGGAGTTTTCTAGGTGTGACTGTTTGTGGGGTCTGGTTGAGTGTAATTGTGTGTGAAGTTGTCTAGGTGTGATTGTGTGTTAGGTTTGGTTGAGTGTGATTGTGTGTGGAGTTGTTTAGGTGTGACTGTTTGGGGGGTCTGGCTGAGTGTGATTGTGTATAGAGTTGTCTAGTTGTGACTGTTTGTAGGCTCTGGATGAGTTGATTGTGTGTGGATTTGTCTAGGTGTGACTGTTTGTGTGGTCTGGTTGAGTGTGATTGTATATGGAGTTGTCTAGGTGTGACTGTTTGTGGGGTTTGGTTGAGTGTGATTGTATATGGAGTTGTCTAGGTGTGACTGTTTGTGGGGTTTGGTTGAGTGTGATTGTGTGTGAAGTTGTCCAGGTGTGACTGTTTGGGGGGTCTGGCTGAGTGTGATTGTGTATAGAGTTGTCTAGTTGTGACTGTTTGTAGGCTCTGGTTGAGTTGATTGTGTGTGGAGTTGTCTAGGTGTGACTGTTTGTGTGGTCTGGTTGAGTGTGATTGTGTGTAGAGTTGTCTAGGTGGGACTGTTTGTGGGGTCTGGTTGAGTGTGGTTGTGCATGGAGTTGTCTAGGTGTGACTGTTTGTGGGGTCTGGTTGAGTGTGATTGTATATGGAGTTGTCTAGGTGTGACTGTTTGTGGGGTTTGGTTGAGTGTGATTGTGTGTGAAGTTGTCCAGGTGTGACTGTTTGGGGGGTCTGGCTGAGTGTGATTGTGTATAGAGTTGTCTAGTTGTGACTGTTTGTAGGCTCTGGTTGAGTTGATTGTGTGTGGAGTTGTCTAGGTGTGACTGTTTGTGTGGTCTGGTTGAGTGTGATTGTGTGTAGAGTTGTCTAGGTGGGACTGTTTGTGGGGTCTGGTTGAGTGTGGTTGTGCATGGAGTTGTCTAGGTGTGACAGTTTGTGGGGTCTGGTTGAGTGTGATTGTATATGGAGTTGTCTAGGTGTGACTGTTTGTGAGGTTTGGTTGAGTGTGATTGTGTGTAGAGTTGTCTTGGTGTGACTGTGTGTGGGGTCTGGTTGAGTGTGATTGTGTATAGAGTTGTCTAGTTGTGACTGTTTGTAGGCTCTGGTTGAGTTAATTGTGTGTGGAGTTGTCTAGGTGTGACTGTTTGTGTGGTCTGGTTGAGTGTGATTGTGTGTGGAGTTGTCTAGGTGTGACTGTTTGTGTGGTCTGGTTGAGTGTGATTGTGTGTAGAGTTGTCTAGGTGGGACTGTTTGTGGGGTCTGGTTGAGTGTGGTTGTGCATGGAGTTGTCTAGGTGTGACAGTTTGTGGGGTCTGGTTGAGTGTGATTGTATATGGAATTGTCTAGGTGTGACTGTTTGTGAGGTTTGGTTGAGTGTGATTGTGTGTAGAGTTGTCTAGGCGTGACTGTGTGTGGGGTCTGGTTGAGTGTGATTGTGTGTAGAGCTGTCTAGGTGTGACTGTTTGTGGGGTTTGGTTGAGTGTTATTGTGTGTGAAGTTGTCTAGGTGTGACTGGGGGGTCTGGTTGAGTGTGATTGTGTGTAGAGTTGTCTAGGTGGGACTGTTTGTGGGGTCTGGTTGAGTGTGATTGTATATGGAGTTGTCTAGGTGTGACTGTTTGTGGGGTCTGCTTGAGTGTGATTGTGTGTAGAGTTGTCTAGGTGTGACTGGTTGTGGGATCTGGTTGAGTCTGATTGTGTATAGAGTTGTCTAGGTGTGACTGTGACTGTTCTAGGTGTAGCTGTGCCATAGCTAGTGGGATTATTCTACACTTTCAGGAGAATCTTGGGGATGTTGATAGGAGTGACGTTCTACCTCTCAAACATGGGGAACCAGGATATCCAAGCGGTCCAACCTCCAGCTAGCCCGGAGGTAACCGTAACAGTATGTATATATATATATATATATATATATAAAAATATAAATATAAGACTTGGCCTGTAATTGCAGGAGGTACATTATTCCCTATTTAAACTCAGTAAGCCCTTGCTTACCTTTCGTCAACGTTCCCGGAAGTGCTTCTGTTTACTTCCGGTTCACAGGTTTCCGAAGTCATTTCCCCACCTGCCGGCAGTCCACTTGCAAAATTGCTCTTCTCGGAGTTCGTCAGTATAGCTAAAGAGGCCATGAGTGAAACGGTTCCGAGTAAGTTACAATCTATCAATTTTGTACGCAATCATATACCGGTCTGACTCACTCGTTCATCTAACTTTGCATTCGTTTCTATATACATACATACATACATACATACAAGTCGGTAAAACTTGCATTTCTCATTAAGCTGTCAGCTGCAGCTTGCTGTTTTCCTGCCGGTCAGTACAGCCTAACGTTGGCCCTTTATAACAGCAGCTTACCTTTTCTCATAAGCATTACGGACGAAGCGCCAGTAGTTACCCCAGCACACATTACTCGTTACGATGAGTCAGGCAGTTCCGTTCATACTATGTCAGGTGTCAGTTTTCGCATATAATTTGTGTGTTTTTCCCATTCTTATACATACAACGGCCGGTCATGGGAACACTCTAATACATCCTTTCGTTATTTCTAGCATACTTTTGTGTAATATTTGGCAAGCTTTCGTCTATGTGCATAGGAACTGTCATTGCTCCGTTCGTTAAGAAAAAAAAAAATTCCACTTATACTTGCGTTTCACTATGCATACAGTCATAGTTAAGTTTGTTTTATCAGCAGGATTGTAATCTTATATATTGTATAGCAATTCATTTCAAACAAATAAGATGCTGAAATATAATACACGGACACATGCTATCCATACACTTCTGTTTACCTTACACATGACGCTACAATTCGTGCAATCAGGCATTTCAGGTTAAACGTTCATCTACTCATGGTAATATCAGGTGTCCGTTCACATTAATTTGTTTAGTTTAACCTTTCGTTTACATACAATAGCCGAGCATGAAACACTTCATACATCTTTCGTTTGTTTCATGCAAAACTCCATTATGAAGCACCGTTCGTGCAAACTTTTGTTTAATGTGGTATAAACTGTCATTATTGCAATGCTGGCATTTCACTCACACATTGCAGTAGAAGTGAAAACTCAGTTTAAATTTCCATTCATTTAGGCTTATGGCAGTTACATGCCGGGTAGCCAGTTTGGTTTGGCTTATGTCGCCACCTTGTGGTTTTACAAGGTTGGTGGGTTAAATTCTTTTAATACATGACAAACTTGCTTATTATATGTGTGTGTGTGTGTGTTTCTTTGCTCTGTACCTTCATTTGGGGTATATTAGTTGTCAGATATTAACTGCTGGCAAACCACTGTCATAGCAGCAGGGGTTAATTCCGGTCAAACTACGCTTTAAAAAAAATAAATTACTAACTATTCAGTATTATTTAGATGACATTATATTAATTTATATGTTGTTTCTCCCCTCTGTTAAGATAATACTATTTCTGACACTGTGTACAAACAGGCCTTATTGGTTAAACGCAACTACAGCATTACAAGAGTTCGGGTTATCACACTGCCAATATCTTCTTAATCATTTTCCATGTATACGGTTTGTATCTACCCTTTTGTTTGGCGTGGCAATTTCTACGGTTTCTCCCGTTTGGCGTGGCAATTTCTACGGTTTCTCCCAGGGGCTAGGTTGTAACTTAAATTTATGAAATGTTTTAGATTCAAGTAAGGATTATCCGTTCTACTTCAGTATACATCATACAAGTCAATTATCAGGTACATTAAGCGTTCAAACCCAGGCAGGGTTATGAGTAGGTTAAGCTCTCGCCAAGTTAGGTATGGTCCCATAGGCCTCTTCGCCTATTAGTCAAGTGGTCCCGCAAGGCATACTATCAGCCCTTCCATTCAGAAGTTCGTGCCCAATCGTCCCAGTGCATAGTTATAGCCTTGCATCAAGTCATATTTAGGGCCTCACCCGTTACGGCCAATCGATATTACATTCTTTTCGTGTGTGGCTTTCAAAGCTTTTTCAAACATCACCAAATCCGTTTTGCGAACCATGGTACCATTGGAGGCATAGGTACAGTCCGTAGGTAACTCCTCTTTAGGTTGACAGGAACTGGTGATGGTACCAGCTTTAACATGAGTGTCTTCCAGCGGAGATTCAGACTTCTCAGGAGTACTGGGTATGTTATTCACCATAGTCTGAGTACCCTTCTGTGTCACAGTACGGGGACATGGCTGGCAGCAACCTTGGCAGCTTCTAGACATGTTTCTGAGAAGATTGGAGAAGTCCGCAGGGCACCCAATAGAAGAGGTCTTTGCCTTGGTGGATGAATTGGGCAGAGAGAGATGAAATGCCATCTTTCTCCACAGTATAGGCACAAGCCATGGGCTCTCCTACGGTCTTTTTCCTTTAGAGGCAACCTAGTCCTGGTAAATCCGATCTCCATAGGTTCCTCCCTGTCCAACGAGGTGCTATTGCTAGCTGGAGTACACTCAGGGTAACAGGATAGGTTCCTGGAAAAGAGTTCACGCTGGAATGAGACGGGAACTTGATAAGTTTGTACATAGTCTTCTTTAGGTAACCGAGCTCTGCGAGTACTTTGAGAAGGTTTGGGAGTTTCCTTCTTAGAAGCCAAGCACTGTGAGTCCATTGTGGACATAAACGACTCCCAAGTGTCCAAGACAGTACTATTCTCTTGCAGCTTCTGATATGCCCACGCTTTAATACGTCCAGAAAGTACATTGATAGCAGAACGGACCTTGATTATGTCGGTGACGTAGGTTCTGGGTTTCAAGGCAAACAGGAGTTCACAGTCCATCTTGAAGATCGAGAAAGTGGAACGGGAACGGGAACCATAGAACCTGTCAGGCAGTATGACATAGGGTTCTGGATAAGCAGGTTCCGGGGCTGGGCGTACTGTGCCTTTAAGAAAAAACATTTCTCGCTGCAGCTCCGAAACAATCTGGGCCAGGCTGAACACTTGCTGGGACAGGGGTGAGCACATCTCTGTGGACTCTGTATGGTCAGATCCTTATATCAGGGCTTACCTGGGTTGGGAGTCCGGCAGGCAGAGATGTATGCTCACCCTTGCAAGTAAACACAGGCCGAGGTGGTCAGGCAAGAATTCACCTGGCGTGTGAGTTGGTGCACGGGGGCTATGAAGGATAATTCTCAAAGTCGCAGTACAGGAACGGATAAAGCAGGAGAATCGTCGTAGGTAAGCCAGAGGTCAGAGGGTGCCAGAAATCAGGATTAACGAGAAGAAAGCCGAGGTCAGAGGATGCCAGAAGTCAGGATATTCGGAGTAACAAGCCAAGGTGAAGAGTAAACTGGAGAACACGAAACAGCAGTATTATCACCAGAGTCAAGGAACTGACACTGCCTTGTGGGAGAGGCAATGTTTTATAACTGTCTAACGAGACCATCAACATCAGGTGTACCATGAGAGACAAGAGAAACTTCAATGCATGTCCAGCCCCCAGTACTGGATACAAGACAGAGCTGGATAGGGGCATTACTAAAACTGAATGGTGGTTCAGAGGTAACATAGCAGCCCCACAACTGCAAAGTACCCAGGTTCAAATCCGCTACTAGGCACTCCTAAGGCAACCTTGTTTGGCACTCCAGAAGTTACGGTGGGAGCTGTGACATTGTGTCACCAAGAGGCCATCACCCTGCCACCCACCTCAGTGGCACAAAGGCCCCATGAGCCAAATCATAGCTAGTGCCTCTCATAGCCACTTGTCAGGGCCTCACCTGTCACCAACATAAGCTAGTTAATACAATTTTGCCTGTAGGCACTAACCTAGTAAGCTGGGTCAATACTGTACTATACAGTACAAAACTAACCTTATCCATCTGCCTCACTTCCTCACTCAAGTAGATGATATGTCAGTTACCAGCACCCCACTCAGATCAGGCTCGCAGAGAAGGTGAACCATTCCACCAAGTCCAGCTTCCAGCTATCGTTCCTGGACTATCCCTAAAATCACCTCAGAACTAAAAAAGGAGGATCTGTCAGTAGTTCTTAAGTGTAGAGATCCTAGACTAAATAGCAAACTTAACGTCCTCGCATTTGGTCTGTACAGAGACGTGATGTGCATGGCTTTCCCCCTCCTGGATACTGGCATTACTCCCCCTCCGTAGAGAAGAACTTGACTTATACCTACATAACGTTTTTGAGTTAGCATATAAGTATGGGGGCTATGCATTTTACGATTATCATAAGTCGTTCGCTTCCAGATCTGCCGCATTGCTGTCCCAGTACAATACAATAACGGATTGGGCACAGTTAGACACGGAATTGTTTCTAATGCATTTTGTAGGCCTTAAAACCCCTTCCTGTGCTATATGCTCTTCTGCTGCTCATTCGGTCAATTTCTGTCCTGAAAATGTAGCGACCCCTTCTACCAGTAACACTAATACTGGTTACTAGTCCAACACTACCCAGAGGGAAGTAAGAGACAAATTAGGCAGGCCAATTGTTTTTCTGGGTAAAGCACAAGTCTGCAATAATTTTAATACCAGGGGTTGTAGTTATAGTGCTTGTAGGCTTCTTCACATGTGCTCACTGTGTTTTAGAGCTCATGCCAAAACAATGTGCCCCAACAGGTTGTACCCTAATAAATCTTCCACTCCAATAAACGTACCTAAGTTGCAACGCTACCTGTCTAATCATCCTTCTTTACATTTGATGGAATTTCTCATGGCTGGTTTCACTAATGGATTTCACACATGGTTCGTGTCACTCCCCACAGGTATTTTGGAATGCCCCAACCTACAGTCAGCACTCACAGATCCAGACAGCATACAAGAACTCTTACAGAAAGAAATCCCCAGTGGTTTCATGATAGGTCCTTTCTCAACTCCTCCTTTCACTTCCTGGAGGACAAACCCTCTAGGAATCACCACAGGAAATTTAACAATAAAAAGAGACTGATTATTGACTTTTCTGCACCTCACTCATCCACTACACCAAGCCGAAATGCACCGATCCCGTCAGAAGATTTTTCCCTTCAGTACACCAGAATTGACCATGTCATACAAGCAATCATTAGTTCCGGGAAGGCGGCTTGGTTAAGTAAATCTGACATGACTAACACTTTTAAATTACTTCCCATTCATCAGTCACTCTGGCATCTGGAGTTAAGTGGCAAGACAGCTACTATTTTGCTACTAGACTTACTTTTGGATTTAAAAGTAGCCCTACGTTCTTCGACATATTGGCCAAAACTTTAACCTGGCTCCTACTGAACTTTTGCAAATGTCCAGTAGTCATACACTACTTAGACGACTTCCTCACCATTGAACCACACCAATACACGCCTCACAGCCTTAATCACATGCTCACTCTGTTCAAAGATTTAGGAGTCCCTGTAGCCCAGGAAAAAACAGAAGGTCCCAACACGGATATTACTTGCCGGGGAATTACGCTCAATTCTGTCTCTATGCAGGCCAGCCTGCCTCAAGAGAAAGTAGACAGGATTCTTTCTTACATAAACATCTGCACGTCACAAGGCACTTGCACAAGGAAACAGCTTCAGTCACTACTCGGTTCACTCAATTTTGCAATGAGAATAATTCCTCAGGATAGGTCTTTCATTTCCAGATTCCTCTCACTGCTGCACGGTCTTCCCAACAATGACTCCACAACTCCCATAGACGAGTCAGCTAGAGCTGATCTGCAAATGTGGCAACTGTTCCTATCATCTTGGAATGGCAGGCCGCTATTTGTTCCACCCATTTCTGATGATTCCCCTGTAGTTTGGTCTGATGCTTCAGGTGCCATAGGGTATGCAGCTATTTTCGGTGATGAATGGCAATATGACTCTTGGCCTCGCTCGAAAATTTCAATACCACCTCAGCTCTATTTGAAATTTACCCTATAGTAGCAGCTGCACATGTCTGGGGTAAAAATTGGAGTGGGCAGTCAGTCAGATGCTTTTCTGATAACTTAGCAACATGTTATATTGTTAACAAAGGCCGCTCTCAGTCCCTCACAATCATGAACTTGATAAGGAGACTGACTTGGCTAGCGGCTAATCTTTAATTCTGTATAACCTGTATTCACGTTCCGGGTGTTCAAAATAACACTGCTGATGCTCTCTCACGCTTGAATTTGCAGGAATCTTTCAGGCTTCATCCATCAGCGAACTTGCAACCCAGGGTACCTCCAAGCTTCACAGACCTAGTTATGCTTTAAGTTCTCTATTACTTCATAGTAGGTCACTCGCACAGGCAGGCTTGTCCCTTAATACAAGGAAAGCCTATTCCAGGTTGCTTAAAAAATGTATTTGTGATTATTGTATAATAAATGTTTTTTCCATTGAAACTTTTTGCCACATCTCTCTTAAATTAGCCTACAACACTATCAAACTCTACTTAACGGGTATACAACACTAAATGTTGACCAACTATCCCAACAAGACTCCATTCCTAACGTCCTACCCGGTTAAAAGTGTCCTCAAGGGTGTCCAGAGATTAACAGTACACAATCCTATTAAGAGACTTCCCATAGACAGTATGCTCTTAAAGAGTATCTCTGATGTAATCGACACATCCCCTTTTGAACCCACCGCAAACCTAATTATCAAGTCCGCAGCTTACTCAGCCTTCTATGGTTTCTTGAGACCCAAAGAATTTTCAGTGGAGAAAGTATCCAACACCAAGCCATGCCTCCAGAAGAAACACCTTGTTAAAAAACATGACCACTACATCTTATCTATTACTCATATCAAAACAAGCCAAACAGGTCCTCCAGTAGAAATTAAATACTATCCTCTACCAAATGGTGCCCTATCCTAGTTTTAGAAAAACTAGTGGCATCACAAATCACTTCCAACCCTGATTACCCACTGTTAGCTATTCAAGGGAAACCCCTAACCACGAAACAATTTATGCTTTACGTTCGTACATTATTACTCCTGCTAGGGCATAACCCACATGCCTTCTCTGGCCTTTCTTTCCTCACTGGAGCAGCCTCAGCTGCCTCAGGTAATCACGTACCAACTCACATCATTAAAAATATGAGTAGGTGGAAATCATCCGCATACAACAGATACATTCCCAATCCTGAGAAAGAGATAAGAATGGATTTCTATGACATGTCTAAATAATGTATTGCTTAAATAAACTTATAAGAATTTTGAGAAATCGCTTCTTATATTTTTGCCCTCTTTTACAGGTCTAACCTCACGTCAGTTTCGGCACACCTCAACTGACTTTGCTCTTACTAATACTGTGTCTTTTTATTATTGTTGCCTTACGTCCTCCAAATGTGCCGTACACAAATGGAAGGCTTGGCCTGTAATTGTGGGAGGTACATCATTCCCTATTTAAACTCAGTAAGCCCCTGTTTACCTGTCGTCGACGTTCCCGGAAGTGCCCCTCCCACCGCACCCTCAATTCATTATCATTTCTCCTAGGTGGGCCCTCTTTTACAGGTCTAACCTCACGTCAGTTTCGGCACATCTCAACTGACTTTGCTCTTACTAATACTGCTTCTTTTTATTATTGTTGCCTTACGTCCTCAAAATGTGTGGTGTGTGTGTGTAAGGGTGCTGTGTGTGTGAGGGTGCTGTTTGTGTGCTGTGTGTGGGTGTCGTGTGTTTGTGCGGGTGCTGTTAGTGTACTGTTTATGAGGGTGCTGTTTGTGTGTGAGTGTGCTGTTTGTGTGTGTGCTGTTAGTGTGTTTGCCCAAGCACACCTGGCACACACCGTGTGCACGCCTATGAGTGGCTGAATATATTTGTGAGAGAAAACCACTCCACCCTTATACTAGATAAGTGTTGAGTGAAACAAACCGAGTACTTAACTCAGTATGAAACAGCTTCCTAAGAGGCCTCTGCAGCAGTGCCCCTTAATAGACAGGTAGATATATACAGATATGGGATACAGCTTGGAAACTAAAATACAAAAAATGAACGGCACATAGTTATGTATAGTAACATATGTGAATGTGGCAAATAATGGTTGCACTCACAAGATTGAAGATTAAAGAGCACCTTGAAGCCCAAAAGGGCTATGGTAACCCACTCTCCTCCTTTGTCTGGAACCAATTAATATATTTGTGTGTTTTGCTGGCTGAGTGTGATTGTGTGTGAAGTTGTCTAATTGTAAATGTGTGTGGGTTTGGCTGAATGTGATTAAGTGTGAAGTTGGCTGAGTGTGATTGTGTGGGACTGCCTGAATGTGATTGCATGTGAGAACAGGCTGAGTGTGATTGTGTGTGGAGTTGTCTGAGTGTGGTGGTGTAAAATATTATCATTAAACATGTGTTTTTACCCTCCTCCTTACCATATTGGAGTGAGGAGTGTGCAATCCTTATTCGTCCTCTGGGGTATAATTCCTGGTGGTCCCTGTGGTGTTGATCGCATCTCTGGTGGTCAAGTTAGGGAGCATGTGGTCTGCGCCTCAGACTGATGCAGACTACATAAATGCTCTATCACTCTGTCACTGAGTGATTGCGTAACAGTATTGCCATGGTAACCTAGAAGCTGTGCTCTGACTCTTTTGTTGAGCCCTAGAACAGTGTAGTAATTTATTTAGTGTATTTACTAAATAACAGTTTTGCAAGTGAGGGTCCCATCTGGCCTGGGCCTCCCTTGACAGGCAGAATCCCAAAGCCAAGTCACAATTAGCAACCTTTGTGGCCTAAATAGATCCAATACAATCGTGAATCACATGAATATTAGGAGTTAAAGCCTTCCTACTCTGCTCAGAAGACTACTATGGGTATACTACGGGTATTCTATGGCTATACTTTGGGGATCTTCAACTAACCTGTGTTTTACATTGCAGCCTTTGCTGTTTGCCAGCACAGGAGCCATTATGTTGCCATGCTGACCAGTTGCACATCTTAAGAACTCCTCAGACGAGCTCTAAAAGAGCCCCACTTTTTAATGTTCAGCTTGAATTTCTACTGCACTATTGCCGGGCGGGCAGACTCATAAGGAGCAGTCTCATGGGCTTTGATGGAGCAGAGGTTTGTGGGTAAGTATTCAGTTGAGTGCGAGGAGGTAGTGTGAGCCAGGTGTCAGGTGCAGGGCTGCGCGTGTGGCTGGTTTCAGCAGGAAGCTCGCTCAGGTGAGGTTCCTGATTGGCTAATTGCAGCGCAAGCTACCTGGCAGCAGACTATATAAATTTAAAGGTGCCAAAAAATTATTCACCTCAGCTGGTGCCAGAGAAATTGAAGGTTTGCTGTTTAATTAATAAGCTGAAGCCCCCTTTATCTCAGGATTATGGCTGGCACTGCTGAGTCTCTTTTGGAGCAGTTTAAAAAGAAAAC
Organism: Pelobates cultripes; assembly: GCA_933207985.1. Taxonomy (NCBI): domain Eukaryota; kingdom Metazoa; phylum Chordata; class Amphibia; order Anura; family Pelobatidae; genus Pelobates; species Pelobates cultripes. The sequence continues at coordinate 11,795,080 of OW240922.1, read as the reverse complement.
GCTGAGCTGTGGTGGTGTGACTGGAGTCAGTCCCTGGTACATCAGGTCTGAACGAATTAGAAGAGAAAAGGGTGGAACTTCAGGAGGAGCTTTCCATGATGGAGGGTGCTGGCTGTTACCCTATTACAATCAAGGGGTCAGTGCAGGAAGAACATTTTGGTGAGAGTGACCCCTGCAGGATTCATGAGGCAAGGATTAAAAGATCCAGGGAGACTTTTTCACCATCCCCAATAAGAAGCAAGAAGAGGCAATGGAAACAGAGCAGGAAAGCCAAACAGAGGAAGAAGAATAAAAAGGCTGAAGAGAGACCTAGGCTGGATGAAGAGAGCGAAGCTGCCCAGGATGTCATGAGCTGGGTGAGTCACAAAAAACTGTGACGAATGTTGTTTTAAGTGAGGTGTTTTTTTTTTCTCTTGAAAAAAATCACTAAATTATTGCAGACACCTAGTTTAGCGAGAGCTTGGGACCAGGGAAAGGAAGTGATTGGAGTTAGCCCCAAGGTGTCGCAGTCTGCGAGCGAGGTAGTTAGGGTAAAAGAAACATGTATAAAAGAAGCGTTGGGGAGTTAAAGCTCCCCGTTGGGTTTTCATTTAAGTAAATCAATAAAAGATAGGATATGGCAAGGGGAATATATCGATATCCTCTCACTGTTACCTACAGCAAAAGAGTGTACTAAGCTGGATAAAGAAAAAGGAGATGAAGAGAGGAAGAGATTTATACCCAGGTTTCTTAATATTTGCCTACAAGCATTCTTCATTTATTCCAGTGTATTAGGTGAAAAATACCCCAAATTATGTTGTGGTTTATTTCAGCACGCTGAAGCTATTTTGGAGGCTTATAAGAATTTTGGTGGCTTTGCATTTTTTTATTACGATGAACAATTCCGCCAAAAGCTAGCGGTTTATAGTAGCTTAACACCTTAAGGACCAAACTTCTGGAATAAAAGGGAATCATGACATGTCACACATGTCATGTGTCCTTAAGGGGTTAAAGTTGGGTATAAAAGATGTAGGGCTATGGGTGAGCATGAAGTTACCTCAGAGACAGCCAGCTTATGCTAACAGACATGTTAGTCAGAATACCACTCGGTAAAAAGGGTTTTGTTGGGCATACAAAGAATCTCAATGTAAATGGTTAATTAATTGTAGGTTCCGGCATGAATGTTCTACGTGTTCGGGGGCACACCATAATTTTTGTTATTTTAAAAGCGTAGACTCCTGTGAGGTTGGAAAAGTTACTTCCATATCTAGAAATTTATCCAAATTTGGTGAAAGCTAGGATAATTAAGGAAGGCATTCAGAACGGTTTTAGGTTACCTGTATATAGTTCGGATAAATGTTGTTGGGTTGAAAAATTTAAGTCGGTTTTAAGGTATCCAAATAAAGCATGGGAGAAGATTGCTAAAGAATTAAAGTTAGGTAGAGTTGAAGGCCCTTTTGTTTCCCCTCCTTTTAAGAGTTTTCGGTTATCCCCATTAGGTTTAGTACCAAAGAAAGAGCTAGGGGCTTACAGGCTAATACATCACCTGTATGATGTAGGTTATTCATTAAATGACATGATCTCTAAAGAGGAGAATTTGGTGTCTTATGCAATTTTTGATAAAGCTCGGAAGTTGGTAAGGGTTTATGGAAGGGGAGCGCTGGTGGCAAAGGGGGATATCAAAGCTGCTTTTCGGTTATCTATTCACCCATTGTCATTTAATTATCTGGGTTTTCAGTTTCAGGGTCAGTATTTTTTCGATAAGTGTTTACCAATGGGTTGGGCATTGTCTTGTTCATATTTCGAAACGTTTGCGACTTTCATTGAGTGGATAGTTCAGTATTGAGTGGATAGTTCAGTATTAGGCATGTTAATGCTAGTGTTGATGCTAGCACGTTAACTAAATTAAAATTTTTAAAGGTTTTTAAGGTATGATTGGAAAACGTAGGTTTAGGCAAAGAGCGTTATTCATCCCATTCCTTTAGAATTGGAGCTGCAACGGAAGCGGTGAGGTGTGGTTTAAGTAATGGAATCATTCAAAAGCTGGGAATATGGGATTCTAACAGATTCCAATTATATGTCGGACCTCATTTGTTATAAAAAATTTTTTTTAAAAAGCAGAGAATGTGGTGAAGGAATCCTTTATGTGTAAGTGGCAGGTGGTTCATAAAGTTAGGTTTTCATGTAAGTAAGCATATACTAACATTTCTTTTCTGTTAGGTAATAAGAAGCCGTCGATTTCCAGGGTTATTGGTCACTCGTTTATACTTTGGACCCAGAAGAGGGCACAGGAACACACATATGGCGAGAATCTGATTTTGAGGAGCACGTCAGTTAAAATATTTTGGAAAGGCACCCGTGGTGCTAAGTGGTCACAGTTATTGGAAATGTTGCAACAATGTTTATCAATGTTTCCCTATCCAGATGTTATAATAATACATTTAGGAGGTAATGATATTGGGGCTACAAAAAATGTGAATGTGTTACAAGAGATTAAGAAAGCACTTGTTTTTCTAACAGGTTTTGCCAGAAGTGCACTTTATTTGGTCGGAAATCATAGCAAGACATTGCTGGCTTAAAATAAGTTATTTGAAACCGCTGGATAGGGTTAGGAGAAAAATAAACAGAGCACTAGAGAAGTTTCTGCCAACGTTGGGGATGCATTCGTATAGGCACATAGATATTGAGGGCAGTTGCACAGGTTTCTATAGGAGCGATGCAATTCATCTGTCCGATATAGATTTGGACATATTTAATTTGGGTATTCAATCTATGATGGAGATGACCCGTGGGCTTTGGGGGCCACCAAGTTTGGTTGCCCAGAACCTCGGTGGCGATGGGATATAAGTCACCCTCCTGGGCATCACAGGAGGGTGGGCTTGGCTTATTTGGTTGGAAATATTTATTTATGGCTCCTGGCTTTAAGGGTGAAGCCTGGAAATGGTTATTGGTTATTTGGTTTTGCATTAAAGCTATTGTTTATTATTATTATTTGGAAAATCCATAATAAAAGTCACGGCCATTTGCCAAATGTTGTCAATTTTATAAGAAAAAAAGAAACATTTTAAATGAAGAATTTGTTATGTTTTATTTATACTATGTATCAGGAAGAATGCAACATTCAAACCTCATGCCCTGGAAACAGGAGACATCCGAGGCAGAATTTCTACTCTTGTTTCAGACCGAAATCAGCAGATTTTATTGGGGAAAGACCAGCGGTCTACAAGAGGCGTTCTAAACCATCAGGTTGGAGAGGCGGCCTAAAGTCCACCTGCTATACGATCCTCACATTGGACCAGTAGGGGTTATCCCAGTCCCCACAGGGCCACTATTCTTACCCCCAATTAAGCACTCTGATGGCCTCTGTTGGCTGAATAGAACAAGCCTAAATTATGTTTGCAGCTCTACACCACAAACATAATGTGCCATTCAACCACTGTGGATCCAGTCAAAGCTCCCTATTGAAGCTATGGAATTGATCTTCCAGCGCTTCTGAGTAACATTGTTAGCTCAAGCATCATCATCATTTATCATAGTCAGGGATGAGGATCAGAGGTGTGTCGCGCTGGAAGGGGGAAGACCTCCCCCGGCTCAACACTTATTGAATCTCCTGTCATTAACCGTATTTGCCCTTCAAGGCTGAAGGCCACAGGGGGCAAGTTCCCCAAGCATCACCCACACATGCAGAGGACCTCCCACTCTCACTGAAGACACACCAACAAAGACTTCTGCTGCCTTCTGTCAGGGAGGGACTTGGCCTTGGCCCCAGGTCTGTGGCTTGAGACCTGGGGCCAATACCATAGCCTGGAGCTTGGGGAATGATTTACCTTGCTCCTGCTTGGCTGTCTCCACCAATGATTGATCTGCAAGTGTCTCATGCTTCCTGCTGTCTGGAGTTGCCTGAAGATGGACTCACTATTATAAGACGCAGCCCTACAGAAACCTGGTGTCGTCACAATCTTGGATTTCACCATCTTGCATATGTTTATTGCCCCTATACTTCATTCTATGCTTTATGTTAAGTTTCATTTTTTTTACCCCCTTCAGGACGGAGTCAATAGTGCACGTTCTGATGAAAACAAAATGTAAACAAAAACTGGAATTTGCGCTATATGTCTGTTCAACCGTAATTCACCTTTTTCATATTATATGCACCCACACTTATTATATATCATTTTGTTCAGGAGAAACAGGGCTTTCATTTCATAGCAAATATTTTATCATTTATTATGAATAAAATAAAAAAAAACTGTGAATTTCTTTTTTTTTTTTTTTATAATTTGTAGTTCCGCCTCACATTTTAGCTGTAAATGTCATAATACTGTTAGCTTTTACTGCAAAAAAGCACATATTTGGATTCAGCAAAGTCTCACGAGTACAACAGTAGCCCCAATTAACAGTTTTTACAGTGTTTTGGAAAGTTAAAGGGTCAAATATAGCACATTCCATTTTTCAGTTTTTTTCATCTTGAAATTTGCCAGATTAGTAATGTTACCTTTGAGACCGTGTGGTAGCCCAGGAATAAGATTTACCCCCATGATGGCATCAGTGGTGTATCCTGGTTTTGTGCTGCCCTAGGCAGGACAAAACTCAGATGGCCCCACCCAACCCTTCCCCCCTACCCTGCATTCTAAATACACAGGCACATTCACTGACAGAAACACATACTCACTAACAGACACACACACTTACACTCACTAACAGACACCCACTCACTAACAGACACACACTCACTCACTCACTAACAGACACACACACACTCACTAACAGACTCACTCACTAACAGACAAACACACACTCACTAACAGACAAACACAAGATCACTAACAGACACACAATAACAGGCAAACAGACTCACACTCACTAACACAGACACACACACACACCAACAGACACACACACTGTTACGGTACCTTCAGCATGAACTGTACAAACCGCTGTTTATGAATGCTCCCCGTTCGCAATAATGTAGGCTGTATGCGTATCCAATACAATCATGCGAACCGCCAGTAAGGGAACACTCCAAACTCCCGAACGGTATCTGTACGGTCACTTCCCTCCACGAGCTTCAAGCTCACGAACCGTCAATAGCCAAGCGGCTAATAATTCCATATAGCAGTCTCTAGTCGCCGGTAATAAAATCCCCCCAATAACGAGACCAAGCTCCGCATTGAGGGTAAAACACGAACTGAGTTTACTGTGGGCTACCCGCCCGTATTTATGCAGGTCTCCCACTTGGTGGACACTCCCCTAGGGGACCAAATGGGAGACTGGAATAGCAGATATATGGCATTTCAGGACATACAGTCACACAATATTCCCAGCATACATCACAGTTTCCTCCGCTCTGCCCAGGAGATAATTGAGAGATAATTGAGAAGCAGAGGCAAATCGCCATTTTAAATGCAAATCATAAAACACATAAAAATACATAACTTTATAACTGCCGAACATTTCTCATTCGTGTAACACATCCCCAGATAGCCTGGATCTGAGTGCATATTATTGGCAAATAGCGCTCAGATCCCATACGCATAGTTCAATCGCCATGGAGTCAAAGTCTATTACAGTTCTTCGGTATGCGATTGACTCCATGGGAAGGCTATCTGGGGTAAGTCCATTCGTGCCTTTAAATCTCCCGAACAGCCGGTGTTCGCACACTTCTGTCGATTGGAGAAGGGAGGTCGGCAGCATCAGCGGTGTTCGGTTGAAAAAGTGTCCGTTTTCAGTTCCATGAATTTAGTACCGAACACCGCTGGTCTTTCGCATGGTTTAAAATGGCCGCCGCCTCGTGGTCGACATACGAACGACGACCACCCTGTATTCGGTTTTAATTGAGAAGTGTCTGTGGTTAACCACAACGTTCTAATTGGGATCAATAGGTTAACCAGTAGCACACTTCTCTTCTGGGTGGCCGTCCGTTCGACAGTTTTGTTCGGTAAAAATGTCAATTCACTTAAATCCAGGCATACGAATGGGTGAGTTCGTGAAACAAGCAAACAGATGAATCCAGCAATCTTAGTCCATATGGATGGGTCTGTCACACACACCAACAGACACACACACACTGACAGACACACACTAACAGACACACACACACACTAACAGACACACACTAACAGACACACACACAAACTAACAGGCACACACACACTAACAGACACACTAACAGACAGACACACACTAACAGACAAACACACACTAGCAGACAAACACGCACTAGCAGACAAACACACTCACTCACATTAACACTCACTTTTTTTATTTAACCCCGCCCCAGCCTCCTTACCTTTAGGAATGCTGGGGGGGGGTTCTCCCTCTCCCTGGGGCTGCCAGTCGGACTGGTGGCGCTGGCAAAGGAAGCACTTTCCCCTGAGCTGTCTGCTCAGCTCCCTCGTGCGCCGCCCACAGAGTGAGGCTGGGAGCCGGAATATGATGTCATATTCCGGCTCCCAGCCTCACTCTGCGGGCAGTGCGCGAGGGAGCTGAGCAGAGTGCTCAGAGGAAAGTGCTCCCTCGCCAGCCGCCCACCAGCGCCGCCCGCTTTTTTTGCCGCCCCCTGGAAAATGCTGCCCAAGGCAAATGAATTGTTGGCCTCGCGGCTAAAACGTCCTTGGATGGCATACCATTTGCAAAAGTAGACTACCCAAGGTATTGCAAGTGGGGTATGTCCAGTCTTTTGTAGTAGCCACTTAGTCACAAACACTGGCCAAAGTTAGCGTTCATATTTGTTTTTGTGTGAAAAAAGCAAAAAAACTAATATTTGGCAAGTGTTTGTAACTAAGTGGCTAATAAAAATGACTGGACATACCCTGTTTGCAATACCTTGGGTTGTCTACTTTTGCAAATGGTATGTCATCATGGGGGTAATTCTTATTCCTGGGCTACCATACGGTCTCAAAAGGCAACATAACCAATCTGGCAAATTTGAATGTGAAAAAAATAAAATGCAAGCCTTATATTTGACTCTCTAACTTTCCAAAACACCATAAAACCTGTACATGGGGGGTACTGTTTTACTCAGGAGACTTTGCTAAACACAAATATTAGTGTTTCAAAATGGTAACTTGTATTACAACAATAATATTGTCAGTAAAAGTGCCATTCATGTGTGAAAAATTCAAAAAACGTAACTTTTACTAAAAACATCATTGTTGTAATACAAGTTACCAGTGAAGTCTCCCGAGTAAAACAGTACCCCCCATGTACAGGTTTTATGGTGTCTTGGAAAGTTACAGGGTTAAATATAGTGCTAGCAAATTAAATTATCTGCACTTTTTGCCTGGGTTGTCAGGCATGTCAATCAAATTTTAACTAATTAAATCACATAATTATGTTAAAATATTACTTAAATATACATGTAGAATTTTAATATATATACATGTATATGTATTTAAAGTCTACGTGTACACTTATGTAGTTATTTATGTAATTATATATAATTATCTGTATATATATATATTTGCGGTTATTTGTATTTTATATATAGATAGATAGATATAGAATGTCATTCTAAGTGTATTTTGTTACCAATATATATATATATTAATAACAAAATACAGTTAGAATGAAATTACATATGTATATATAATTTATTTAAACATTTTTTTAATATTTTATTTATTTGTTTTATTATTTTATTTATTTATGATTGTAATTATATGTGTATATAAAAATATAAAATATATATAGATGTATTAAATATATAATATATATATCTTATATATATGTAATGTCATTCTAAGTGTATTTTAATATTAATATATGTGCTTATATTAATATTAAAATACATTACGTATGACGTTACATATATATAAGATTTATATATATTATATTTCTAATATATATATATATATATATATATATTATATTATATTTATATATAAATACATTTAATTTATTTTAAAACATGTTTAATCATTTTTTTTTTTACTTTCCCACCAGCAGGGGGACTGTCTGACACTCCAGACAGTCCCCCCCTGCTGGCAGATCCACAGCCAGCTATAGGGGACCATGTGATCGCTCTTTGAGAGCGATCACATGGCCCCCGGGGGCCTGATTTGCCATGGGAGGACTGCCTGGGCTGTCTGGCAGTCCTCCAGAAGAGGATCGCGGCGGAGGTAAGTACCTCCGAGCTCCCGGGGCTGCAAGCCGTTACGGCATTCTATGCCACCGCAACGGCTTTAAAGCCCATTTAATGGGGGACGGCATAGAACGCCTTAACGGCGTTAAGGGGTTAATCATAGCATGTTATCAGCAGGTCACTCAGTTATTTACCTAAGCATAGTTTAAATATAAGCTATAGCAAACTCTACATAGTTTTACTTATGTTCTTGTACCCTGCTGTGTCTGAGCAAATCTATGTATACAAGCTCTCTGGTATCTCTATTAAGACACAAATACCTAATCTGAGTGCATACCCTGATTTCTTTTGTTTTGTATTGTTTTTCATTTTCATAAAATAGTGCATCTTCTATGTAAGCCATGTCAATGTATGACCTCATAATCTTGTCAATATTGTCATGGCATAGTCATAATGAATGACAAAAAAGTAATATCCACAGGGTTTTTCACTATAGGGAGAATTCAAAGTGAATTCAAAGTGAATTTCACATTTAAGGTCAAATAAGTCAAAGTGAATGCATTGTTGGTGTAGAGATTTGTTAATAGTGATGTCGCGAACCCGAA
>OW240922.1:11745552-11778678 GCA_933207985.1 Pelobates cultripes | reverse complement strand
AAGGGGGAGCTCTCAGCAGCTCTACTGGCTGTCTGGAGCGCCCCCACATAAACACACGCTGGCAGGGATCGAGATGAAGCACGCTGTTGGGCAGAAGCAATAACTATACTGCTAATCTACTTCCTGCCCGGTATTGAGACAGGATGTGGACAGCCGGTACATGACTCCTGACAAGCAAGGTACCGCGAGGGCTCAGAATTCAGGAACTGCCACCCCCTGCCCTGTGCCTGGAAGAGGTACTGTGCTGTGTGTAATGGGTTGCTCGGAGTTCCTCCAAACACCACCTGTGTATGTAAGGTTAGGGCTGCTTGTGTTGTGTTTGGTATGTATGTATGAGGCAGGGTGTGTGTGTATTAGGCAGGGTGCATGTGTGTATTAGGCAGGGTGTGTGTGTATTAGGCAGAGTGTGTGTGTGTGTGTGTGTGTGTGTTAGGCAGTGTGTGTGTGTATTAGGCATGGTGTGTGTGTTTGGCAGTGTATGTGTGTGTGTGTTAGGCAGGGTGTGTATGTATAAGGAAAGGTGTGTATGTGTACTAGGTAGTGTATGTGTGTATTAGGCAGTGTGTGTGTGTATTCGGCAGAGTCTGAATGAGACAGAGTGTATGTATGCATTATGCAGTTTATGTGTGCATTAAGAAGTTTGTGCATAAAGCAGTCTGTATGTGTGATGGATGTATTAGGCAGTGTCAAGACTCTCTGGGCATCCAAAGTGGGTGTGGATGTACGTACGTATGTATTAGAAGGCTTGTGTGTGCATGTATGAGCCAATGTTTTTGCCTATGTATTAGGCAGTAAGTATGTATTAGACAGTGTGTGTTTTATGTATTAGGCAGTGCACATGCATGTATGTATGTATGTTTGTATTAGGCAGTTTATGCCAATGTGTGTATGTATTATTTTCTGAAATTTGGGCACAGGCACTGCCCCAAAACTACTGTCTGAACCAGGCCTGACAGCAGCTGGTACCCACCAGGATGGTCCCAGAGCAGCCCAATCCTCAGGTAACAGCTGGATTATTGGGAACAGTCAGGGCCGGCACTGCTACAAGGCAGCACAGGTGGCAGTCTTAGGTTGCACTGGCCCCGGGGACACAATATCCGGGCTCCAGGAGACAAGCAGCAGGAGAGTGCACACTGCTTCGCCTTCTGCCGGTCACTTCATGTAGTTGGGGCTAAGCGGACCATGCCACGGTAGAGGATGATGTCCACTACCTGATCTGACAGGAAGTACTCAGTGAGAGAGCTGAACTGCTTCCTGTCAGTTTGGGTAAAGGAAGCAGAAGCTCCTCTATCATAGTCCTCTCAGCCATACTACATGAAGGGAGGTAAGTAGGGGCACAATGGGGAAGGAGAGAGGTGCACATAGAAGGGCCTAACATAATGGATGTGGTTTTGGTGAAGGGGCAGCATTTCATCCTTGGACCCAGGCTGCACAATGTCTTGGGCCGGTCCTGGATTTAAGTTGCTCAATTCCTGGATTGGGTGTGTGGGAGGTGGTGAGAGGGAAATGCAGATCCATTTTATAGACAACAACAACAATGTGTTGTGGATTGTAACTAAAAAGATGGATATTATCTGAAAAACTGCGTAATTTAACATTTGGGGGTCTATGGGAATCCCTTCTCTGCTGGCAGAGATACAGAGAAATACAGAGTAAGGGACAGACATCTATATTAAAAAAAGAAAAGTATGAGTATTCGCCACAATTAGTGCAGGCCTTAATATAAAGGGATGTGAGTCTCCCGCGTCAATGGTAATAGTTGTGTTTGGGTTAGTTTTTAGTTGGTTGTGCCGTGGGTCATCTGAGTAAGTGCAGTGGAAGCAGCACAGTGTTCAGTGTGTTATATATTCAGGCCATGGGATTTTTCATTTGTGGAGAATTTTCTTTTGTAAAAGCTTTAATTTTCAAAGTCTATGTAGCTTCCAAAGTGTGCATATAGAGGAATACACCTTCATGTTATTCTAATGATAACAAGATGAGATTTAGCAAGAAGCAAGTCACGGATTTAAACATACATATATTTAAAGGCATGCATTGAAAAGAGGCTTTTTCACTAGCTCTCTGTTCACCTCTGTAAACTTGTACATTCTTTTTACTCTTTAAATATACTTTAATTTACTTTAAAATACTGTAATTGAATCTAAATTTATATATATATGTTAAATGTTCAAGGCGCATTCAGGGATTGGCACACAAGTGACAAACCAACAAAAACTGTTAATTTGTTTGGACAGTCATGAGAAGTTGTTACAATAAAACAAGTTTTTTATGTGTAATTGTAGTTTTGGCACTTTGATAGAGCAGTTTTGGACGCTCAGTTTTGAGTTGCAGTTTGGGCATTCTGGCTACAGGAATAGAAGGCCTTGCACTTAAAAAGATTAATGGAAAATGGTAACCTATGATGTGACACTCTAAGCACCAAAACCAATTCATCTTAAAAAAATTATTTTCGTGCACATGTCCTGTGCCTTTTTTGCCATTGTAAACCATTGCTGTTTCTAAGAAATAGCACTGTTTACATTTGTACAGAACCATGCCACTAGTGGCTGTCAGACTCTTCCTCCTTTAAACCCTTTGAAAACCGATGTATGACCATGATGAAGACATTCCGTGCTCATAGATGAGCACTGGATTAATGCTTCTCTGTGAGAAGCATTTGATTGGAAGAGTGTTACAATTGCCCTCTAATAGAAAAATGTGATTAGGTAAAAAAGTCATCATATCAGAACAGTTATTAAAAGAATTTCAAAGTAGGAACTCACTGTAGCGGACCCAGGGTAACCCGATCAGTTACCTCTGCTAATTCCCTTCCTTCAGCCGCTCAGGAACCCTTACAACAAGCAGGCATCCATTTCCCCCCAGCAATACACAGCTCTGGAGGTACCACTCTGACTGACTCTTTATTTCTTTACACAAGGTTTTTCATGCATAGACCCCTACATGGAGTCTCCAACACAAAACAACAGGGGTTTCACTCCCCTGTTGTTTTGAGCTGGCAACGTCCCTGTGTCCATGTCCTGCTGTGACAGGAAAAGGGAGGGGGTAGTGGGAGAGATACAGGCAGGCCATACATTCCCAAAAGGAAGGAGGAGAGGGAGAGGCACAGAGCAATACTTATCACTTAACTCTACATTACAGAGCTGCTCCCCTCCCCTCCCCCCCCTTGGTTGACAAACAGCTGCATATTCAGGCACAATACATGAAAGGCATAGAGATACATGGGGAAACACACAAAATATAAAGAGGGAAATTCACGAACAAGCAGTGCGCATGGTATTCAATGACAGCGGTCCGCCACACTCACTAATCAAAAAAATTGATAAGCACTATGGTGCCACACGTATAAGGGAAACTACAAATCCTTCATTATATTCCAGAAAAAGAAAGTCTCACCCACGACCCCCACAGTACCAGTGGTTATCCTAGCTGATAACTTGCACTGCCGCTGGGAAACGAGACTGGTTGTCTCTGTTCCATGGACTTCACACTGCTGCTGGGGAACGAGACCAGTTGTCTCCATTCCCTGGACTTCACACTGCTGCTGGGGAACGAGACCAGTTGTCTCCATTCCCTGGACTTCACACTGCCACTGGGGAGGAAGGACAGAGCGCTTCTCCCCCTGGACTGCACTCTGCTGCTGGGTAGTGATACTGGTTATCTCCACTCTCAATAACTCACAGTGATACTGGGGAACAAGACTGGGTGTCTCCGTTCCCATGAACTCACACTGCTGCTGGGGAGGAAGGACAGAACACTTCTCCCCCTGGACTGCACTCTGCTGCTGGGGAGTGAGACCGGTTGTCTCCACTCCCAATAACTCATACTGCAGCTGGGGAACAAGACCGGTTGTCTCCATTCCCATGAATTCCCAACACTTCTCTCCAAGGGTTGTGAAGTCCATTAAGTTTCCATTCGCTGGAACCTAAGGCTGTGCCGTCTCGAATAGTCGCTTGTAGTCAAGCTCCCACTCCAGGGTAGCCAGGTGGGTCAGATCAAGCTGTAGTTCCGCTATCTCGGCAAGGTCCAAGAGGTCTTCCCGGTCATCTTGGATGTACTAGAAGGGGAACAGTCGGGAGAGGCACAGAGCAATACATTTAACATTTCACTTAGCTCTACTTTACAGAGCTACTCTCCCTTCCCTCCCCCTCCTTCCTCCCCCCCTCCTTCCTCCCTCCCACCAACCCGCCCCCCGTTTGTTGAGCCATAGCTGCATATACAGGCACAATACATGAAAGGCATAGAAATACATGGGGAAATGCACATAATATAAAGAGGGAAATTCACAAACAAGCAGTGGGCATGGTATTCAATGACAGCGGTCCGCCACAATCACTAATCAAAAAAATTGATAAGCACTATGGTGCCACTCGTATAAGGAAGCTACAAATCCTTCATTATATTCCAGAAAAAGAAATAAATATCTGGGTACACATAGGAAGATATAGAATTTATTTTGAGTGAGACAGGCAACGTTTCGGCTCACAGGAGCCTGTCTCTATGGTGGCTTGATATTTATTTCTTATTCTGAAATATCACAGCAGTTGACTGTCCCTGGACTGGATTTCAAGTTAGTTTTATGTCTATTTTTTCTATGTTTATTAATTAATTAATGTATTTATTTATTTACAGGAAACCCAGTAATCTAAACACTAATATCACTTTAACTGAACATTTGATTGTTCCTTTATAATAATGACTGGCAATGAGTGAAATATAATTGAAGATACAGTCATGCAATGTGTGTAGCGAAATGGAGTCGTGGAATGAACTTTTATTACTGTTGTTCATTTGTCCTTATACCCCCTTGTTCATTTACCAAACCAACTCTGTGTGGTCCCCTTGTTCACACTCAATCACCAACCACCCCTGTCTATTAACCACAAACGAGTAATTAGCTCAAGTGATTTTGTGTGGCCGCCGTTCATATAACCGAACACACGTGCTCCAAGAATTGGCGACCATTTTTGTCTCCTGAACTCAGGTAGAGATACTTGGTCGTTGAGTGTGTGGAACTGTTTGTTGGCTACGTGACCCCGCAAACACCCTGGAAACTTGTACCACTGCTCCTCCAACTTCCCGAACAGTTAGGAGAATGGCATTTGGAAGGGATGCACTACCGAACAGGGGAAGCATTGGCTCCCTAGCAGCCAGGGGGAGCATTTGTCGTTATTTGTATGAGAACATAGTCATTGTGAGGAAAAGAGACAAGAGGAAAAGTAGAGTATAGGAGCAAGCTATCGAAAGCAGAGATCAGTGGGGAGAAAAATGCAGTGAGCGTCCTTGTGGCAACTTGGTTTGCCTCCCGAAAGTTCCCGAAGAACCACTGTTGACCCTCCTATCATGGCCATAAAAGCCTGTATATTTTGATGAAATATTTATTTTGTGTTAAGACACTCCTGGCATAAATGAGTGAAACCGCCGTTTAGTAGATCTTCCCCCTTTTAGAGACACAGGCACCGTTGCTGTAGACCGCCAAACTCCCGAACGGAATACAAGGGAATGCTCCAAACTCCCGAACAGAGAATCATGCGAACTCCTTCTCTCCAAGAACAGGCGAAAGAATACTCCAAAGTAGCAATCCCCCAAACACGAGACCCAGCTCCGTCTTGAGGGTTAAACAGGAATCTGATTTATTGAGGGCTACCTGCTCGGTATTTATGAAGGTCTCCCACCTGGTGGACACTCCCCTAGGGGACTAGATGGAAGACTGGGGCAAGTATGACACATTAGCCAATCACAGTGGCTCAGGCATAAACCCTCCCCTTGGTACAAGCAAACCCCTCCTCTCTATCCTGGAGATAATTGAGAAGAAATCCAATTATATCCATGGATAGACTCAAAACACCATTTTAAATGATACAGTAAAAATACATAAAATTCCATAACTGTAAAACTACCAAATGTATTCAGTACATATAACGTATCCCCAGATAGCCGAGATCTGAGCGCACATTATTACCGAATGGCGCTCAGATCCAATACACACAGTTCAATTGCCATGGAGCCAAAGTCTTTCACACTGTTCCTTCGGTATACGAAGGGCTCCATGGGATGGCTACCTGGGTTAAGTCCATTCGTGAAATAAAAGTCCCGAACGGACCGGTGTTCATATGCCGAATGACAAAGAATGGAGGTCGGCGGTTTCAGCGGTGTTCATGAGAAAAAGTGTCCGTTTTGAGTTCCATAGGTTTGTCGACGAACACCGCTGTGTATTCGTGCATCTAAGATGGCTGCCGTCTCGTGGTCGACCACCCAGCATACGGTTTCAATTAAGAGGTGTCTGCGGTTAACCACAACGTTCGAATTGTGGCCAATAGGTTAACCAGCAGCACACTCCTCTTCTGGGTGGCCGGCCGTTCGGGAGTTTGTTCGGTAGATTAACAAATAAACAAACGGGGAAGTACGGACAGGCAATTACACAAATCCACCAGGAAAGCACTATAGTTCCAAGACAGAGGGATCTGTCCTAGATTTTTTTTACATTGGTTATATGGAAATATTTGTAATGGGATCACAGGAGAAAGTTAGTTTTTTAACATATATTTGTTAATTGATTAATTATATGCAGAATTATTAAATTCCGAATAATAGCGAATTAAAATCAAAATGGAAACACTTGTGCTGGGAATATCCAGATCAACCTTTCTTTTAATATATATTGCCTTTTTGTATTTTAATCCGCTTGAATTTAGGTTTTACTAAACAGCCTAGTTGGTGTACATTGCATATATTATAATTTTTTTATTTATTTATATTTTGCTGTTTTTAGTAGCAATTTTCAAGAAAATTACCTCTTAACTTAAAGAACGTTTATAAAATATAGGATTTCTTAAAGGACCATTTCATTTTTTTTTTCACTATTTAGTAAATATACCTCCAAAGAGAAAATGCTTGCAGTTTTTATTTTCATGTTTTGTTTGGTGGTATACAAAAAACAGCTTGTGAAAGTCGCAGACTTCATATCTGCAGCATTTGCCAGCTCTCACCTTTGTACCTGGCACAGACTTAAAATTAAGAAGCCCCCTGCCGGAACCACATACTCAAATATCTAAGAGCACACAAGTGCGTTTTCTAATGTTTCGTAATGAACTGTAGTACAGCACATTGAGACGGAGGGATGGCAGGCATGCTGTAGACCAGTGTGACTGCCACTTTTCTTAGTTCTGGGACACTAATGGCAGAGACAAACCTAGTCCCTGGCAAGTTGTGTATTAGGACCCCTTTTTCTGCTATTGATTGTGATTTGAGATTATCATTGTAACGGCACCCTCAGCATAAAAGGGTTAAACCGCCGTTTAGTAGATCTTCCCTTCCAGAGACACAGGCACAGCTACTACAGAACACCAATCCGCCGAACAGGAAACCATATGAATGCCGTAAACAGCCGAATAGGAAAAACCATACGAATAGGTTTACACTCCTAGCAGTCGAACTGGAACAGCATACAATAAATCTCCCCAAGAACGAGACAAAGCTCCGTGTTGAGGGTCAAGCAGTGAACAGACAGAGCTGTGGGTTTATTGTTCTTATATACACATTAGTACCACCCACAGGGTTTTGGAAAACAACCAATAAACACATACAATACACTCAGACACTCCCACACAAAATCCTCCCATCTGCCTGTGATACAATTACCTTACACAATGGGTAATGTAATTATCACAAGCAGAGAAATACAATTTTTCCACATTATTCATAACTTGAAAAGTATGCATCACATTCACATAAAACTTACATTTTCAGAATCAGCATACTCCAAATACAAACATATGTCAAAATCATCATTGGTCCAGTGGTTCAAAAGATAGATCGTAGTCCTTTGTGACCAAAGGAAGCATAGCTTTTCTGCCCAAATCCAGTTCCACAGAGTCTTCTATCCTGGAGATAATTGGGAAGTAATCCAATTATCTCCAAGGACAGAGGCAAAACTCCATTGAACACATGGCAGCAAAAGACAATAAAACACAAAAACATAACTGTGCAGCCATTGCACAAAACAGGTACATTCAACATATCCCCAGATAGCTCAGATCTGAGCGCACATTATTACTGAATGGCGCTCAGAGCACACACATACAGTTCAATTGCCATGGAGCCAAAGTCTTTCCCATAGTCTTTCATTATACGAATGGGCTCCACGGCATAGCTATCTGGGGTATCACCACTCAAACAGGGCCAGCACCGAATGACCTGGCTTTCGTGTCTTCGCAGGGGAAAATCAAGCGTTTGAACATGGGGCCATAGTCTAAAGGCAGCAGGCGGGCAACCAGGCTTCTCCAATGCAATGTGGTGAGATTGGTCTCATCACAATCATCACTGCTATTGGACTTTTTTATATTATTTTTGTTATATCTTTCCAGCATCTTTTTACATTTACTTGGCGCAACCTTTCTCTATTTACATGATAATTTAAAGGTCTAACTCCATGCCAATGTTATCTTGCCAAATGAATTCCTAGCTCCGACTTCTACCTAACAGAATAGCCATCAACGCAGCCACAGCACAGTTCAATAAACTGGTTTAGATTTAGGTTCACTGATTAATGATAGAATATTGTTATAGTAACATCCCAAAATAACTTCAGGGTAGCAAATCTCTTGTTATTAAAGAAATGACTCACCGAAGGGATATTACTAGAAAAATAACACAGTGACAATGTACATTAATTTATGAATAAAAGAACATTTCAACTAATGATATTCACCCTGCCCCTTTTCTAAACAAGTGATATAATACAATGTGTCAAATGTGAATTTTAATTAAGATAAATGGGCAGGGATCCTATTGGCTCCCAAAATTATCGATCAATAAAAAAAGGGCTTCAAAAATCGTATAAAAGCAACACATATAGTCAGAGCTGACAGATCCATAGCTGACAGCATTCCTGCTCGTATAAGCCAACTGGACAAGAAATCAAACATGTCTGGAGTCAAAGGTGGAGGTGGAGGTGGTGGATGTGGTGGTGGTGGTAGTGGTGGTGGAGGAGGACAGCAAACAGGTCAATACAAAGATATTGATGGTAAGTTGTAGCTAATGTCTTAATTGAATTATTTCAAAGTAAAGTTTGTTGTATTTGATTTTAAACACTATCGTGTTCATTATGCAATGTTCAAGGTGCAATGTTTCATTGAATTAAGAGAAATACTGAATGTAACCCCGTAATTTTTCATGGTTTGTATCAAGGCTTGCAATGCTCCACAAATCTGAATACGAGCATCTCAGGAGTACATGTGTGCAAATTTGCTGTCTTATGTCTGGAAAATAATGCTAAAAAGACTAGTGGTCCTTCTTTGGTGTATATAGCATGCTAACTATGTAAAGTAACTGCATTGGTTGGGGTCAAATAATGTAACACTTGAAAAAATCTAATAAGTTGGTATTTTGCTTTCCAGTTTAAAAGGTATTACATTTTACAATTTAATTTTGAAGAATTATGATTAAAATATTAATAAACTAAAATATGCATTTTATTAAATTGCTTGATTGCAAATATATATTCTTCAGTGAAAACGTTTTGTACAGACAACATTGAAAATGTGACTGTTTATTATTTGTTTAAAAAAATAAAATGTATATGCAAAGTAGGTGAAAACACAAGATTTTATAAGATTTTATAAAAAAATAATATATGTTGGTCTGTTGCAATAATCATACACAATCAAATGAAAACAAAAAATACATTTACGTCTATAAAAACAATATAACGTGTAGAATTTGCAGAGTTCTGTGCTGCATTCAGTCATTGTTTTTCTTTTTTTTTGTGTGACAGTTAATCAATGCTCCCAGCCGTGCATAGACCCGATACCTGGCAACAAAGGCAACGGTATGCAAAAACATTAATGTTTTATTATGATGTAACAGCTGTACTGTAATTGAAAAAAAATGAATATAAAGGTAAAATTCGAGCTGGTTTAGCTATCATCGTTTATAATATGTCAATGGTGTAAACTGTGACAACTATCTCTGCAAACTTTACAACAATAGGATGCAACAGGAGAATCTAGCTAACACTTTAGCTGCACAGAAAGTCCTGTTATAATAAGGTTGTTCTCAATAAAAAAAATGTCATCAATGGTTAATATCTCATTTTCAACATGCACAGTAGCATACACAGCTCAATCTGTACAGAGCTGTTGATGAGCAACCAGTGGTAACAGATTTACCGAGGGCTATGCACACTTATCAAGACATATTTGTACTGTATCCAGTAATATTCCTTGAAAAAAACTGACGTAAGATTTGCCAGGCAACTGTACTTACTGTATGTGGACATTCATAAACTATCAGCAATTAATAACTGTGCCATCCTGACTGTGATTTAATTAGTCATTACTGATGAGGACTGAACAGACATAACAAAACAGTATTGGTTAAATATCGATGTGTTTGCTTAATCCTGATATATCAAGCCAGAGGCTTTAAACATTGAAGGCATTATTTATTGTAGCTGTTGATTGTTACTGTATACTTTGTCAGTATAGTTATAATATGATATATTCCTTGCATTCATTGACTTTATCTACTAGATTTAAAAAAAAAATTAAGGACAGCTTGCTATATATTTTCAGGTAAAACTATCTGTTGCACGAAACTTTGAGAAAGTATTTTTTCAAGTGAATGCAACTTCTAATAGATCAATCTGTACAACCTTTACCAAACAGAAGTAAGAAATCAAATAATCAAATAAGTAAGAAACCAAAATGTACTTTTTTTGTTTTAGATGGGTCTGGTCATTGTGCACAAACTCAGGGCAGCGGAAGTTATGGAGTCAGTGGAGGTTACTGCGGTCAAGGTGGTCAGATTCAAGGTGGAGGAGGCACGAAGAAGTGAAGATCCAAAATGAAAATAAATAAACCAAGCAAGCATTTGGACATACACTACATTGCTAATTATTTTCTGTAACGCTGTTCTAATTGTATTCTGATTGCTACTTACTGCAAAATACAAGTAACTGATCAGATTTAAAATAAATTAATTAATTTAAGCATAAACGTTCAGTCTCGGTGTATATTTTAGTACATTCCAAATTTTGAGGCAGTGAATCTTGACCAAAAGCATCATGTGACAATAAGAAGCAGAAGTCTAACAGTTGGGGTGTGAAATTACTGGTTGGGCTCAAAGAGTACTTGTAGCACAGAAAGTAATTTTATTAAAATTGATGAATGGCAAAAAAGACTCAATATATAACATAGTTACACAGACAATTACTTTTATCATTGATACAGTACTACAAAGAATCTGCTTACCAATCAGTATAGCGTTACAAACATGGTAGATGGATCATATGATGGGTTGATTCTCACGCCCAATTTTTAGCTTAGGCGGGGTTTGGCCACTCAAAGTTATTGAGCAGCAAATTATCAAGAAGACTATTCTATTTGTGTCACTTTATTCTCTATGTTTTTACTGCACTATTTATATGAAGAGACATCCATGAAAAAGACACAATAATTCAGCCACACGCAGAATCACACAGAATTTTGAGGGTGACTTGGGTAAACGTTCCACATCAGTCCTGAGAAAGTGATTGATGACTAACCCCTTTGTATGTCGGATACTGCGATCTGTAATTAAGATCTTAGTACAGATTAACAATCATGTTGTAACAACCTGGTATGTTTGCAGAGGCAGCTGGAAACCATCAATAAACAGAGCCTGGACTATTTATTAAAAGGCACATTGAACAGATGGAATGAACACGGCACATGTAATAAACTCTCCAACACAGCCTTCTAAGGAGATGTATACATTATGATTGAACAATTGGGTGATCAATACACACTTACATAGTAATCTCGGTTGAAAAAAGACTCAAGTCTGTCGACTTTTAAAACGTATCTTTTTATACCATTGATCCAAAAGGAGGCAAGAATAAATTAACAATGTAAAGCCATGGCCAATTATGTCATAGAAAGGAAAAAGCTAATCTTTCCGGACTCCATAATGGCAACCTACATACATGTTAATTATAGTCTTGAATATTTCATTTTTTTCCAAAAAATCAGTGAGGTTTTTAAAAAATAAATACAGAATTTGATATGACATCCTTTTTAGGAAGAGGATTCCACATCTTTATTGCCCTTACTGTAAAGAACCCTTTACTCAGCTGTAAGTCAAAAACACATTCCTTTCAGTCTCAATGGATGATTTCTTGACTGTTGTACATTCACGCTAAGGAGCAGGCTATAACTTAGTATTTTGGACTGACCCTATATGTATAGTATTTGTACAGAATTAAATAATGACACACGCATGCAGATGGCCATGTCTATGTACAGATGTGTCCTATGTGCAAAGAAAAATCTTTTCGGTTAGAATATGCTCCCACCTCCCATGGATCAGAGGAGAAATGTGTAGTGGACAACATGTGTAAAATAAGGCATTCCACCAAAGGGACTGAAGTTCCATAAAAATCTAAACTTCCACTGGGCTGACCATGAATTAATTTCAGTTTAAAAAAAAAAAATCTAAAGTTTTTAGTTTTTGTCCAATTCCAATGATAAATAACATCATAGATAAGAGAAGAGTATCCTAAAGAGTTTAAATGCACACAAATGACACAATGCATAATCAATCAAATACATTATCTGGATTGAAGGCTTTATGGAATTATCTGAGAAGACAATGAGCTATTTCACCTACAGAACTGCAATACTGTATGATGTATGTTTACCATTTATAGTTGAAATTTTCAAATGATGAAAGTAAATAAAGAAAGAAGTAGAGATGATGGGAGCAAGCTGGATCCTACACTACATGCCAGGGCTACATGGTCCGCTGCCAGCCTTAAGGGTCAAAAACTGACACTCAGTTAGACCGATTCTCCATAAAAATTCACCCTTCCATTCACACACCTGTTCTGCGGATTAGCAGAAAACCACATTCACATTCACTGACACTACTAACAAATAACCACTTAATTTACATATATTGATCATACACGCAAATACTCTTTTACCTTTGCAAATTCACACACACCAACACTGCACATAAATTCCCCCCTGCTTTTATATTCACGCAGTACATGAAACTGTAACACACTCAGAAGTACCCAAGCATTCACACATAGTAACACCGCATACAAATGCACATATGCATCTACACAGGCAATATATGTATTCAGAAATGCATGTGTTTACACTGATTTGTCAAATACAAATGTACCTTATACACAAGCATGGACTGTTATTTAAAAGTTATATGCAACATTTGTTTTAAGCAAGGACGTTAGCCTTCAAGGAGCTCTGATTATGATCATTCTATAACTGTGCATTTTAAAAGATCAAATTTACATTTTTACATTTTATTGTACCATTTTGTCACCTATTGTATAATTATTTATGCTATAGTTAATAAAAAAATCTCAACTTTTCTGATAATAAATGTAAACATTTAAACATATGAACCTTGTTACAAGTTATTGTAAAATCACATGCAGTTCATCTGGTTGTGGATGAGTTCAGTACGCGAGATCTAAACCATTCTTACTAAAATAGGCCATAAAAGGGATAAAGTAAAACAGGAGCACTATTTATTGATGAGTCATATAAACTATGGTTTTTATGATGCATAAGTATAGCTTCAAGGGACACACCCGGTGTTAAATGTAGAGTCTTCCAATTTCAATTAATATCAAACCAAAGATATTTTACTAAATTATATACATTTAGATTGCCATTAAATATGGAGATATTAACATAATGTAGCCAATGGAACATCATCATTATGCAACCATGAGTATATAAAATAAAATAAAACGTCTTCATCTAGAGCAGTCACACGGAACATCTCTCCAGTGTATTTTATTTACGAAGTAGACTTCATCAAACTAAAGAGAACATCATGTCTGGGTCTAAAAGTGGTCAACAGGGACAAGACAGCCAGCAAGGCCAATATGGTCATCATGGAGGCCAACATGGTCATCATGGAGGCCAACATGGTCATCATGGGGAACAAGACCAGCAAGGACACCATGGCTGTAAGTATATGCATTTTGCAAATCCTTGTATATATAATATATAGAGCTACAGTTTACAATCCATGCAACCAGTTTTTAATATTTGGTTTTGATAAGTCCTTATCAGATAAACATTATAATATGCAGACAATAGAAAGGAGGATATATCATTTGTTTATATATAATTAATTTATTGATTTAACAGTAAATTAGCAAACTCCATTGCTGCAGATATGGCAGAAGAAATATAGAAAATCAGTTATTGTTTTCACAATGTATTTTATGCTTTATATATCAATCAGAAGGAGATTCATTATTTGGCGTAATATTTAGTCTCGTTTTCTTTGCTTCAGTAGGTAGTGGTGGACAGCAATGCCAGGATCAGAGTTCCACTGGAGGTCCAAAATCAGGTAACTGAACAAGTTACAAATATTAAACATTGATGTGAATCATTTGAGTATTGACTGTTTTTCTTTCAAACTGTGATTTAAATAACGTGAGTTTAATGTGCATTTTATGGAAATAGTTTTTATATAATTACCTTTAAAACTTGGGCACTGTCTGCTGGTAACCTCTTTTTATGGGCTACATCAGAAACATACAAATGAATATAATCAGCAAAGTAAAGTGTGTGATGTGATACATACGAAACACTCCCACTAAAACAGATGTATGTTTTCCTTGATTCAGGTGGTGCTGGTGGACAGCAGTGTCAAGATCAAAGCTCATATGGTGGACGAGAATCAGGTAAATGGATACATGGATTTCAGTATTAACAAAAACATGCTTATAAAAATATACCAAAATGTAAAAATAAATATATATATATATATTTGTTTCTCTGTTTACTTAAAGGGGGCAAAGGAGGACAGTGCCAAGATCAAAGCTCCTGTGGTGGCCAGAAATCAGGTAAAACAAGTGAATAATTATACTGAAATAAAGTTACAAAATAATAATTGTAATCTAATAGTGAAATAAACGGTCAAGTTAAGAGAGTACTCAGTGGATTCAGACATACTTTGAACTTCGAGCTATATTTAAAGGTTCTTCTCAAGTTTCTGAGTTAGCCAGAGATTAAAACATGCAAAAATTTACATTTTATTGTAAAGGACAACCTGTTGTGAGGTTACAACACACTGGAGTGACTTACAACACTCATAGCAAGCAGACAAGGATTATGGGACCAAGGAGTCCTAGGCAGATCACTAGTTTGGGGCCCCACATTTATTTTTCACATATGGGTGGTTAATTGAGCCAAGCAAATTCATGGTTGTGAGGCCTCAGTGTAATTCTTGTGGGCTAGGATGTCACTTAAGGCCATGTTATGGTTAATCCTATTCTGATAACTAGTAGGATGTCACATGCATTAACTAAGGTTTCCTAAATATGATCTATTGGCCTAAATGATGATTCAAATGCTTAGAAAATGTCAGAATCATTAGCTTGTGGTTATCATTCGTCCCTATTTTCGTCCCTATTTTCTCCATTCAGGTGGCAGTGGTGGGCAGGGCCAGGATCAAAGCTCCTGTGGTGGTCAGAAATCAGGTAGAATTCATCACCAATATCTATATTTATATCTATATCTATATTTCAATATTTGGTTTTATCATATTGTAATAATGTGGACATATTTCATGAGATATATATATAGTTTCTAGTGTGTGAGCTCTTTCTACATAAGGCTTTTCAGGCAAAACATTGTATTTAGTTGGTCATCAATCTGTCTTTTAAATTTTTATATTCTTTATCATGCATTGAAATCATTCCCTCTCTCTCTACGTCAGGTGGTGACTCTGGGAAGCAGTGCGGGGACGTAGGATCCTGCGGTGGGAATAAATCAGGTAAACACATACGTATATTAATAGAATACATGATGTTTAAATTTATCTTTTAATACCATTTGCACATGGTAATAATGATAATAATGCCCAGTGGTGTAAGTGCCAATGTATTTTTAACAGTGTAAAACATACTGCGAATAGAAGTACAAAACTACATTTTTATTCTGGTCCAAGTTAAAGGATCACTATAGTTTCAGGAAAATAAACTCATTTGGCCGAAACGATCGTGCAGAGGGAACTTGCTGGCATTTCGTATCTGGACTACCCATACGGGTGGGATCAGTCTTATATGCTTAAGATATGTTTTCTCTATAATGGCACAAGTGAGCAAAAAACTATTTTAAGACCTGAGTGGGGATGGACTGCAGGGCAAGCTATCGAGTATCTCTAAGCTTTTGTCCGTTCTCAGAGTTCTCAGCCTTTCTTCTTTTTTCATGTTATGGTTAATCCTCCTCTAATAACTAGTATGATGCTACATGCATTAACTAAGGTTTCCTAGATATGATCCATTGATCTAAATGATGATTAGCATGCTTAGAAAATTTTAGAATCGTTAGCTAATGCTTATCATTCCGTCCCTAAATTTGGCAAAGCTTAGGACCGTAAGTAGATCAACAGACACTTTAGTTTGCCATTTTGTTTTTTGTTTTTTAGTATTAATATTGATATATAGTGACTATATATTATATCTCTCTTCAGGGGGTAACGATGGGCAGTGTCAAGATTCAGGCTATGGTGGTCAAAAATCTGGTAAAAACATGACTAACTGTATTTTAACATAGAAAATAATACATTGTATCTATTTCAAAACAAACATCTGAAGCCAAAAATACATAATGTGAGAACGTTTTCTCAAAAAGGGTCAAGTACACCGGAGAAAAAAACAAATGATATACAGCAATGGCTAAATGCTCTGAAATTACTGAGATTTAATTGGATCATTTAGTAAATAGCAAACTCACCAAGCACTCTCTTAACGAGCAGATATCAACAATTGTTTTGTTATCTATTTTCTCCATTCAGGTGGCAGTGGTGGGCAGGGCCAGGATCAAAGCTCCTGTGGTGGTCAGAAATCAGGTAGAATTCATCACCAATATCTATATTTCAATATTTGGTTTTATCATATTGTAATAATGTGGACATATTTCATGAGATATATATATATAGTTTCTAGTGTGTGAGCTCTTTCTACATAAGGCTTTTCAGGCAAAACATTGTATTTAGTTGGTCATCAATCTGTCTTTTACATTTTTATATTCTTTATCATGCATTGAAATCATTCCCTCTCTCTCTACGTCAGGTGGTGACTCTGGGAAGCAGTGCGGGGACGTAGGATCCTGCGGTGGGAATAAATCAGGTAAACACATACGTATATTAATAGAATACATGATGTTTAAGTTTATCTTTTAATACCATTTGCACATGGTAATAATGATAATAATGCCCAGTGGTGTAAGTGCCAATGTATTTTTACCAGTGTAAAACATACTGCGAATAGAAGTACAAAACTACATTTTTATTCTGGTCCAAGTTAAAGGATCACTATAGTTTCAGGAAAATAAACTCATTTTCCTGGCACTATACAGTCCTTAGGTTCCCCCTACCCTCAGGGCCCGCCTCCCGCTGGGCTGAAGGGGTTAAAACCCCTTCAGCCACTTACCTTAATCCAGCGCCAGGCTCCCACAGCACTGGTGACCTCTCCTCCTCCTCCGATGTCAGCTCCCGAGTGGTGACGTTCTGCATGCTCAATGCGATTTTCACATTGAGCGTCGGGGAAGTGCCTCTAGCGGCTGTCAGGAAGACAGCCATTAGAGGCTGGATTAACCCTGCAATGTAAACATAGCAGTTTCTCTGAAACAGATAAGACAGATGCTGCAGGATTAAACCTGTGGGACCTGGCACTCTGACCACTTCATTGAGCTGAAGTGATCTGGGTGACTATAGTGAATCTTTATCTTTGAAAGAGACGTGAATTTTTACGATCGATGTATTTATTTTAACTGTTTTATCAAATATTAGTGAAAAGGCTTTATTTTTGCCACAGTCTGTACATATAATGTATAAACAGTGAATTTTACTTTCAAACCAGATTTTCAATAATTTTGTTCACTCTAATGTGAAAGAAGTATATTTCACTGTATTGTATTTTAGCAAGAGTTTATCAAAACCTCAAAATGTACACATTTAAACCTAACATTATTAATAGTGTTTATCCAGCATCTGTCTCATCTGTTTTTTTCTTCTAGATGGCCAGAACCAGGGAAAAGGCCCTGGCAGTAAGAAGTGAGAAAAGGGATGTTTCTGTCACAACTCCATACCGTATACCGCTTGTTGCTGCTATAACTTTATACAATAAAATGCACTATACTGTCTGAGCAATGCAATCTGTGGCTATGTAGTGATTTATTATAACTCTTCTCGACACGCTATTTATTCCTTTATCTACTTGTTATATTTTATTTTACGTGGAACCAGAACAGGGTGACCACATGCACCCTGGATTTCCTATTCAGACTTTTTATTTTCCATAGCTTTTTTTTTTCCTTTTGTTCTCTTTTTCCCATTAAACCCCGTAATACGTCTTACCCATTTCTCTCCTTTAAATAAAAACAATAAAATAAAAATAAGCCCCTATTTTTCAATAAATTTTTTTAGAGAGAATAAAAATAAATAAAAATAATAACATTCAAATGCCTTCTGTGATCTTCATGCTCCACAAGTTGATGACAGTTTCAGATACACCCCTCTTTCACCAGGAAGCGTCTCCACCAATCAGGAGTTTCTCATTTTGGTCTTTGCTGACATTATCCTATCCATGTCCAGCAACAATTTATACACAGTCATTTCTACAGTTTGATGAGTAATTGGAGAACTGATGTCCATGGATGCACACATTAGTCATGGGAAAAATAAAGTACACCCTTTTTGAATTCTGTGTTTTTACATATCGGGACATAATAGCAATCATCTGTTCCTTAGCATGTCTTAAAAATAGGTAAATGCAATCTCAAATGAATAACAACATATGACACATCACACCATGTTATAATTTAACAAAAATAAAGGTAAAATGTACACCTCATGATTCAATAGTTTGAAGAACCACCTTTAGCAGCAATAACTTGAAGTTATCGGTTTCTGTATGACTTTATGAGTCTCTCACATCCTTGTGGAGGAATTTTGGTCCACTCTTCTTTGCAACATTGCTTCATTTTATTGAGGTTTGCTGGCATTTTTTTTTGCACAGCTCTCGTAAGGTCCTGCCACAGCATTTCAATCGTGTTGAGGTCTAGACTTTAACAGGGCTGTTGCAACACCTTGATTCTTTTCTTTTTCAGCCATTCTGTTGTAGATTTGCTGGTGTGCTTGGGATTATTGTCCTGAGCTTTAGCTGTCAGGCAGAGGTGGCCTCACCTTTGACTCTAGAATACCTTGGTATACAGAGGAGTTCATGGTTGACTCAATGACTGCAAGGTTCCAAGGTCCTGTGGCTGCAAAACAAGCCCAAACCATCACCCCTCTCTCACCGTGCTTGACAGTTGGTATTAGGTGTTTGTACTAATATGCTGTTTTTAGTTTTTGCCAAACATGGCGATGTGCATTATGGCCAAAATCACAACTCTGGTGATGACTGCCCAAAGGACATTGTTTCAGAACTCTTGTGGTTTGTTTAGATGCAACTTTACAAACCTAAGCCTGCTGTCGTGTTCTTTTTAGAGAGAAGAACTTTCTCCTTGCAACTATTCCATACAAGACATACTTGTTTAGTCTTTTTCTAATTGTATTGTCATGAACTTTAACATTTAACATGATAACTGTGGCTTGAAGAGTTTGAAATGTAACTCTTGTCTTTTGTGTAAATTCTCTGAGCATTGCATGGTTTGACCTTGGGGTCAATTTGCTGGGACATACATTTCTGGACAGATTGACAAGTGCCTTGAATATTTTCCACTTTTGAATAATTTTTCTCACTGTAGAATGATGGACTTTACATTATTTTAAAGTAGCTGATGTATTTTCTCCTTGCATTGTGTTGACCTGAAAGTCATTCACAGAGATAGGATGGGGTTCTAGGTAATCTCTATACCACACACCTTTCATTAAATATGCTTAAAGTAAGCCTTTTTCCAGTTATTTCTTCCCCGGAATTTAAATATATATATATATATATATATATATATATATATATATATATATATATATATAAAGCAGAGATTCATGCATTCTACACTAGGCCATCTAGTATGGTGAATGGAAAACTGAAAAGGGTAACTGAAGAGCTTGGATGCAATAGCATATAGGGTGTCCATGACAGATGACCTTATAGACACAATGCTTTATAGCTTAAAGGTGCACTGTAGGCACAAATAGCTTTAGCTTCCCGGGGTGGTTTTGGTGAATAGATCAAGCCCCTGCAGTCTCTCTTCTCAATTCTGCATCACCTGTATATCTCAAGTCAGACTTTGAGAAGTAATTCTTGAGCATAGAAACTCAAGTAAACATGTTTTCACAAATATCCCAGAGTTCTCAGCTAGACATGCAAATGAGCACATACAAGCATCTTGATTCTGACTTTATACTGCATTTCTGCTGACACACTTAATAATGGACACAGGTTTAAACCCAGGTTTTTTTTAAACCATAGCATTGGATTTGATCCAAAAATATAAGTGACAAGAAACCAGTCCATGGACTGCAGTTTCAACCTTGTGGGTCTCATCAGCATGACCCTGGTTTCAGTCTGGATGTTTCACAGAACTCTCCCCGGAGAACTCTCTGTGACAGCATGGAGATATGTACCAAATAGATAATGCTTAGACCAAATATGATACAACTACCCAAAGTGCAAATATTAGTAAATTACTGTTATCCATCACCTGCCTATCTCAAGCTGGACTTTAAGGAGTCAACTTAAGCACAGTAACTGGAGAAATTATGTTTCCACAACTATGTTTGTATTTGCACTGTGGGGAGTTTTGTCATGTTTGGTCTCATGCACTGTTCCCTCTAAAGTGTGCACTTGTGCACACGTATACACATTTTTTTGAGTGAGTGCACACATTTGTGCACAGATTCAATGGCCTGTCACAGGGGACCCAAGAGGCGGCCTCCTTAGGGCAGCCCCAAAGCAGGCACTTATTGAAGAATACAGAGCAGGCACATGCTTACCACAGATGGCAGATGCTTACGCTGCTGATATATACCAGGGAGGGAGGAAGGAGGAGGCAGACAACAGGGGCAGCGATGAAGCGCTGATGATGTGTTTCTTGTTCCTCTCAGATTCCTTATGTGCCCTCTGTGGTGATGCCATCTTACCTTCCAAACACCACAGGTTTCCAGTGCCAAAGGAGGCAAAGCAGCCCCAGAGCATATTCGAACTATCACCATGCTTAACTGTAGGTAGAGTGTTTTTCAATGCATGCTTCATTCTTGTTCCTCCAGACATACCACTGATCCATTGTGCTGAAAAGTTACAGTTTCTTTTCATTGCTCTACGGAACAGAATCTTGAAACGTATGTGTCTTATTTCTATGATTTTAAACATTTTGGAGCAGACTTTGTGCGCGCTGTTAGGTCAGTAGTGGTGGATGTAATGGAGTTCTGGCATGGAAACCTTCTGAGTTTAGTATGCCCCTTACTGTGCTCACTGAAATCTCAGTGCCTGATGCTACTGTGCCTGTGCTTGTTGACACCAAGTCTTGCTGCAGGTCTTCTGTCTTTTTAGAAATCTGGTTTCAGCCATTGATAGCTTTCGTTTAAAGCGACTAGGATTTTTTGCTGGGTGGTTGCTGGCTGATGGAGAGTGGAGGAGGACAGCACAGGAGAAATCTAGTAGCAGCCATTGATAGCTTCCTTTTTCTGCCTCATCCAGGTAGTGTTTCTGCAACTTTGAACTTGCAATTTATGCTTCCAGCTGTGTCTCTAGGCACATTCAGTGCCTTTGCTATCTTTTTGTATCCTGTTCCTTGTTTGTGAAGGACAATGATCTCTTCTCTTAACTTTGTGGACCATTCTTTTAACATATCCATTTTTCTATCATTTAGTCAAACGTGACACTCAACAAACCCCTAGGTAGTTCAGGTATTGCAAGTGTTCTACCTGTTGCAAGTTATGGAGCCCTTGATTAGTTTCATAATGTGTGCTTGAGACAACAACTGTTTTGAATATTTGTAAAGTTGTGAGGGATTCTATTCAGGGGATTGAATAATTTTGAGACTGTAGAACTTAGTATAAGTTGCATTTGCAATAGAGTTTGGAGAAACCACTTTAATCATTTGTTGTGTTGAGCTATTTCAATTGCTTTTGTTTGATTTGTTCATTGCAAACAGCTGAAAGTGTACATTTTGACAATAAGCCTGATTTAAAATGGGGGTTGAATTATTTTGATTTATACTTTACATAGGTTATTACCTTTCTAGTAAATTATATTCCTTATCTTTTAGCTAGTGGTGGCTTTGGGAGGGACACACAAAATAAATAGGCAACAAACAAACATTTCTACAAGGCCATAACAAAAATTAAAAAAAGGTTGGGATGGGAAGATGAAGTACCACTAATAACTAGAGAGGACACTGCGTGGGGTTTAATATTAAATATTGATATGATGGCATCCGTCCCCTGTTCAAATGTGTATCCATTTGTTAAATTCCAACCCCTAAAGCAGACTAGAAGCATTTCCAATCTCTTGATAGTATACCCTGAAATTAAGTCTACATCTCTATAAAAAAATTAAAATTAAACAACCTATAATGATCTTACCATTAAGTGAGAAATTGTAAGAACGTATGAAACTTGCCCTAACACATATATAGTATGTAGGGGCTCTTCTCCTCCATCCATACATGCTGCATCTATTAGTCTATCATATTGTGCCATATGCTGTTGCAAGTATGTGTAAATTATAAGGAGGTTTGTATTGTATTGAATTGCATTGGACACGATTGGATGATTTGAATAAAATACTCAGGAAGGGCACAACGCTGTGAGTATCAGATAAAAACTCTAACTGAATCCCAGCCAGCATTTAACCACATCAACCCTTTGCGCAGGGACGTATTAGCCACGAGGCAAACAAGGCCTTGGGCGGCATTTTCCAGGGGGCGGCAAAGGCAGCAAAGGCCAAAGGCAGCACAAAACAGGATACACCACTGGTTACAGCTGGGGTGGCCTGTGTAACCTCAGGCCCTGGAACAAGGGGGCAGGTAGGGCAGAGGCCAGCGGTGCTCTGCCCTGATGCCAGCTCTTCTGCTGGAAGTGGGTCAGTGGATATTGTAGTCCCATCCAATAAGCCCAGTACCCGTTTGGGAATTGACTGTGGAGAGGAGGGATCGTCCACCTCCTCTCCCTGGTATTCCTGCTGAGGATGTTGGGGACTCTGCTGCTGCTGTGGGGGAATGTCATCCTCTTCCCCCACGGGCTTACCTGGCTGTTGGGGAGAAGAGCCACCTGTACCTGCCATAGCGACCACATCAGGTTGTTAGGGATCTGAGATGACTGTCCAGCATCCCTGTCGCTCTGGCACAGAGACCACGGTCCCATCTGCACCATTGGGGTAAGGGGTGCTGTCCCCCTGTAATTGGGAAGAGGAACCGGCTGTCTCCTCTTCCGGTATATCTGGCTGCCGCTGGGGAGAGAGACCGGTTGTCTTCTCTCCCTGCATGGTACACTACCGCTGGGGAGGAGGACTGACTGTACCTACTCCCAGTAACACGCTGTGCTGCTGGGGAGGAAGAATGACACCTTCCGCTCCCTGTACTACACACTGCTGCTGGGAAGTGAGACCGATTGTCTCCACTCCCTGTCGGATACACTGCTGCTGGGGAGAGAGAACGGTTGTCTCTTCTCTCAATAACATACCAGGACACTGGGGAGTAGGGCCGACTGTCCCTACTCATGGTAACTCCAGCTGCAGCTGGAGATCTGGGCCGACTGCCCAGCATCCCTGTAGGGTTGGTGGAGAGACCTCGGTCCCATCTCCACCTGTCATCTGGGGGTCTTCCAGGACCAGTCTATGATGTATCTCCAGCTGTAGGGTGGCAGATCTGCATCTGCCTGCTCGGTAGATTGGGGCCGAATTGAGCTGAGCAGGCATTGGTAGTCATGCTCCAGCTCCCACTCCATTGTTACCAGGAAGGTCAGGTCTCGTCTCACCTCGTTGGTGTCAGCCCAAACCTGCACGCACTCCCTGTAGTCATAGAGGTCACAAAATCTAGACTCCTCCGTGCTGTCGAAAACAATGTCCTCCTCTATGGTATCCCATAATAGACCAGGGCCATCGTAATCATCACCCTCGGGCCTGTCGTGCTCAGCCATCCCGGTGGTATGCCGCACTGTATACCACCATAGTGCCTGGTAGGCATCCTCCAGCCAAATCTCCTTCCCTACCACCAAATCTCCTTCCCTTTCATCCAGGGGCTGCTCTCTCAGGAACGGCATTTGCAGAGACACTTGCCTCTCTCGCCGCTGCTCTTCACTGGAGAGACTCTCACCTCGCCGACGCTGTACGCCCTCTAGGACCTCACACCTCTTTTCTCTTTCCTCTTTCCAGGCTGCATCCCTCCAGTATGGGTCATTCTCCTCTTCATAATGGCCTCCGACAACTAGCAGGTACTATATCGCTGTAGACAGGGATGCTGCACGGTAGCTAGCTCTATCCCTCCATTTATAATTCAAAACCAGTGTCTCCAGGATGCTGCTCCTCGCACAAGGAAGCCATCCCACCACTGCCACCAAATGTGACGGACCACATGCCAGCCCGACTCGGTGTCTTTGTCAATCGATGCTCCTAGTGCTCACCGAGGACTCCAAGCACTTCACCGGACACCACTGTAGACCCCACAAACCGCCACAGCTTGGTTGAGGTCTCACTGTCCTCCACCCACCTTGGACCCAAGATGAGCTTCCAGTGGGTGAACCTCTCCTCCAAGAGAGTATAGCTGTGAAGCTCTTACAAGAGTGGTTATAGCTTGTATAGCAGGTCCCTACAAACACAAAGCGAGGCTCTATGTTGAGGGTGAAGTAAGACTCAATTTTAGTGGTGCCACAATGGCCCTTTATTACAATCCCCATGTAAGGGGTACGCCCACATGGACCTTGTTGGGGACTCCAACACAAAGGCACAGACCAATAAGAACAGTGATTAAATGCACGACACTCCCATAACAAACATACAATCCCTCTTCTCTGCCTGGGAGATAATTGAGTCAGATACTGTATCAATTCAATTATCTCCAGGCAGAAAAAAACACATATTTTATAAAGCCCCAAAAGTACCCCAAAACACAGACAATCCCCACAATTGTTACATCACCTGATAGCCCTGATCTGGGTGACCAATATATCCAGAAATCACCCAGATTTTTCAGGGGTTCAGGAATTTCCTGGAAGTCATAGTTTTTACCGACCGCAGACATGGTCCCATATCCGAAAATAGTTCCATAGAATCGTGGCTAAATGCCGCTGCAGGACCAACCGGGACCGCAAAGTCTTCAGGCCGAAAATAGTTCAAGGTCATTCTTGGCTACGTCCCCCTGAAGTCTATTCACGGTTTTGGTCCATGCAAACAAGATGGCCGCCACCTTGTGGTCGTCCACAGTAATTGCGGCCACCCAGACGAACACTTAGAACACTGGGGTGGAAATTGCAACAATGTATCAATTAAGCTTAACAAGTTCCAGGGTTGTCTCCGGTTTGTGCGGCTGCTTAGTTACCGAACTATATAATTCAAATAGACAAACGGAGACTTTTATATCCATAGTCTGTGGGCAGGAGGCTGGCAAGCAGGCCCCTCCAAGGACTCGTTCCAAACTCACAGGAAAAGGCGAGTTTGTCACAGTGTGCCCCCTTCAGATTGCATGGAAAATGTGATTTTATTCACCTTTTTTCCCCATGCAGTGCCGATCTTGCTGTGGCTGGCCCCACCTCCATGGCTGAGATAATCAATCTTGATACTCTCAGCCAAGGTAAGGATTTTCTATAGGAAAGCATTGGGAGGCTATTGCGCATGCGATAATCAGTATCTCTTCATAGAGATGCATTGAACCAACCACATTCAGCACGTCCATGTAGAGTGTGGAGATGCTGAATGTAGGTGCTGTGCACTGTGCACAGCATTGGAATAGGAATCACCTCTAGTCTGGCTTACTGTCACTAGAAGTGTTACTAGGCAGCAATGTCAACACTGCTTTTTCACTGGAAAAGCAGTGCTTATATTGAAAAGCCTGCAGGGACCACCTGTGTAAACCAGACACACTGCATTAAGCTGTAGTGCTTTTGGTGATTATATTGTCCCTTTAAGAATTTAATTATTGTCGTTGAAAATTAAGTTTTGGTAGTTTAGTATTTTGCCTCCTCTGTACACATTAAGGTGCCTGCTGTGGGTCCTGGGCTGCCTATGCATATATATGCAGTTCTGGGCCCCGCTATCTTGTCCTGTAGAGAGGGGACCCAGAAGTCTGATCTTACCCTCCTTCAGCTTCATATCTCCTCTTCTCGCAAATCGTGAGAGCACTGCCGTAGGTTGCCATGGCATTACCTGCCAAGCGGAACCTTGCCATAGCAACCTGTAGCAATGCTCACACTGCTCACAATAGGAGAAGACATAAAGCTGAAAGAGGGGAAAATTAGACTTCTGGGCCCCCTCTCTACAGGACACAGCATAATATGCCACTGGACCACCAGGAAAACTAGTTTCCTCCCTCCCTGGCCACAGATAAGAGGCAGGGAGGGGAGAATACACTTAATTATAAATTAGTTTAAAAAATGCTCACCCCTCACAGTCCAACTAGACACTGCACACATTACATGCACTAAACACAGACACTGCATTTACTACATACACTACATTCACAGGAGACACTAAACACAAACTGCATCCACTACACACACTCTCTGCACCCACTACACTGCATGCACTGCACAAACACAGACACTGCACCCAGTACATTGCATCCACTACACACCAGGGCACCCGCCACCCCCTCCTAGTTTAAATTCTCCCCACCCCTTCCTGTCAAAGCCGCACTTTGACTGACAAACGCACACTCACTGACAGACGCATACACTCATTGACAGACGCACACTTTCATATACACTGACAAACAATGACATATACACACACTCACTGATTTGACACACTGATAGACAGACACACACTATTACTTGGACACACACTGACAGACGCGCACTCACTGACAAACGCACACTATCACTGACAGAAGCACACTCTCACTGACAGATGCACACTCTCACTGACAGACAGCCACACAGTGACATACACACAATCACTCAGATACACAATGACAGACAAACACACACAATCACACACACACAATCACACACACTGACAGCAAGACACACAATCACTCACACAAACTGACAGACCCCCCCTCTCCCCAACATTAATTAATAAAGATAACTGTAACTGAACCGCTGGCACCCCGACCGGGTACCTTCCACTGACGGATGCTCCTAGTGCTTTCCGAGGACTCCAAGCACTCTGCCCAACACCATAACCACTGCAGACCTCACGAACCACCGCAGCTTGGTTGGGGTCTCGCCGTCTCCACCCACTCTGGACCCATGACCAGGGTCCAGCTTCCAGTAGGTCGCCCTCTCCGAATTCCAGAGAGCAGGAACAGGAACAAGCTCTTAGCAGAGCTTAGTGATTATACCCTGGGGAGTATAGTGATTATAGCAATCCCCAGAGTGTAGTTCTCCAATCCCCCAAACATGAGCCAAAACTTCATGAAGGTACAAGATGATCTGACTCCAATGAGCGTTTATTACTCCTGATATACAAGTATTCAGGTCAGAGGCACACCCCCTGGACCTGGTGGTAAACCATGACAAAAGGGACACAAACCAATGAAAACACTAATTTGCATAATAACACTCCCACATACACAATGAAATCCCTCCTCTCCATCCTGGAGATAATTGGCTTAAGGCACTGCAGTAAACTCAATTATCTCCAGGTACAGAAAATATCTACATTTTACACTAACAGCAAAAATACGTAAAAGTACATAAAAATACATCATTCTTATTATATTATACAGAACCCCCACATTTATGCCCAGATAGCTCGGATCTGAGCGCCCAATCTAGGTGAACAGCGCTCAGATTCCATGAACAGAGTAAATCTGCCATGGGGTAAAGCATAACAAGGGCTTTTGAGAAACCAAGGAGGGACAAAAGTCAGTTCCAACTGGTTTGGCAGTGTGCCTGGGACAACGCCCTACTGGAGAACAATAGACAGGAAACGGGGTAGGGGAAGAGACACACCTTCCCATGTATTCAAATGTGCAGAAACAGTCTTTAGAAGCCAATAAGCCCGAAATAGTCTTTTTAAATGGCACTACACCCCAGGGCCATAGTCATAAGGAGGGAGGCTGGCAATCAGGCTCCTCCAACAGCCGGGGGCAAAGGGCAGCTTGTCACCTAACAATCCAGTGACAAAAGGCATTTCGTCACAATAACTTTTTCTATTTTAGTTTAAACCTTTGGAAGAGCTGGGTGGATTTTTTTTTACCTCGGTTCCAGTGGGTCTTCTTGCAGGGAAGGAGGCAGGCACTTGGGCGGCTAACTAGAAATCCATGCGGGCAGGCGGCACTGGCGAGGGAGCACTGATTAGTGAGCTGTCTCTGCTCAGCTCCCTCGTCATGACATCATATTGTGGCTCCCGGCATCACTCTGCGGCGCGCGAGCATGGATTTCTACTAAGCCAAATGCCGCCAGGCTAACATGGTATTTGCCTGGGCAATTTTTGAAGGAAAGTGCCGCCCAAGGCAAATGCCTTGTTTGCCTCGCAGCAAATACGTCCCTGACTGCATCCACTACACAAACACATACACTGTACCCACTACACTGCATCCACTTCACAAACACTGACACTGCACCCACTACACAGACACTGTATCCACTACACAAACACTGACACTGCACCCATCACACATACACTATACCCACTACACTGCATCCACTACACAAACACAGACACTGCACCCACCACACAGACACTGCACCCACTACACTGCATCCACTACACAAACACAGATACTGCACCCACCATACAAGCACTACACCCACTACTGCATCCACTACACATCACAATGTGATATATACACATATGTTTAAAATCACAGGAATAAGACACATAAGTTTTGGGATTCTGTTCTGTGGAGCAAGAAAAGAAACTAACTCTTCAGCTCAATGGATCAGTGGTATGTCTGGAGGAAGAAGAATGAAGCATATGTTGAAATGAACACTCTGCTCCGGGACTGCTTTGCCTCGTCTGGCACTGGAAACCTGCAGTGTTTGGAAGGTAAGATGGGCATCACCACAGAGGTCACATAAGGGATCAGAGAGGAGCAGGAAAAATGTCATCTGCGCTTCCACGCTGCCCTCGTTGTCAACGTCCCCCCTCCCTGGTATGTATCGGCAGATTATGCACCTGTCATCTGTGGTAAGCAGGTGCCTACTCTGCATTATTCAAAAAGTGCCTGCTTTGGGGCGGCCCTAAGGAGGCAACCTCCTGGGTCCCCTGTGACAGGCCATTGGCCTGCTCCTCATAGCGCCCCACACCTTCTGGTGGTCGTCTCAAGCAGCAGCCAAAAATATGTGCACATATTAGGACCATGTGTGCACTCCCTCAAAAAAGGTGTGTGCATACCTTAGAGGAAACAGTGCATGAGACCAAACATGACAAAACTCCCCACAGTGCAAATACAAACATTACTATTATACATCACTTGCACATCTCAAATTGGACTTTGAGAAGTTCTTCTTGGGCACAGAAACTCAAGAAATCATGGTTCCATAACAATCTCAGAGTTTAAGGTGTGTTTAAAATAGTATCCATTGCTAAGGGCAGCTGCAGAACTTTAGTATGGAATCTGAAATTCATTGCCTGTCTGTGCTCGTTTGCACGTCAAGCTTCAAACTCTGAAATAGTTGTGGAAACATAATCTCTCCAGTTTCTGTGCCCAAGATGACTTCTCAAAGTCCAACTTGACATATACAGGTGATAGTTAACAATAATTTACTAATATTTGCACGTTGGGTAGTTGTATCATATTTGGTCTAAGCATTATCTATTTGGTACATATCTCCATGCTGTCACCGAGAGTTCTCTGTGGAGAGTTCTGTGAAACGTCCAGACTGGAACCAGGGTCATGAGACCCACAAGATTGGTACTGCAGTCCATGGACTGGTTTCTGGTCACGAATCCTTTTGGATCAAATCCAATGCTATGGTTTAAAAAAAATCTGGGTTTAAACCTGTGTCCATTACTAAGTGTGTCAGCAGAAATGCAGTATAAAGTAAGAATCAAGATGCTTGTATGTGCTCATTTGCATGTCTTGTTGGGAACTCTAGGATATTTGTGAAAACATGTTTATTTGAGTTTCTATGCTCAAGAATGACTTCTCAAAGTCTGACTTGAGATATGGTGGTGCAGAATTGAGAAGAGAGACTGCAGGGGCTTGATCTATTCACCAAAACCCCTCCAGTAAGCTAATGTTATTGTGCCTACAGTGCACCTTTAAGCTATAAAACGTTGTGTCTATAAGTATTATTAGCTTACACTGGTTTCTTATATGCTGTGCTTTGTCCAAAACTTTACAAGATTGCCTTAGCCATGAACTAATTATCATTAGGCAGAGTAGGCAATTGCCTACAGGTGCATGTCTTGTAGGGGGCTCCTGTTTTCAGCACTTATAATGTGCCTTTTTGGAGCTTAAGTAGGCTGGTGGGGAGATAAAAGTACAAATAACCTTGGACAGTTCCCTCAGTACCTGAGCCAGCCTCCTATCCTTGATAGCAGATTTATAGATAAGATAAGATAACTCAATGCTGTCCCAGCTCCTCCAATGTCTGTGTGTGAGGCTGGATCTGCCCACTAATCACTTCTCACACAGGAAATGCCTTGCAGGAGAGGTAGGGACAGTCGGTGGGAGGAGAGTAAATGGGGCAGACCAGTGGAGTTTCCTTGAATGATGCTCTATCCCTGCAGCCACCGTATGTGCAGCCAGATGTGAGACAACATAAGTTGTTGTCCACCTCTGGTACCATATTCACTAACTGATTAACACAGATGGTGGTGACCTAATAATGGACATGGTAGGGTAGTGATACTGTATTCTGCTCATGATTAGGACTTAGTATCAGCTTTGTGGAGCAAGCCATTGGTATATATGAAAAGCAGAGACTCATGCATTTTACACTAGGCCATCTAGGACTAAGCATGCAAGGTATGGTAATTGGGAGACTGAAAAAGGGTAACTGAAGAGCTTGGATTCAAGTAGAAATCTAATTGAGATTTCAGGAGGGATAACAGAAGATATTTTTGGTTAATTACTGGATGAGAGAACTGTATTTTTGAGAACACTAGAAATGGGCAAAGATTTGATATCATGCTTTTATTCTTCACTTGGGTCTTGTACAAATGTATCTCAATTAGAGAGAGGAGTCACATTTAAACATAGGAGATACAGCAACCACAGGTCATTTCATCCTTCATAAGGTCTTGTCAGTAAAGTGTAGCTAAAACCCTACAAGCTTAATGAACTAAGGCTTCACATCTGACTTCTCTTTTTCAGTTTGGGTGACCTTAGTCATATTCAAATATCCCATAATAACATTTCTAAGATCACTGAGAATGGTCAAAAACTCAAGAATAATAATTTGGGAGTGGGTCAAAAGCCTGGGGAAGGAATAATTGTGGATTATGCTAGCTTTAGTGTACCTATAATCTCACTTTTATCAATGACAGGAGGCGAGTATTTGCTTTAGTCTCTCTTTACTAGAACTCCACAGCAGCACAGAAAAAACAACCAATCAGAAAAAAGTTCGGTACTATAAAATTCCCCTTCCCATGCATCATTCCTCTTTCTTTGCTGCTCTGCATTAGGAAAAGACTTACTTTAAACACATTTAGTGAAAGGTTTGTGACATACCCAGCACTCCATCCCAGCTCTTTGAATGACTTTCAGGTGTGTGTTAACACAATGCCAAGTGGAAAAGACATCATCAAATCATCCTCAAATAATTTCAAGTTCATCATTCTACAGTAGTGATGTCGCGAACCCGAAATTTTCGGATCGTGAACGGTGAACGCGAACTTCCACAAATGTTCGCGAACCGGCGAACCGCCCGAAACGCCATTGACTTCAATGGGGAGGCGAATTTTAAAACACACAGGGACTCTTTCTGGCCACAATAGGGATGGAAAAGTTGTTTCAAGGGACTAACACCTGGACTGTGGCATGCCGGAGGGGGATCCATGGCAAAACTCCCATGGAAAATTACACAGTTGATACAGAGTCTGGTTTTAATCCATAAAGGGCAGAAATCACCTAACATTCCTAAATCTCAATCAATATGGATTGACACCTGACATATGACATATTGACACCTTGACATATGGATTGACACCTGTCCTAAGGATCCCTGATACACACTGGACACAGAATCAGAATGGAATGTTCCCCCAACATAGGGTCACTTGGCAGATATGGATTGACACCTGTCCTAAGGATCCCTGATACACACTGACACAGAGCAGAATAGGGACTGTTCCCCCTACATGGGTCACTTGGCAGATATGGATTGACACCTTGTTACAAACTGCTATTTGTAGCAATTTTAAATGGCAAATTTTTCCTTCCCTGGGTTGTGGAGAAGCCTATTTGCCAGCCTCCTCCCGCATGACTATGGCCCCTGGGAGAGTGTGAAAATGTATGCACTTTTATTTGGTGTGTATGGCCCTTTAAGACTGTCGGTGGGCATATTGGGGCTTATGGACTCTTTATGTGACTGGTGCTGGCCCTTTAAACACCTTTTTTGGGACATCAGGAAGATTTGGGACACTGCCCCTTTAAGGCCGTGTCCCCAGACTTGTTGGGGACACGGCCCCTTTAAGACGGTGTCCCCAGTGTCCCCAGACCTGGTGCAAACCCTTTGTGCCTGCCTTGCTATTTCCCACTTGGTTCAGTAAATGGGAAATTATTTCAGCTGCAGAGACTAAGTCCCATTCGGCGATGGGACTTAGTCGTTTTTTCAGCCTGAAATAGACCGACCTCACAGCCCAAATCTATG
Organism: Pelobates cultripes; assembly: GCA_933207985.1. Taxonomy (NCBI): domain Eukaryota; kingdom Metazoa; phylum Chordata; class Amphibia; order Anura; family Pelobatidae; genus Pelobates; species Pelobates cultripes. Next base: position 11,745,780 of record OW240922.1, on the reverse strand, counting down.
GAACTGTTTTGGGCAGGAAAATGTGCTTGCGGTCGGTCATAAAAGGACCTCCAGCTAACTTTTTAACCCCTGGATGGATTTGGCTGATTTTTGGTTATGTTTATGTTTTAAGTGTGCTGATTCCAAATATGTAATTATGAAGATGGATGTGTAGTTTTAAAGTTACAGGGTATGGCTAAAAACTGTATTTTTACTGCCTGTGTTTAATTATGTTAATCTCTTCCCAAA
>OW240922.1:11725482-11737035 GCA_933207985.1 Pelobates cultripes | reverse complement strand
TTGCAGTAAGAGGACCGACCAAGCCTCTTCTTCCATCTCCCTGTTACAAGAATCAATGCCGTGTACACGTCCACTGATAGGAGACGCGGAAGGTATTAAACTGATAAAAATAGTACTAAACACACCGCTCCTATCTGGTGTCACATTAGCTTGACCGCGCAGTGCCCCAAATTTGCAGTAAGAGGACCGACCAAGCCTCTTCTTCCATCTCTCTGTTACAAAAATCAATGCCGTGTACACGTCCACTGATAGGAGACGCGGAAGGTATTAAACTGATCAGAACAATACTAAACACACCACTCCTTTTTTTTGGTGAGGCTTTACAGGACAGAGTGCTTCTCCACGGGACATGTTAACTCAGGGGCAGCTGGCTCATCAAGGAACCAGAGCAGCTTTCCATGTACAGGTAAGACACGTGCAGCCGGTAAGGGTTCAGGCTCTTCTTCCTGGAGGATACGCTGCAAGCCTGTTGAGCGAGGTGACCTTGCTCGGGTCCCAGGTGTACGGTTCCTAAAATGGCTGCCATATACACGTCCACTGATAGGAGACGCGGAAGGTATTAAACTGATCAGAACAATACTAAACACACCACAAATAAGGTTTCTCTCCTGTATGGCTCCTCAAATGATGCTTAAGATTAGAAGCGGCTGAAAAGCATTTCTCACACTCGAACAAAAATATATATTTTTAACATTCTCTCCACTTTGAACGAAATGACGTTTGGGAAGAGATTAACATAATTAAACACAGGCAGTAAAAATACAGTTTTTAGCCATACCTTGTAACTTTAAAACTACACATCCCATCTTCATAATTACATATTTGGAATCAGCACACTTAAAACATAAACATAACCAAAAATCAGCCAAATCCATCCAGGGGTTAAAAAGTTAGCTGGAGGTCCCTTTATGACCGACCGCTAGCACATTTTCCTGCCCAAAACAGTTCCATAGATTTGGGCTGTGAGGTCGGTCTATTTCAGGCTGAAAAAAAGACTAAGTCCCATCGCCGAATGGGACTTAGTCTCTGCAGCTGAAATAAGGCTGAAAAAAACGGCTGAAAAAAAGACTAAGTCCCATCGCTGAATGGGACTTAGTCTCTGCAGCTGAAATAATTTCCCATTTACTGAACTAAGTGGGAAATAGCAAGGCAGGCACAAAGGGTTTGCACCAGGTCTGGGGACACAGGGGACACCGTCTTAAAGGGGCCGTGTCCCCAACAAGTCTGGGGACACGGCTTTAAAGGGGCAGTGTCCCAATCTTCCTGATGTCCCAAAAAAGGTGTTTAAAGGGCCAGCACCAGTCGCATAAAGAGTCCATAAGCCCCAATATGCCCACCGACAGTCTTAAAGGGCCATACACACCAAATAAAAGTGCATACATTTTCACAATCTCCCAGGGGCCATAGTCATGCGGGAGGAGGCTGGCAAGTAGGCTTCTCCACAACCCAGGGAAGCAGGGCAATTTGCCATTTAAAGGGCCCGTTACAAATAGCAGTTTGTAACAAGGTGTCAATCCATATCTGCCAAGTGACCCGATGTAGGGGGACCAGTCCCTATTCTGCTCTGTGTCAGTGTGTATCAGGGAACCTTAGGACAGGTGTCAATCCATATCTGCCAAGTGACCCGATGTAGGGGGAACAGTCCCTATTCTGCTCTGTGTCAGTGTGTATCAGGGATCCTTAGGACAGGTGTCAATCCATATCTGCCAAGTGACCCTATGTAGGGGGACAGTTCCTATTCTGCTCTGTGTCAGTGTGTATCAGGGGCTCTGAGGACAGGTGTCAATCCATATGTCAAGGTGTCAATATGTCATATGTCAGGTGTCAATCCATATTGATTGTGATTTAGGAATGTTAGGTGATTTCTGCCCTTTATGGATTAAAACCAGACTCTGTATCAACTGTGTAATTTTCCATGGGAGTTTTGCCATGGATCCCCCTCCGGCATGCCACAGTCCAGGTGTTAGTCCCCTTGAAACAACTTTTTCCATCCCTATTGTGGCCAGAAAGAGTCCCTGTGTGTTTTAAAATTCGCCTCCCCATTGAAGTCAATGGCGTTTCGGGCGGTTCGCCGGTTCGCGAACATTTGCGGAAGTTCGCGTTCGCCGTTCGCGAACCGAAAATTTCGGGTTCGCGACATCACTACTGCTCACATAGACCATCCAGCTGGTGCTTCTGCCCCGTACCCCAATAACTGGTGTGACAGACCCATCTGTCTGGATTACAAATACTTTGTTCGCCTGTTTTGCCGGTTACATGAATTTCCCCATTCGTATGCTTTATTCAAGGGAATGTCGTTTTTTGTTGAACGGAACTACCGAACGGACGGCCACCCAGAAGAGAAGTGTGCTGCTGGTTAACCTATTGATCCCAATTAGAACGTTGCGGTTAACCACAGACACTTCTCAATTAAAACCGAATGCCGGGTGGTCGCCGTTCGTATGTCGACCACGAGGCGGCGGCCATTTTTTCCATGCGAACGACCAGCGGTGTTCGATTATTTCATGGATCTGAAAACGGACACTTTTTCAGCCGAACACCGCTGAAGCCGTCGACCTCCCCTTCTCAATCGACAAAAGTATACGAATGCCAGCCGCTCGGGAGATTCAACCACACGAATGGACTTAACCCAGATAGCCGTCCCATGGAGTCAATCGCATACCAACGAACTGAAAGAGACTTTGACTCCATGGCGATTGAACTGTGCGAATGGGATCTGAGCGCTATTCTCCAATAATGTGCACTCAGATCCAGGCTATCTGGGGATATGCAATACGAATGTAAAATGTTCGGCCGTTATGTAGTTATGGATTTTTATGTGTTTCTGTGACTTGTGTTTAAAATGGCGATTGCCTCTGCCCGGGGAGATAATTGAGTTACTTCCCAATTATCCCCCGAGCAGAGGGGAGGGAACTGTACTGCATGCTGGGAATGTTGTGGGGATGTATGTCCAAAATGTCCCCATGTCCCTCTGTACTTTCAGTCTCCCATTTGGTCCCCTAGGGGAGTGTCCACCAAGTGGGAGACCTGCATAAATACCGGGCAGGTAGCCCACAGTAAATCAGTTCGTGTTTTACCCTCAAAGCGGAGCTTGGTCTCGTTATTGGGGGGATTTGGTTACCAAGGACTGCTTATTTGGATTATTTGCCGCTGGGGAGATATTGACGTTCGGTTACTATTTGCCGTTCGTGGATTTACAGCTCGTGAAGGGAATTAGCCGTACAGGTACCGTTCGGGAGTTTGGAGTGTTCCCTGGTTGGCGGTTCGCATGGTTTTACTATACCCGCTACCCGACCACATTATTGCGAACGGGGGATACTCGCTAAACGGCGGTTTGTACATTTCATTACTGGAGGTACCGTAACAACTGGGTTTCTGGGTCACATCCTAACAACTTGCTTCTACTACATAACTCCAACACGTGCTTCTGTTATAATCAAATGTCATAATTGAAAAAATATTGCCAGTGGTAACAGAACAAAAATACTGTAATTGTTTCCCTATGGCAGTGATGGCTAACCTTGGCTCTATAAATTGTTTCTTGACTACATTTCATGATGCTCAGCTAGTTTTTAGACTCTAAAAGCTTCATGAGAAATGTAGTCCAGAAACAATTTATGGTGTCAAGGTTAGCCATCACTGCCCTATGGGAAAGGATTAACTTGCAAATTTCAACTATAGATAGTAAACATACATCATTCAAGTTTGAAGTTCTATAGCTGGGCACGTGTAGAACGTAAGCCATTGGTGAAATAGCTAATTGTCTTCTCAGATAACTCCATAATTCCTTCAATCAAGAGAAAGGGTTTGATTGATTATGGCTTGTATCAATTGGTGCATTTAAACACTTTAGGATATTTTTTTTCTTATCTATGCTGTTCTTTATCATTGTCATATTCGAAAAGAAACTAAAAGTCTCTAATGTTTTTTTTTTTCGTACTGAAATCGATGCAAAAATCTCAGTGGAAATTTGGTGGATTTCCTTCTTATACGCATGCAGTTTATTATAACTTTCTCCTCTGATCCATGGGGGATGGGAAATCAGATCATAATAGAAAATATGTTTTTTTGCACATGGGACGCACATGCAAATAGATATGGCCATCTGAATGCATGTGGCATTACCTGGTTTTATGAAAATACTATTCAAATATATACAGGGTCCGTACAAACCATTAGGTTCTAGCCTGCTCATTAGTAGGACTGTACAAGAGATGGGAGGTCATCCATTGAGACTGGAAGAAAGGCATTTTTCGCAAACAGCAGAGGAAAAAAGTACAGTAAGGACAATAAAGACGTGGACTCCTCTTCCTAAAGAGGTTGTCTTATCAAATTCTGTATATATATATATATATATATATATATATTTTATGAAATATTTAAGACTATGATTAACATGAATGTTGGTTGTCAATATGGAGTCAAGAAAGATTTGTTTTTCCCATTTTGAGGCAAGGCTTTAAATTGTTTATGTGTTTTTCTTTCTTTAAGATCAAAAGGACAAAAAGATGTGTTTTAAAGGTTGAACTCAATAGCATTGAGTCTCTTCCAACCTAGGTTACTATGTAAGTATTGTTCAATCATAATGTTTACATTTCCTCAGAAAGTTTATTACATGCACTATTTTTCTCTAACATCAGTAGCTTTTAATAAATTGTCCAGCTCTGTTTATTGTTGGTTTCTAGGTGCCTCTGCAAGCATACCAGCAAAACAAGGTTAAGACATGATTGTTAATTTGTGCTAAGAGCTTAATTACAGAGCCCCACTGGAACCCAAAGGACGGGTCGGGCCTGGCTACAATAACTAACCTTATCCAGGACAATAAATCTTTGAATGCATTTCTAAACATACACTTATAGCCAAATTATCTGGCTTATTAATTACACAATCCCTGTTCTATATTTATCTAATATTGGGTTTCGATCTGAGAACTCCCGCTTTACAAGAGTCTAGCGATATATAAATATTATTGGAACTCAGCAACATAATATCAAATAATCTACAGCAGGACTTCCAAAGCCAGTCCTCAAGTACCTCCTACCAGGCCAGAATTTATGGATTAACCTGTTGTGTTTAAAGTGTGTTTTCTTTCTTTCTAAAACCACCTTAGACACAACTAGGTAATCCCTAAATCCTGGACTGTTAGGTGGTACTTGAGCACTGGGTTGGGAACAACTGATCTACAGTGTTGGTTATAATGAAATCAGTTTACTTAAACCGATCCAAAATACAAATTACAATACAATAATCTCCAACACTATACATACACTTATAACATATCTATACTTCATATTTACAAATATAACTCATGTATGATCATATATAACTAACTTTCTTTGAGATCTCCCGGGAGGGTGATGGTACTTCCCTTCCATCCTTCTTTCTCCTCTCCTTCTAACAGACCCAAAAGGCTCCCTATATATAATACTGACTTCCATTTGATTACATGGTAGGTATGTTTGCTATATTTCTCCTGGCCTGTGGCTACACAAGACACACATATCATTTTCCTGGGGTCTTTCTCATGTGTGCATGAATACAGTTACAAATGGTTGTCCTGGTATGACACATTCCATTGTACCTCAGGTGGTATGGACCTTCTATCTTGATTACAAAGTCTCCAGGTCAATTATTTTGTTTATAACTATCCTAATCCCGAAACCTGTTCTAATACCTGTTTCCTACATATACACACCTCACACATTCTGTTTTAATATTGATTTCCATTGATAAAACATAAAGCCAAGAGTTTATAAAATATAAAACTTAACCTTTCCGTAGTGCAACACTTAAATGAATTAAAATTATTTTATATATGTTTTAAGATTTTTGCACCAACAAATTTGCCAGAATGTTTACATTTTTTTTCCCATTATCATTATAGAATATAAAAAGCTTACTCAAAAACACTCATAATAAGCTAGCTCATCATATTTGACGATATACCAGATCATCATATTTTATGATATTATGGGCTATTAAATGGTGGTTAAAATAACTTCTTTGAAGGTAATAATTAAACATTATTTTTTTTCCTATTTATGACCCTTTACAATTCTGGTTGCTCATTTAATGATCCACAGTGGTAAAATGAAACAATCCAAGACGCTGATGAATCTGAGTGAATCCAACCAATTTAATAATATACCAATTTGACAATTTCTCCTCTGAACTATAAAAGGAGCTCCTTCATCTAGAGTATATATCCTTTTTGAAGCAGTCCTCACAAAACTATATACTATCATGTCAGGAGTTAAAGGAGGTCATGGGGGGAAGAGCCAACAAGGACAACTGGGATACCATGGAGGTGCTGGACAGGAGAGCCAACAAGGTCACCATGGAGGTGATGGCCAGCAGAGCCAATCAGGGAACCATAGAGATGCTGGCCAGCAGAGCCAACTAGGTCACCATGAAGATGCTGGTCAGTGCCAATCAGGACACCATGGAGGTGCTGGACAGCAGAGCCAGCAAGGTCACCATGGGGGTGCAGGCCAACAGACCCAACAAGGTCACCATGGAAGTGCTGGTCAGAGCCAATCAGGACACCATGGGGGTGCTGGCCAACAGAGTCACCATGGAGGACCTGGCCAACAGAGTCAACAGGGTCACCATGGATGTGCTGTCCAACAGAGCCAGCATGGTCACCATGGAGGTGCTGGCCAACTGAGCCAACAAGGTCACCATGGAGGAGCTGGCCAACAGAGTCATCAAGTTCACCATGGAGGTACTGGCCAACATAGCCAACAAGGTCATGATGGTGGTGCTGAAACGCAAAGCCAACAAAGTCACCATGGAGGTGCTGGCCAACAGAGCCATCAAGGTCACCATGGAGGTGCTGGCCAACAGAGTCATCAAGGTCACCATGGAGGTAATGGCCAAAAAGGTCATGATGGTGGTGCTGTAAAGCAAAGCCAACAGAGTCACCATGGTAGTGCTGGCCAACAGAGTCAATCAGGACACCATGGAGGTGCTGGCCAACAGAGCCAACAAGGTAACCAAGGAGGTGCTGCTCAGCAGAGCCAACAAGGTCACCAAGGAGGTGTTAGCCAACAGAGTCATCAAGGTCACCATGGAGATGCTGGCCAACAGAGCCAACAAGGTCATGATGGTGGTTCTGGAAAGCAAAGCCAACAGAGTCACTATGGAGATGCTGGCCAGCAGAGCCAATCAGGACACCATGGAGGTGCTGGCCAACAGAGCCAACAAGGTCACCATGGAGGAGATGGCCAACAAGGACAACAAGGACAGCATGAAAGTTATGGTCACCAGAGCTTAACTCTATGCAATGACCCCTGTGAAGAATTTATGGTGGTAAGTAAAGGGTTGAATATGATGATGTGGTTATTTGAGGAGCCCTGTTCATCAGTCCTCAACTTAAGTGGCTATTACATTCTCATAATAAAATAAAACTGAAATAAAGTGCATGTTTAAATTGAAATTAAATGGCTATAGGTATATAATCCATTAAATAGAAAGTATCTCATATGAGATCATGGATCAAAGTTAACTATCAGGGTTTTATTAACTAAACTAAAAGTATATACTATCACAATAAAACCAGGTCTCAAAATCTCCATTTGTCACTATTCATTGGCAAGTGGAAATTTTGCTCTTGCAAGGAGAAATCCACCCTCAGAAGGTATACTATGACGTGCCGCGGTGTGTACCTTTTAAGGCCTGGCTAGTAACATAGGACTATAAACATTAATCCCTGATAAAACAATATATTATATTTTTTTTAAATTCCCTTAGTAACATCTCTGGGTTTCAGGCAGACAGCTGGTTTCCTGTCTCACTCGTTCTGAACTAAAGTTGGTTTTAATGCTTCATTATGACAAGCATAGTGTGTGAATTGCATTTGCTGTGTGTTTCAATACTGCTTTACAAGAAACATATGATTGGACCCAAGTCATCAGTAATGATGACTTAATAGGAGGCAGGTCAGATCTCCAGAAGATTCTCCTATGCTGGAATAAAGGTAAGTTAAATTACTGAAATGGGATTTTCAGTAATTATAGATATTTATTTTTAGTTTATTTTATAAATTTGAGTGTTTCTTTAATAACACTGTACTTCCTTTTTACCCAGTATTTATGCGATTGTAAATATATTGCATTATAAATATATTAAAAGACCAGCCTCATGCTCTCCCATAGGGGATGTCCTAATGCAAGCACGGCTATTGTTACACTTGCGCATTAGGTCTCCCCTGCCAGCTGAACCAGCGCCAATGGAATCAGGTAAGTGACAGAAGGGTTTTTTAACACATTCTACACCATGGTAGGAGGGAATGAGGGAGCGAGGGAGGGGGGCACTATAGGGAGCTATAATGCCAGGAAAACAACTCTGTTTTCCTGTCACCACAGTTTCCATTTAATGGAGCGTTTGCAATTCTCCTTTTTAAATCTGGCATTTACAAGGATGAGACAAAGACAAGGATGAGCTATTTTGGTTTCTTAACACACTAAAGGGGGTTTATAAAGGCAGCACATGTGCTAATCTAGGGCACAGATGTAAACGTTGACAAATATTCTCTTTATTTCCACGGTGATTGCTTCTTATTTATCAGTTGAACTCATTAACAAAATCTTCTCATGAATGTTGTAAAAAAATAATCAGATATAACTAAATGTATAATGGACTTTACATAACATTATACAATCAAACAAGAATGAAATGGAAGGGGCTTGTATGTTCTTACTTTCACTACTCCAAGAAGTCCCACAGGTGCTCGTTTTAAATGGCATAGATGGTATAAAAAGAGACTGGCATTTCAGGCAGTCGAAATTGGGTTGGGATAGAATTGGTCACTCAGCAGTACACATGGAATACATTCACACTAGTCTTATATCTGCAGTAAAATGCTGATTTATTATTGTAAGAGGTAAGTTCCATTCTTAAATAACAACTTATTCATTTATATTTAATTTTACCACTCGTTTTAATAGCAGCATACCAAGATCAGATACTTAAGAGTGTGTGTTTGTGTGTGTTAGTGTGTCTCTTATTTCCATACTTCCAATATGTTTATATATCTTTCTCGTCTTCTTTTTATAGGTTTAACAGAAACGGTAAAAGGACAAGGATGTAAGAAGTAACGTCAAAAGTATCACTGGTGTACTCTACAAATAATCACTTCATTCTGCATTTGTGGACTCATGAAAATCAAATAAACTTCTATGGCATATTAATATTCTTTTTTTTCCTTATATTTCATAATTTAATCAATTTAGGAAAATAATTATTGTCTATTTGTGAGTGTTATTTGTGAGTCAAGGGCACATGGTATTCAGATTTTGCAAAACGCGTTAGAAAACCAAATTGTAGGGTTGTGTTAGGATGAGTGGGACTGACATGTGTATCTATGGGGATTCTGGGCTTAATGGTGGTGGTTGCCTACATGTACTTCTAAGATTTTGCAAATCTAAGGTGAAATAAAATATTTCATAATATATTTAGATGAAAATGTTTTCTGATACATTTCAGTTCTTTAGCAGTTGTATAAAATATCACTATTTTATTTTGTCTTGGAGTTTTATTAACTCACAGTATTGTCAACATCACATTCCTTTAGAATTAATTAGCCCTGACATTACTCACACTATTACTGACATTAAACAATAAAGTCTCAATCTCAGTTCCTTTAAATAATGTTTTTGGTATTAGACTGACTACTTACGGAATATCACAGAGTTGGAGAGCAGGAGAACCACTAGATGAAGGTTCTCCTGCTTTCATCTGTCACTCAGTCATTATCCTTTATGCCACTAGCAGAGAGATGTCTATGCCGAGATATGATTGACAAGTATGTGATGGACCATATTTTTAAATAGTTAGATTTGTCTATACGTTTGCCAGTTTTTGTGCTAGTACAATATAAGATGAAATCTTCTACTCTGTAATTTAAACCACTATTGTGTGTAACACGGCAGGTACATTTTATTATCTGTTAGTAATTTATAGAGTAATTCATTTAAAGCACCATACTTTCCTTAGGGACACAAAAGCCCATTAATGTGTGCGCAGAACAGAATCAACAGTTGATTAAAAAAAGTGTGTAATCATTTTATATTTTAATAGGATAGATTACTAAAATTGATAATACAAAACTCAGTTTTTACTATCACACCGATAAAATGGGTCACTATCAGAACAGGGAACATAGCTCGACATACTTCTCTGTGTGCAACCTGGATCCTCAAATGTAGTCCTCTAGTGCCATCTAGTGGACAAAGCTTGACTAGTAAAATAGAATTAAAGTGAAATAGAGCAAAAAATATAACCAAACAAAATGCTCCCAAGGGAAAGTAATGTCATATTTAAACACGACACAATGTGAGCATTCTGTATTGTGATATAATTTGAGAATGCAGTACACAATTCTCACCAACAGGGTGGCGATAAGGAGAGCAGTGCTTCAGGAGAGTTGAGGGAACAGAGTGTAGGGAAATGTGTGAAGCTACAGCGGAGGAGCCCTATGGAAGCAGAGGAAGTGAATGATCAAGCTTTCCATTCACAGGACCTTTGTGTAGGACATTCTATGGATGCATCGTCTGATCATAGTGAGAAGGACATACAGAGCCCTTCAAGGACACGGCAGGGCTACAGGAGAACTGGGCAAAGCTAAACTAAGAATGCATATGGATTAATAGAGTGAAAACAGGGCGGTTTTACCAGGCATCCAAAATTCCTGACACACTTAGTTTAGTTCTCCCAGGGTGGTCACAAGCACCACAATTAAATAAGGGGTGAAGGAGGAATAAAGAAATTTAAAGTGACAAATGATGCATACATTTAATACAGTCACAGTTATATTATCTTTAGAATTGTTTTAGACTTGCCCCTAGAAATAAAATACTGGTTTGGCTCTATGGACGAGCCTCCACTGCTAATAATCACCTGAAACCTACCACATGTGACAATGAGTCTGTATCTCCAAGGAGACCCAGTGAGGACTTCTCATTCAAACTGAATGCCAGCAAGGCGTGGCTGGACCCAAAAGTGTTAAGCAGTGCCTAACTTGGTGCAATTTTAAGTTTCTGAAAACATTTAGATTATATTGCTAAAAATGTCAGGATCCCGATCTAAAAAACTTGAATCCGGGGTGTATTCTAAGATCTAAGACGCATCCAAATCAAAGTAATTTAGATTTCTAAAAAAAAATCTGATTTCAAAATGGTCTGAATTTGTACAACTTTGTTCCATTTTAGGATCTAGCTCTTACAGTAGTCCAGCTTCTATACACTGCTACAATGACCATTAATGGCTAATTGCATAGCTGGGAAGGCAGTATTAAATCTCCACTTCGTACTTCTCATACCTTCCAACACTTGAACCCATGAATCAGAATCCTGGTTTTGAAGATGGGAAAAGGGATCACAATCAAGTCACTAGCATAGGCCAAAGGAACTGACCTGCCCAGGAAGGGGGCAGGTCAGTCCAATTATGGTCAGGTCAGCTTCATGTGAATTAACACTTGGTTGCCTGTCAGTCATCTAAGGACGTGCAGTGAGCACTGTTTCAGAGCTCTCTGAAGGGTCTAGTGTTTAGCAT
>OW240922.1:11694817-11725382 GCA_933207985.1 Pelobates cultripes | reverse complement strand
TAGGGAGCAGTAATCTACCTGCTCCCTGTAGTGATGCTGGGGCTGGAATTACTTCATATTCCGGGCTCCCAGCATCATTATACAGTGCAAGGGAGCAAAGAGGAGATGCAGGAAGATCACTTCTAACCCGTGTGTGCACGTGCTTCCTCTGCCGACCATCTTGATACTCCCCAGGCCGGCCGGCTACAATACTCCCTAAGCTAGACGTCTCCATGCTCCCGGGGCGGGCGGCTACAATGCTCCAAGTCCCCCATCTCCATGCTCCCCAGGAGAGCTAAAGGGCTGACAAATTCCAGGTGCCAGGGCAAAATTTCTAGTCGCCATGGTGACCTGGGATTTGTCGAGCCCTGTCCTATATCGTCCCTCTGCCTTTGCCCCCCCTCCCCCCGCCACCTTCCCAGCAGTCACGAAAGGGTTAAAACCCCTTTCCCCTCCATTTATCTGATTCCAGCACCGATGGATCGGGCTCCTCTTTCAGCAATATTACAGGCTATCCACAAACATAATGCACATGTGCGGCAAACGACACGCACACTATAGCTTGCCATAGGAAAGCACTGAATCAATGCTATCCTATGGTGGTTTTCAAGGCAAAGGACATCCGCATCCAAACTGTGAGGACATCCAGCGTCGTTTAAACTACAGGAAGCACCTAAAGTGGCTGTCTGAAAGACAGACACTAGAGGCAGAATTACCGTATGTGATTAAAAAGTCACCCAGACAACTTAATCTCAATTGCCATGTCCTTTCAATTCTGCAATGTGAAACATTGCATTTTTTTGTAGAAAAAAAATCCATCTCTAGAGGATGTTTTCCTGACAGCCACTAAAGGTGTTTCCGCTGCACTGCCCAAGTGAAACTGTCACGTGATGCAGAGGCCCACCGGAAGGCATTGAATATATAGGAAAGCTTGGATGAGCATTAGTTCTCCAATGCTGGACCATCGCAGGAGGGCATGCCTCTATAATGGAGGTGGAGAGGGGAGTGCTGTGCTGGCTATGGTGCCAAGAATGTAAGCACCACTTCTGGTTTCATGAATTTTTATTACACAAGGGCACCTGTATAGAACTAGGGACAGGAACACTATAGCATTAGGGACAACTTCAGGAGTGTTCCTTTAATACTAAAAAAAAAGTACTGCCAGTATGAAATATCATTAGGAGTGTGTACATTTCCAATGCATATGTCAGTGCAGCAGCTAAAGCATCAGCATTGCCCCCCATCTCATCTGACAAAGAGGTCAAGTACAATAAGTAAACCACCACCAAAAGCTGTTCAAAACGAAGTCATTCTGAAGTGAAGCAAATCATGGTATGACGCACTGGTCCCTATCCATTTTTATTTTTTTAAAACAGATGTATACCAAAAATTGCTATACATTATAAACTTAAGTAATGTAAAATAAATCTTAACTATATCTACAGAATGTACATTTTATCTTGGCCACGTGTCAATTATTACATATACAAAAGTGTTTTCACTAATTCAGCTTGTTTTCCCCTGGAAATAGAACACCCCAACACCAATAGTAAACTCGTGGTTCTATAGCAGGCTTCCCCAAACTCCGGCCCTCCAGACGTTGCTGAACTACAACTCCGATGATTCTCAGCCTATTTCATTCATAGAATCAAGAGAGTTGTAGTTCAGCAACTTCTGGAGGGCCAGAGTATTGGGAAGCCTGTTCTATAGCTTCACTTTTCCAATCACAATCAGTGCCCAAGCCATGAGCTGAGGAACACACTGTCACCAACACCCACCTCTCACTTCCTGTGCACAGTTATTTATCTCCCACACTTTCCATCTATCTCCAATCACTCTTAACATTTGGCCAACCTGCTAGCTCTTTCAATGGCAGCAATGGATACTGTGTTCACGTTAATTCCAAGTCACACAAGTTCTTTACACATTGCAATACTCTATATAATCAGAGCTGGCCGAGCCCTGCATTCGATGTACACAATACAACATAGCAGCAGCAGTCACTGTCTGCCATCCCAGCAGCACATGGAGCACTGCTCTCTGTATTGCAGTGTGATAGCTCGATATCAGGGACACTGTCATAGAAAACATTTTGTCACTGCAACTGCAGCTGGACTACATTTCCCGAGATGCCTTGCTCGCCAAGTGCCATTACTGCAGTAGCTCCCAGTGCCCCCCATTGTGAGCTCCCCATTACTGTGCTCTCACCCCTCCACCAGTAGGTCTGGGACAGGTTGTGCCATGTCTGATGCCGGGTCAGGTGCTCCCCTCCCGCCCCGGTGTGCGCCGCTTCTATCAGCCCCTTCCTGCGCTCGGGCTGCAGCACCACCTCCAGCTCGGTGAAGCGCTCTTTGTCCCGCTGCCGCCGCTGGTAGTACAGGGTCCCGGATTGCACCACGTAGCAGGCGGCGGCCTTGCGGATCTTGCGCTTGACATTGCCCTCGGTGCCCGGAGCGTAGGGCTCCCGCTCGTTGGTCAGATAGCGCAGGATGGCCAGGTAGCTCTCCTCGCTGGACATGGCGGACAGCGCGGGGCCCCACCGGCCTCCCTGGAGGCGCAGGCCGCGCTCTGTATCCGGGCGGCGGGCTCGGTGCTCCCCCTGGATAGCGGCTGACAGCTACACGGGGAACTGCTGGGCTCGGAACGCCCGGTGAGCAGCTTCGCGGAAACACAAAATGGCTGCTGCACCAGCGGAAGTGACGTCATGCGAGTCTCGGCGTGGATGCAATGTAGGCAGAGAGAACGCAGAGAGACTCAGAGAGAAGGAGGAGAGCAACGTGCCGGGGGTAAGAGCAGCCATGCCGCCATAACCGACTGTCCGGGGGGAGCATGGCGGCCTGCTACACGCTGTATGAATGGTGTTGGGTACATGTTCCCTAATGCACAGCCTGTGTGTGGGTTCACGTGCTGTTTTTGGGGAGCATTTCTATAGTATAGTCAGTCCCTGCAGGCTTTTTAAAGTGAAACTCCAGTGGCACTGCAGGTCCCCTCCCACCCCCCAATCTCCGGTTGCTGAAGGGGTGAAAACCGTCGCTGCTTCTTACGCCGCGCCGCTCCTCCCTCTGATTGCGTCGGCCGGTGGACGAGACTGTTCCCACTCACCGGCCGGGAGACCTAATGCGCATGCACGACATTCAATGCTTTCCTATGGGGAAATGAGGGCTGGAGGTACTCACACAGCGTGAGGACGTCCAGTGATGCTATGGACCAGGAAGTGCCCTCTAGTGGCTGTCTAGTAGACAGCCAGTAGAGGTGGAGTTAACCCTGCAAGGTAATTATTGCAGATTATGAAAAACTGCAATAATTACACTTGCAATGGGCAGAAGTGGTCTGGGTGCCTGGAGTGTCCCTTTAATATAAACACTGCTTTTTCTGGAAAAACAAGGCATTGTTTACATTACTGCCTAGGGATACCTGTAATCAGTGGCGTACACATGACCCATGTGGTCCCGGTGCAAAAAATTGATCCGTGGCCCCCCCTGCGCTTACTCGACAAGGGTCGGGGCCGCAACACATGGCGGTGGGCACCTGGTCACAGGGCTGCGACCGCGTCATGCTGCACACACACCTAAAGGATCACTACAGACACCCAGATCACATCAGCTCAATGAAGTGGTCTGGGTGCCAGGTCCCTCTAGTTTTAACCCTGCAGCTGACAACATAGCTGTTTCAGAGAAACGGCTATGTTTCACTGAGGGTTAATCCAGCCTCTAGTGGCTGTCTCATTGACAGCCGCTAGAAGAGATTCCGCTATTCTCACTGTGAAAATCACAGAAAGAAGACACTGAACGTCCATAGGAAAGCATTGAGTAATGCTTTCCTATGGGCGGTTTAAATGCGCGCGCGCCTCTTGCCGCGCATGTGCATTAGGAGCTGAGAGGCGGAGGGATCCCCAGCGCCAAGGAAGTCCGGCGCTGGAGGAAGGTAAATGCTGAAGACACACACTCTCACGAACAGACGCATACACACTAGCTAACAGACACACACATTTACTGACAGAGACACACTCAGTGACAGACATACATACACACTCACAAAACATACACTTTCACTGACAAACACACACTAACAGACATCAGACACACTCAGTAACAGACACACCCAATAAGACACACTAACACACACACACTAACACATCATTTTTTTTTTTTTAAATGTAATCTCCCAGCCTCCTTACCTTTTGGAGTGCTGGGGGGATTCCCTGGGGTCCAGTGGTGGTGCTGCTGGGCTCCTGGGTGGGCATCTGACGTCATCTTCCAGCTCTGGTATCAGTGCGGTGCGCGAGGGAGCTGAAGAGGAAGCACTCAGGGGAGAGTGCTCCCTCGCGCGCCGGCCACCCAGACAGCCAGCCCACCGGGGTCAGCAGGGCCAGCCTAGGGGGGACCTGGGGTTGCCGGCTCCTTGGCCCCCCAGGCGAAGATGCTGGCCCTGTGGGTACAGCCTCGACCCCGGTATGTACGCCACTGCCTGTAATGGAAATCATTCATACGGCCACTGGAGTGGCTTCCTGGGCCAGTGCAGTACTGGCATTCAGTGTCTCCATGCATTGCATGGAGGCGCTGAAGGTTCCCCATAGAGATTCATTTATTTTATGCGTCTTCTGCGCAATAGCCTCCCAGTGCTTGGATTTGCTGAGATCATCTCTAGATAGATGATCTCAGCTGTGAAGGTGGAGTCAGGTGGGGCAAGACTGGCAATGCATGATAACAAAAGGTTAGTAAAATCACCTTTTATTTACACAGAGAGGGGGGTCGATGACCTAAACGTTTATTCCTACTCTATAGGAATACATATTTAAAGTCACAATGTTCTTGTCCTGTAAACACATAATGTTGTAAAACTGTGGGTTATTGTTCCCCATCCCCGCCCTTTCTTCCTCCAGTGATATCACTCCCTCTGATTTAACATTACCAACCTGCAACTTTCACTCGGGGCTGTTATTTAAGCGGCACAAACAGATTCCAAACATCATGACCACTTCAACTCATTGAAGTGTTCATGTTGCTTATAGTAATTATTTAACTCTTTCTGGATGTAAGGGTGTGCTATGCGGTCCTACAAAAGGAGGGCTTTAACGCTGTTAGGGCAGCATAACATTCCTAATGATTGGGCCCTTGTTCTATCATTCTGCTATACCCCGTCAGATTTCTATACCCCCGTCACTTCCGGGGAGGGGAATCAGCTGGATCCTTTGCTGCACATGCCTCACTTAACCCTAAATGCCCTGTGTGCCTAAGCTTAGTGAATGCACTAACTATAATGAAAGTGTAAAACTAGTTTTACTTACCTTCCAGGACCTTGCTGTGGAGGAGTAGCAGGAGTGCTAGCAGGCATGTGCAGCACAGGATCCAGCTGATTCCCCTCCCCGGAAGTGACGGGGTATAGAAATCTGACGGAGTATAGCAGAATGATAGAACACCCTCTCTCCAGTATCTATACTTACTGTCATGTGATAGTGGTGACATCATGATTGGTTTCGAACTTGTACAATTGCCTCCATCCTTAAGGGGCTAACAGATATCAATAAGTATTTGTTGTAAATTTTTTGTTATTCAGGGGAGACTCGTTTTTCCAATGGTTTCAAATTATGTATTGTTTCGATCTTAGCTTTATGTAAATTAGAAACCACCATCTCTGAACTTTCTGAGTACTGGAGGGGAAAAGCATGCTTCTTACACTGAAATAAGTTGTAAAAGCTTGTTTTAAAACTGTGGAAATTACTCACTGTTGTAACTGTTTAACATTTTTATTTAACTTACACTGCTCCATCAAAAACATAACTAATAACAGGAACCATTTCCCCCTTTTTTTTAGTTTGCTATCATTATTCAATATGTCAACACAAATTAAGGACAAAGAAGCTTTTCAACGAATCAATTTTCTATACCAGGTAATTATAGATTATAGTTAAACTACTACTGTACATTTGTATGTGTTTAATTTCAGTAGTCATTTTACTACCAGTTGCATGATAATCAAAATTAAAACCCAAACACATTTCCTATTCAGCTTATTGGCTACATTAATTAATTTTCATGTGCTACAACTACTTTAACACTGTAGGGTGGCCACCTGTGCTCCCTGTGGTGACATTCTGTCATTAAACTAATATGGTGGCCAGGGGTCATGTGACCAATCTCACGTATGCCTTTCTTACAGGGGGATAAGCTTTACCCTTTGATATGGTAATTGGGTAATTCTTTCTTTCTAATACTTTTTATTGAAAAATTTTGTTTTAAAGGACCACTCTAGGCACCCAGACCACTTCAGCTTAATGAAGTGGTCTGGGTGCCAGGTCCTTCTAGGGTTAACCCACTTTTTCATAATTATAGCAGTTTCAGAGAAACTGCTATAATTATGAATGGGTTAAGCCTTCCCCCTAATCCTCTAGTGGTTGTCTCATTGACAGCCACTAGAGGCGCTTGCGTGCTTCTCACTGTGATTTTCACAGTGAGAGCACGCAAGCGCTCATAGGAAAGCATTGTAAATGCTTTCCTGTGAGATCGCTGAATGCGCCGGTAGCAAGCCGCTGGTATTCAGGCCGGGGCGGGGGCGAACGGAGGGGCGTGAGAGGAGGGAAGAGCTCTCCCCGCGGCGTGGAAAAAGTTTTTTACCCCTTTCCCCCTTCCAGAGCCGGCGGTAGGGGGTCCCTGAGGGTGGGGCACCCTCAGGGCACTATAGTGCCAGGAAAACGAGTATGTTTTCCTGGCACTATAGTGGTCCTTTAAGATAACAAATAATCACATTAATACATACATACATACACACCTAATTAAATCCGACCAATACAAATAAATCTTTTTGATGGAAAGAAAAAAACTTTCATTGAGATATATCAATCGGTCAAAAAAAACCACAAAAAAAAACCTGGAAGTTGACAATATTACATTTAATCCATCAATGATAATAAGAGGTGTATCAATGGGAGTAGGCACGGGTTTACATACATATTACAGTAGATAATAGATAGAGATTACAAATACATATTAACCGTGAGAGTTCCATTTCCCACATAGGATTTTATCTTTCTTAAACACAATGCCTGAGAAATTTATCAATTGCCATATAATAAAGAACAGTTTTTTAACCAAGTAGAATACCAATCCCTTTTTTTTGAAAACACTAACCGATTTTTTTTTATCATTTCGTTTTCCATTGTCAATTGAAATTTAATTTGGTTAATTAGAGAGATTTTCTGAAAAGGAACAGAGGATTTCCACTGTCTAGCTATAATGATTTTAACTGCAATGAAGCAGTGAATTGCTAAACAAATATATTTACTTGATTTAAAAGGCAAATTGAGATGGAGGAGGGCCGATACTGGGTCTATATTTATATCTTTAAATGATACCTCTTTCATAGATATTTCAGAAAAGATATTATAGGTCCAAGCCCATAGTGGTTTTGCTGCTGGGCAGAACCACCAGATATGAATATATGTACCCAGATAGGTACCACATCTCCAACAAGTAGGATCTTGAGAAGAATACATTTTAGCTAATCTTGTCCGGGTGTAGTACCATCTATAGAGTAACTTAAAATGACACTCAGTCAAGTTTAGACCATGAACAAATTTGTTTACTAGAATTATAGAAGAGTACCATTCCTTTGGGGAAATAACTAAATTTAGATCCTTTTCCCAGGATTTAACCAATTTATAGGGAAAGGTGTCTGAACCTTTAAACAGCATATTAGCCACCGAAACAACTTTGGGTATAGTTTTAAATGAGAAAAGAATTTGTAGCTCTTTAGCCCGAGGAAAAGAAGATTGAATAACATGTTTCTGAATATAGTGTTTAATGCGAAAATAAGTAAATAATTCTTTAGATGGAATATGGAAATTATCCACGATCTGTTGAAATGGTAAGATATCATCGCCCTGCATAATATCCGATAAAGTTAGTATATCTTTATTGGGCCAGTGTCTCAGTGATAGATCCTCTACATTATTTTCTAATAAATTTAATTTACATGTTTTGGGAATTGAGTAACTTACACCCAAAATTTTTCTGATTTCAACCCATGTTTCCAAAGAGTGAGCCAGCGATATTAAGCCATTAGGCAAATCCGTTAGAAACCTCACAGGATCTGACCATATATATGGATGAAGAGCAGATACATGTAGCGCTTCAGACTCCAATATATACCAAGGTTCAGAAAAGAAAAAAAAGGTTCTTGTAAAATATATATATATGTCGTATAGTATTGGCATAGTATAAGTTAGTGATATTTGGATAATTTAGCCCTCCCTTAGAGAGTTTGTTGTAAATATATTTTTGACTTATTCTGGGCTTTTTATTTTTCCAAATAAATTTATTTATGGCAGATTGTATCATATAAAGCCACATCTTAGGGATTTTAAGGGGAACCATTGATAACAAATAAGACCATTTTGGTAAAATATAAGAGTTGATAATGTTAATTCTACCTATCCATAGTGTTTCTAAATTTTTCCATTTTTTTAGGTTTTGATTCATTTCCTTCATTAACTGCATAACGTTCCTCTCCATTATTTGGGAAGCATTAGCCGGAAAGCTAAGGCCCAAATAATTTATTTCTGAGTCTGTCCAAATAAACTGATATTTTTGAGATAGCCTTTCAACCTGAGTGAAGGGTAAATTAATAGTTAAAGCAGTAGATTTAGAGACATTTAACTTGAAATTAGAGATATTAGAAAAATTGACAATTTCTTCCATTAATGATGCCAATGAATCTTCTGGAGATGTAAGGGTTACCAGAGCGTCATCGGCATACAATGCAATCTTAATATCTTGAGATTTCGTAGGAACACCCTTTATTAACTGATTGTTCCTAATGTTTATCGCAAGAGGCTCAAGAGATAAGATGTAGAGAAGCGGTGACAAAGGACATCCCTGTTTTGTACCGTTTTTAAGATCGAAGTAATATTAGGACCTACAGTTCTGGCTGAAGGGTCAGAGTATAATATAATTGCGGTGTAAATCCAACCCGTAAAGCCGTATGCATTGAGAAGTTCACTTAAATAGCCCCACCCAACCCTGTCGAACGCTTTTTCTGCGTCCAAAGACAGGACCAGGAGGGGCTCTTTATTGGCATTGACAAGACTAATACTATCTATAAGCTTTCGAGTGTTATTTGATGCCCATCTTCCTGGGATAAACCCTATTTGATCAGGATGAATAAGTTTAGAAATAACCCTTTTCAGTCTCTCAGCTATAATAGCTGAATAGATTTTCATGTCAACATTAATTAATGCAATTGGTCTATAGTTTTTTGGGTCCGTACTATCTTTATCCGGTTTTAAAATGGGAACAATGTTTGATTGTAGTAATTCCTTTGGGATGATCTCACTTTCTGCTGCTTGATTAAACATTTCAGTAAGAGGTTTTAAAAGATAAGGTTTCATATATTTATAATAAAGATTTGAAAAACCATCAGGACCAGGAGTTTTGTTTATAGCTAATCTATCAATTTGAAATTGCACTTCCTCCATATAAATTTTTTTATTCAGAATGGTCTGATCCTGGGAAGAAATTCTCGGAATTCGAGACTTTAATAGAAAACTCTTAATGTCCTTTATTTCTGGGGATAGCCTTAAATTGTATAGATCTTGGTAAAATTGATTAAACTTTTGAATAACAATATATCTAAAATATAAAAGCGCTAAGCATATAACTCTGTATACACAGATGAGGTGGCAGAAAAAAATGTGAAAAGTTTCTGTACCACCTTCAAAATGTTAAACACCTCTATTACATGGTTAAATTCAAAAAAGCTGCTACACACCTGTGTGAACCCAAATCCCACACCAAAAATCAAACAAAATACTTATATAGGTGGAGCGCAAAATCAAATCCACATTTCCATGGAATCCTTTACACAGCTTCAACTCAGATGAATATAAAAAAGATAAAATGCATATAATAGTGAAGTACAGTTATGGTAAATTGCAAATATTTAATAATCGTTTCACTAGACATAAAACACTCCTAGCAATAAAAATAATAAATCAAAATCAATATTGTACAAAATACATAAATAAATTTACATGAATTAAATGAAATAGACAATGAGCCTCTTACAGGATAGAAATAAGTGAGTGTATGCAGTCCCAGCTGCTACTCACTAACGCTGTATAATTGCCTTAGTCCAGGCACAGGGTTGACAGGCAGCCGGCTTCTCTCTTGTCTCCTCCACGGATATCGTAGAGAGAGCGGGCCGCTGAAAGATCCTAGGTGCCGGTCTGGGGTTCTCTGAGCTTCCCGGGTGCTCCGCCCCTTTTGCGTCACTCCGTAACAGGCGTGCGTCACTGCGTCGTCTACGCGTTTCGCCGAAGCTTCCTCAGGACACAAAGCAGTGATGCTGACTTGTCTCACTAGTCCACTATTTAAAGCGATCCTTTCGCTTCCTATTGGATTCCTAATAATAGTGTCTCTTATACAGGTGTGTTAAGACCATGCAGTCTCTACTTAACTCCATAGTTACCTATACTAAATAGACATATTTATGCAAATATCATAGGGACATTTAAACATTTAAACATTAAATATATTATTAACAAACATTTCTCAATCTTATTCCACCATACCTGGTTTTAAGAGAAGAGAGAAAATTGGTAACAGGGAATTAATACAAATATAAATATAAATTTTCATCAAACTTTTAAACTTTTCTATATCAATCTTATTTTTTAACCATTTTTTAAAAAGGTATTACCTTCCCCAAAGGGGTGCCCATATTTAAAGTGCCCCAAACCAATTTAAAGTGCTATATTCAAAATTCAGAACCATTTGCTACAAAGTGCCGATCATATATATAGTTTTAATTAAAAATTATCCATACAGTCATCTAAAAAATATATCTAAAAATATATCTAAAAAATATATAAATTATAAGAAATGGCACAACTCAAAATCATTGTTAAGGCCAAATGGAATGAGAGTGTTGAGTTCAAAAATCCATCTCATTTCCATTTGGCCCAATTTTTTCGTACGGTCTTCACCTCTCCAATTAAAAAGTGCTTTCTGTATTCCAACAAATGATAGACCAGATGGGTCACTATTGTGATGTTCTTTAAAATGTAGAGATACCTGGTGCAATGCAAAACCCTTACGGATATTGTATACATGCTCCCCTACTCTAGTATGTAACTGGCGTGTAGTGCGACCTATATCGCTTAATCCGCAGGGGCAGACAAGCATATAGATTACATTATTAGTGTGGCAGGTTATACATTCCTTTATCTTGTAGGTTTTAGTTGGTGACATAAATTGATCTCTAAAATTTCTATGAGAGCCTGTGGCTTTACACGCATTGCATGTCCCACAATTATAAAAGCCTTTCTTTAACCCTACGTATTTTTCTAACGACCCTAAGGTTTTATTGTCGTTTTTATCTTGTTTAAACGTCAGAATATTTTTAATATTTGGAACTCCTCTATGGACAATTTTTGGTTGGGTAGGTAAAAGATTATGTAGTGCCGGATCTTTCAATAAGTCAGCATCACTGCTTTGTGTCCTGAGGAAGCTTCGGCGAAACGCGTAGACGACGCAGTGACGCACGCCTGTTACGGAGTGACGCAAATGGGGCGGAGCACCCGGGAAGCTCAGAGAACCCCAGACCGGCACCTAGGATCTTTCAGCGGCCCGCTTTCTCTACGATATCCGTGGAGGAGA
This sequence comes from Pelobates cultripes, assembly GCA_933207985.1. NCBI lineage: Eukaryota > Metazoa > Chordata > Amphibia > Anura > Pelobatidae > Pelobates > Pelobates cultripes. The sequence goes on along the minus strand of OW240922.1, from coordinate 11,713,749 downwards.
CGAGAGAAGCCGGCTGCCTGTCAACCCTGTGCCTGGACTAAGGCAATTATACAGCGTTAGTGAGTAGCAGCTAGGACTGGGACTGCATACACTCACTTATTTTTATCCTGTAAGAGGCTCATTGTTTATTTCATTTAATTTATGTAATTTTATTCAATATTGATTTTGATTTTGATTTATTACTTTTATTGCTAGGAGTGTTTTATGTCTAGTGAAACGATTATTAAATATTTGCAACTTACTATAACTGTACTTCACTATTATATGCATTTTATCTTTTTTATATCCATCTGAGTTGAAGCTGTGTAAAGGATTCCATGGAAATGTGGATCTGATTTTGCGCTCCACTTATATAAGTATTTTGTTTGATTTTTGGTGTGGGAGTTGGGTTCACACAGGTGTGTAGCAGCTTTTTGGAATTTAACCCTGTAACAGAGGTGTTTAACATTTTGAAGGTGATACAGAAACTTTTCACATTTTTTTTCTGCCACCTCATCTGTGTATACAGAATTATAGGCTTAGCGCTTTTATACTTTAAATATATTGTTATTTTGACGTTTTACCCTATTATAAGAGCAGCTGTTATTAATCTAAAATGGAAGTATTTCATAGAAGAATGAACCTTTGCTCAGACATAGATGATCGATTTATAATTGATAGTAGACCAGTAACCTCACAAATAGATGGACTTTCTAACACTATTAAAACACTTGGTAATCAGTTAGAATCCCTTTTAGCAAAAGAATTAAAAATTAAATGGGAAGTAGCAACTTTTGAAAAATATATTAAAGAAAAAATTGTACCAAGAGGATTAAGATATAATAAATTGCCTTCGTTTGATAGGGAGGATCAGATGTTTATGGAGGAGTGGTATACCTTGATGGATAGTCTCTCCACCCAAACGATGATCTTCATTATCAAACGTCGTCAATTAACACTAAGAGATTTGGATAGACAAATCTCACAGATTCGTGAGGAATGTGAGAAATTTAAATTAGAAAGAGAATTTTTGGACAGTTCAGATAGAATTAGTCTAAAACTAGAAAAATTGGAACAAGATGTAGTACATACGAAACAAAAGAAATATCATAGAGACTTAAATGATTATGCAAATAAAAAAGCATATGTGAAAAACAGTTATAATAACCAGAGATTTATGAAAAATCAGCAAGGGTATCACTATGGCCCCAAAAGGAATAGAGATTTTGGGAGAAATTGGAAAGAACAGGATGATACATTCCAAGATAGGAACCAGTATAGCAATAAAGATAAGAATGAGAACAATGAATGGCGATTCCCTAAAAAGACTTTTAAAAAATCATTTAGAAGACAATCCCAATCAGACAATACACATAGAAATTTTCAGAACCGTTTTGAGCCTCTCAATTTGAGGAATAAAGAGGTCCCTTTTTTAGAGAAGGACAGATTTCGAAACCACTCCCCTTTTGCAATTCAATCAAAGAGAAGGCGACCAGTAGAGGTAACAGGGGAGGGTGGAGAATACAAAGAAAGAGAAAAACGCACGAGAACATTGAACCCATAGGGATTTTTAACTTATCCAATAAGGTTTTGACGGTAGATCATATCACCTTATTGAATAAAGGTCTTAAATACGCACCCACTAAAGATTTTAATGCTTTTGAATTTTTTATTGATTTAAAAAAATTTAATAGAAAATTATGTTTAAAAAAACATTTTCTTAAGGAGAAAGAGAATATGCAGAACTCTATTGACCACACAACAGATATAAGAGATGATATTATCCACACAGATCTTAAAGATAGATCTACATTTTTTCCTAAATGGCAGTTGTCAGGGGAAATGATAACCTTCGAACAGATGGTACAACATGAAGTGAATAAAATTAAACCATTAAAAAATTTTGAACAGAATTTGACAAAACTGGAAGTGAAGGCTCTGCGAGACTTGAGGGGGGACCCCGATATTGTAGTAAAACCAGCAGACAAAGGGGGGGGTATTGTAATTATGAGTAGTATATATTATAAAGAAGAAGCCCAAAGATTATTGGGCGACAGCAATACCTATAAAACACTCCCGGCCAATCCTATAAAAGAGATGAAAATTAAGTTTAGTAAATTAATAGATAGGGGTGTACTCACAGGAGTCCTGAATAAAAATGAGAAAAAATATTTAGAAATTCTAAATCCCAGAACACCTATTTTTTACTTTTTACCGAAGGTGCACAAAAATTCAGAGAGACCTCCGGGTAGACCGATAATATCGGGCATTGACTCGATATCAAGCAAGGTATCTCAATATGTGGACAAAATATTACAACCGATAGTACAGGAACGTCCTTCATATCTGAAGGATACAACCAATTTATTAAAAATTTTGGAAAATGTTCAATGGGAAAAAGACTATGTTCTTGTTACGGCGGATGTCTCTTCCCTGTACACCATTATTAGACACGATTTAGGTTTGAAGGCAGTGGAATTTTTTATGAAACATCATTCCAAGTACCCAGAAGAACAAATAGGCTTTGTTTTGGAAGCCATTGAGCTAATTCTGCACAACAACTATTTTTGGTACTTGGATAATTTTTATCTGCAGTTGTGTGGTACCGCTATGGGCACCAGGTTCGCCCCCAGCTACGCCAATCTATTTATGGCATTATGGGAAAATCAATTTGTGGACATGAGCGGTAGCTGGGGGAAGAACCTGGTGTTGTATAAGCGTTATATAGATGATCTGTTTTTTATATGGAAAGGAGATGAAGAACTTTTAGAAGTATTTATTAAAGAAGTCAATTCGAATGATTGGGGAGTATCCCTAGTTTTTAATTACAGTAGATCTAAAGTAGATTTCCTTGATCTTTCGATTTGTATGGAGGATGAGATGATTAAAACTAAGACTTTCTTTAAAGCTGTCGATGTGAACAGCTATATAGAGTTGTCGAGTTGTCATTACAGTCCCTGGCTCAAGAATGTACCAAAAAGTCAACTGATCCGTATTCGAAGGAATTGTACGGACAAAGAGACATTCTTGGACCAGGGCCAGAAAATAATAGAAGATTTCAAAGCCAGAGGCTATGAAGGTAAAGATTTAAATAAGACACTAGAAGAGGTACAACAGATAGACAGGGAGTCTCTTTTGGAATATAACGGTCCAAAAAAGAATAAGAAAAATACAGAGGAGGTACCCTTTATCTGCCAATTTGCAGGTAGGCATAATGGCAGATTGAGGAGCATCATTAATAAGAATTGGCATTTTTTATTGAAAGATCCGGCACTACATAATCTTTTACCTACTCAACCAAAAATTGTCCATAGAGGAGTTCCAAATATTAAAAGTATTCTGACGTTTAAACAGGATAAAAACGACAATAAAACCTTAGGGTCGTTAGAAAAATACGTAGGGTTAAAGAAAGGCTTTTATAATTGTGGGACATGCAATGCGTGTAAAGCCACAGGCTCACATAGAAATTTTAGAGATCAATTTATGTCACCAACTAAAACCTACAAGATAAAGGAATGTATAACCTGCCACACTAGTAATGTAATCTATATGCTTATCTGTCCCTGCGGACTAAGCTACATAGGTCGCACTACACGCCAGCTACATACTAGAGTAGGAGAGCATGTATACAATATCCGTAAGGGTTTTGCACTGCACCAGGTATCCTTACACTTTAAAGAACATCACAATAGTGATCCATCTGGCCTATCATTTGTTGGAATACAGAAAGCACTTTTTAATTGGAGAGGTGAAGACCGTACGAAAAAATTGGGCCAAATGGAAATGAGATGGATTTTTGAACTCAATACTCTCATTCCATTTGGCCTTAATAATGATTTTGAGTTGTGCCATTTCTTATAATATATATTTTTTTATATTATTATATTTTTTTTTATATTATTATATATTTTTAGATACATTTTTAGATATATATTTAGATATATTTTAGATGATTGTATGAAAAATTTACAATTATATATATGATCTGCACTTTGTAGCAAATGGTTCCGAATTTTGAATATAGCACTTTAAATTGGTTTTGGGGCACTTTAAATATGGGCACCCCTTTGGGGAAGGTAATACTTATTTAAAAACATTTAAAAATGGTTAAAAGTTAAAATTGACATAGAAAAGTTTAAAAGCTTGATGAAAAGTTGTATTTATATTTATATTTGTATTAACTCCCTGTTACCAATTTTCTCTCTTCTCTTAAAACCAGGTATGGTAGAATAAAATTGAGAAATGTTTGTCAATTATATGTTTAAATGTTTAAATGTCCCTATGATATCTGCATTAATATGTCTATTTAGTATAGGTAATTATGGAGTTAAGTAGAGGATGTATGGTTTTAATACACCTGTATAAAAGACACTATGATTAGGGATCCAATAGGAAGCGGAAGGATCGCTTTAAATAGTGGACGAGTAAGACAAGTCAGCATCACTGCTCTGTGTCCTGAGGAAGCTTCGGCGAAACGCGTAGACGACGCAGTGACGCATGCCTGGGAGTGACGCAAAAGGGGCGGAGCACCCGGGAAGCTCAGAGAACCCCAGACCGGCATCCAGGATCTTTCAGCGGCCCGCTTTCTCTACGACATCCGTGGAGGAGACAAGAGAGAAGCCGGCTACCTGTCAACCCTGTGCCTGGACTAAGGCAACTATAAAGCGTTAGTGAGTAGCAGCTGGGACTGCATACACTCACTTATTTTTATCCTGTAAGAGGCTCATTGTTTATTTCATTTAATTTATGTAATTTTATTCAATATTGATTTTGATTTTGATTTATTACTTTTATTGCTAGGAGTGTTTTATGTCTAGTGAAACGATTATTAAATATTTGCAACTTACTATAACTGTACTTCACTATTATATGCATTTTATCTTTTTTATATCCATCTGAGTTGAAGCTGTGTAAAGGATTCCATGGAAATGTGGATCTGATTTTGCGCTCCACTTATATAAGTATTTTGTTTGATTTTTGGTGTGGGAGTTGGGTTCACACAGGTGTGTAGCAGCTTTTTGGAATTTAACCCTGTAACAGAGGTGTTTAACATTTTGAAGGTGATACAGAAACTTTTCACATTTTTTTTCTGCCACCTCATCTGTGTATACAGAATTATAGGCTTAGCGCTTTTATACTTTAAATATATTGTTATTTTGACGTTTTACCCTATTATAAGAGCAGCTGTTATTAATCTAAAATGGAAGTATTTCATAGAAGAATGAACCTTTGCTCAGACATAGATGATCGATTTATAATTGATAGTAGACCAGTAACCTCACAAATAGATGGACTTTCTAACACTATTAAAACACTTGGTAATCAGTTAGAATCCCTTTTAGCAAAAGAATTAAAAATTAAATGGGAAGTAGCAACTTTTGAAAAATATATTAAAGAAAAAATTGTACCAAGAGGACTAAGATATAATAAATTGCCTTCGTTTGATAGGGAGGATCAGATGTTTATGGAGGAGTGGTATACCTTGATGGATAGTCTCTCCACCCAAACGATGATCTTCATTATCAAACGTCGTCAATTAACACTAAGAGATTTGGATAGACAAATCTCACAGATCCGTGAGGAATGTGAGAAATTTAAATTAGAAAGAGAATTTTTGGACAGTTCAGAAAGAATTAGTCTAAAACTAGAAAAATTGGAACAAGATGTAGTATATACGAAACAAAAGAAATATCATAGAGACTTAAATGATTATGCAAATAAAAAGGCATACGTGAAAAACAGTTATAATAACCAGAGATTTATGAAAAATCAGCAAGGATATCACTATGGCCCCAAAAGGAATAGAGAATTTGGGAGAAATTGGAAAGAACAGGATGATACATTCCAAGATAGGAATCAGTATAGCAATAGAGATAAGAATGAGAACAATGAATGGCGATTTCCCAAAAAAACTTTTAAAAAATCATTTAGAAGACAATCCCAATCAGACAATACACATAGGAATTTTAATTTTCAGAACCGTTTTGAACCTCTCAATTTGAGAAATAAAGAGGTCCCTTTTTTAGAGAAGGACAGATTTCGAAACCACTCCCCTTTTGCAATTCAATCAAAGAGAAGGCGACCAGTAGAGGTAACAGGGGAGGGTGGAGAATACAAAGAAAGAGAAAAACGCACGAGAACATTGAACCCATAGGGATTTTTAACTTATCCAATAAGGTTTTGACGGTAGATCATATCACCTTATTGAATAAAGGTCTTAAATACGCACCCACTAAAGATTTTAATGCTTTTGAATTTTTTATTGATTTAAAAAAATTTAATAGAAAATTATGTTTAAAAAAACATTTTCTTAAGGAGAAAGAGAATATGCAGAACTCTATTGACCACACAACAGATATAAGAGATGATATTATCCACACAGATCTTAAAGATAGATCTACATTTTTTCCTAAATGGCAGTTGTCAGGGGAAATGATAACCTTCGAACAGATGGTACAACATGAAGTGAATAAAATTAAACCATTAAAAAATTTTGAACAGAATTTGACAAAACTGGAAGTGAAGGCTCTGCGAGACTTGAGGGGGGACCCCGATATTGTAGTAAAACCAGCAGACAAGGGGGGGGGGGTATTGTAATTATGAGTAGTATATATTATAAAGAAGAAGCCCAAAGATTATTGGGCGACAGCAATACCTATAAAACACTCCCGGCCAATCCTATAAAAGAGATGAAAATTAAGTTTAGTAAATTAATAGACAGGGGTGTACTCACAGGAGTCCTGAATAAAAATGAGAAAAAATATTTAGAAATTCTAAATCCCAGAACACCTATTTTTTACTTTTTACCGAAGGTGCACAAAAATTCAGAGAGACCTCCGGGCAGACCGATAATATCGGGCATTGACTCGATATCAAGCAAGGTATCTCAATATGTGGACAAAATATTACAACCGATAGTACAGGAACGTCCTTCATATCTGAAGGATACAACCAATTTATTAAAAATTTTGGAAAATGTTCAATGGGAAAAAGACTATGTTCTTGTTACGGCGGATGTCTCTTCCCTGTACACCATTATTAGACACGATTTAGGTTTGAAGGCAGTGGAATTTTTTATGAAACATCATTCCAAGTACCCAGAAGAACAAATAGGCTTTGTTTTGGAAGCCATTGAGCTAATTCTGCACAACAACTATTTTTGGTACTTGGATAATTTTTATCTGCAGTTGTGTGGTACCGCTATGGGCACCAGGTTCGCCCCCAGCTACGCCAATCTATTTATGGCATTATGGGAAAATCAATTTGTGGACATGAGCGGTAGCTGGGGGAAGAACCTGGTGTTGTATAAGCGTTATATAGATGATCTGTTTTTTATATGGAAAGGAGATGAAGAACTTTTAGAAGTATTTATTAAAGAAGTCAATTCGAATGATTGGGGAGTATCCCTAGTTTTTAATTACAGTAGATCTAAAGTAGATTTCCTTGATCTTTCGATTTGTATGGAGGATGAGATGATTAAAACTAAGACTTTCTTTAAAGCTGTCGATGTGAACAGCTATATAGAGTTGTCGAGTTGTCATTACAGTCCCTGGCTCAAGAATGTACCAAAAAGTCAACTGATCTGTATTCGAAGGAATTGTACGGACAAAGAGACATTCTTGGACCAGGGCCAGAAAATAATAGAAGATTTCAAAGCCAGAGGCTATGAAGGTAAAGATTTAAATAAGACACTAGAAGAGGTACAACAGATAGACAGGGAGTCTCTTTTGGAATATAACGGTCCAAAAAAGAATAAGAAAAATACAGAGGAGGTACCCTTTATCTGCCAATTTGCAGGTAGACATAATGGCAGATTGAGGAGCATCATTAATAAGAATTGGCATTTTTTATTGAAAGATCCGGCACTACATAATCTTTTACCTACTCAACCAAAAATTGTCCATAGAGGAGTTCCAAATATTAAAAGTATTCTGACGTTTAAACAGGACAAAAACGACAATAAAACCTTAGGGTCGTTAGAAAAATACGTAGGGTTAAAGAAAGGCTTTTATAATTGTGGGACATGCAATGCGTGTAAAGCCACAGGCTCACATAGAAATTTTAGAGATCAATTTATGTCACCAACTAAAACCTACAAGATAAAGGAATGTATAACCTGCCACACTAGTAATGTAATCTATATGCTTATCTGTCCCTGCGGACTAAGCTACATAGGTCGCACTACACGCCAGCTACATACTAGAGTAGGAGAGCATGTATACAATATCCGTAAGGGTTTTGCACTGCACCAGGTATCCTTACACTTTAAAGAACATCACAATAGTGATCCATCTGGCCTATCATTTGTTGGAATACAGAAAGCACTTTTTAATTGGAGAGGTGAAGACCGTACGAAAAAATTGGGCCAAATGGAAATGAGATGGATTTTTGAACTCAATACTCTCATTCCATTTGGCCTTAATAATGATTTTGAGTTGTGCCATTTCTTATAATATATATTTTTTTATATTATTATATTTTTTTTTATATTATTATATATTTTTAGATACATTTTTAGATATATATTTAGATATATTTTAGATGATTGTATGAAAAATTTACAATTATATATATGATCTGCACTTTGTAGCAAATGGTTCCGAATTTTGAATATAGCACTTTAAATTGGTTTTGGGGCACTTTAAATATGGGCACCCCTTTGGGGAAGGTAATACTTATTTAAAAACATTTAAAAATGGTTAAAAGTTAAAATTGACATAGAAAAGTTTAAAAGCTTGATGAAAAGTTGTATTTATATTTATATTTGTATTAACTCCCTGTTACCAATTTTCTCTCTTCTCTTAAAACCAGGTATGGTAGAATAAAATTGAGAAATGTTTGTCAATTATATGTTTAAATGTTTAAATGTCCCTATGATATCTGCATTAATATGTCTATTTAGTATAGGTAATTATGGAGTTAAGTAGAGGATGTATGGTTTTAATACACCTGTATAAAAGACACTATGATTAGGGATCCAATAGGAAGCGGAAGGATCGCTTTAAATAGTGGACGAGTAAGACAAGTCAGCATCACTGCTCTGTGTCCTGAGGAAGCTTCGGCGAAACGCGTAGACGACGCAGTGACGCACGCCTGTTACGGAGTGACGCAAAAGGGGCGGAGCACCCGGGAAGCTCAGAGAACCCCAGACCGGCATCCAGGATCTTTCAGCGGCCCGCTTTCTCTACGACATGGAGGAGACAAGAGAGAAGCCGGCTACCTGTCAACCCTGTGCCTGGACTAAGGCAACTATAAAGCGTTAGTGAGTAGCAGCTGGGACTGCATACACTCACTTATTTTTATCCTGTAAGAGGCTCATTGTTTATTTCATTTAATTTATGTAATTTTATTCAATATTGATTTTGATTTATTACTTTTATTGCTAGGAGTGTTTTATGTCTAGTGAAACGTTTATTAAATATTTGCAACTTACTATAACTGTACTTCACTATTATATGCATTTTATCTTTTTTATATCCATCTGAGTTGAAGCTGTGTAAAGGATTCCATGGAAATGTGGATCTGATTTTGCGCTCCACCTATATAAGTATTTTGTTTGATTTTTGGTGTGGGAGTTGGGTTCACACAGGTGTGTAGCAGCTTTTTGGAATTTAACCCTGTAACAGAGGTGTTTAACATTTTGAAGGTGATACAGAAACTTTTCACATTTTTTTTCTGCCACCTCATCTGTGTATACAGAATTATAGGCTTAGCGCTTTTATACTTTAAATATATTGTTATATTGCCTGGAATAGTCCCAGAGCCTCCCCACAGGACCGATTGAATGTGGTATGCACTAAACGTCCATGTTCCAGTACAATAGGTGAGGGAGGATGCAGCAGGTACACGCACTCCGTACGAGTCAGAGATATTTCTCGGAGCTCTAGCGTAAAAACTGGTTTCTCTAGCAAGTGTAGAGGGAATTAAGTGGGTGTTATTGTAATGACATTGGTGTATGTTTTTTTTTTCTTAATGTAATGTAATGCAATACCAATACACGTATCTGTGCACACCCAATGCTTTCTTATTAACAGGCAGTCATTTGTTTGGAGTTCAGAGGAAAAGACAACATTTCGGCACTGTCCTGTGCCTTTTTCAGACTTGACAAAGGTACGGCATGGGATAGTGTTGAAAAGTTTTTTCCTCTGAATTCCAAATAAAAGACGGCCTGTTAAGAAGAAAGCATTGGGGGGGCCTAGATGTATGTATTTGTTTGGGTTGGATTGATTATGAGTTGACCCGTATGGTTTGGAATATCCAGGTGGGAGTATTCCCCAAGTGAGTGTGTGCATTGCCTCCTACACGCTGCATCTCTTTGAAATGCTTGATAATAGATTTACCAATGGTAGAAAGAGGATCCAAGCACTCCAAGTATCTTGTACAACAGAAATGGTAGGCACTCACTATTGCGTGCAAAATAAATTACGAGTACCGGCTGCAGTAAACAATACAAGGATTCCCAGACCTCGTGAATGAACAGATAACAAGAAAAATAGCGTCTAGCGCGCCCAGTTTGAATATACAAAAAGTTATAAGTACATAGATCTTCAGATAACTTTAACACAGTAGACCTCAGAATAATTTATTATTGTTATATCTCTTTTATTCTGAGGTCTACTGTGTTAAAGTTCTGAAGATCTATGTCGGTATAACTTTTTGTATACTCAAACTGGGTGTGCGGTAGACGCTATTTTTAACAACTCCAAGTATCTTCAACATGGTGTCTCACTTGTCCCAATAAACACATTTGAAGATACGTGGAGTGCCTGTATCCTCTTTCTACTGATATCTACTCCCTGGGGCTGGTGCTGGCCCTCGGTCCAGTTTAGTAACCGGATCTTCACGTGATTGGAGTGCGGTTAGTTTTTTTCTCTTTTTGCAAATACTGATAATAGATTTACAACATAACAATTCTCATAAAATAATTAACATAATTTCAGAATTGGTAGTTACAGGAACGTCTATATGGGGGCTCTCGTGTCGGCTACAGAGAACACATTTGTTATGGCTGTGGAATAGTTAAGCTCTTTCAATACTATAAGAAAGGATTTCCATAGCCTGGTTTACAGTAAATTGCATCTTATTTGTTTAGATAAAGAACCTGATATTTATTCAAGTACTCATTGGGTGCACAAAATACGGATAGTTTATGCTTGTGACTTTGTTTTTTCGAGTTAGATTCTTCTTTTTTTTTTCTTTTTTTTTAAATATATATGTTCAGAGCTTTGAGCTAGTTTTACAGTAAAGAGCTTACTTTGCATTTATGAACATTTCACTAGCTTCATGATATAACGTTGGAGGTTTGGCTTCATATAAGAAAACATTCTTATATTAGCTATTTTTAAGGGGAGGTTATTTGCTATTATTTAGAAATACTCCCTATCTGCCCCGGCCTCCCCAATATTACAATGATCATCAATAGGTTTAGGTATGTAACAGTTCTATTTACTGTTTCTGATAGGTTTGTGAGGTCTGATTTAGTTTTAGGTTAATGAATTTTACAGATTTTTACAATGATTCCTGTGAATTATTTCTTCATTATACTATTATATATAATAATGTAATAATTGTATGACACCATGAGACATGCTGGATGTATGAAGGGGTGTGTATATTCCATTCAGTCATTGACCAAGGTTACAATTAAAATTCTAGTTCTGTACATTTGTTTTAGGTAAATTCAATAACAGAGATGAAAAGCAATAATACGTTGCGTTAAATAATTTAATTTATTATGATTAAGTTAATTTGATAGTAAACAGAATAAGAGATTTAATCAGTAAATAAGCAGCATATATTGGCATGCAATTATTTTCAAGCACAAGCTTCCTTGCAGCCTTAAATTCTAAATTCTTATTTCATGTAAACTGACTATACATGACTGGCTGGCTGACTCTTGGCTGGCTGACTCTTGGCTGATTGACTCACAGCTGGTTGGCTCACAGCTGGCTGGCTGTTTGCTGGCTGAGTTTGGGCTGGTTGACTCCTAGCTGGCTGGCTGATGGCTGGTGGCGTTTTGGCTGGTGGACTTACAGCTGGTTGGCTCACAGTTGATTGGCTCTTGGCTGGCTGAGCTTGGGTTGGTTGACTCACAGCTGGTTGACTATTGGCTGGCTGTGTTTCAGCTGGTTTGCTCACAGCTGGTTGACTCTTGGATGGCTGAGCTTGGGTTGGTTGACTCATTGCTGGTTGACTCTTGGCTGGCTGAGTTTGGGCTGGTTGACTCACAGCTGGTTGGCTAATTGCTGGTGGGCTCTTGGCTGGCTGTGTTTCAGCTGGTTTGCTCACAGCTGGTTGGCTATTAGCTGGCTGAGTTTGGGCTGGTTGACTCACAGCTGATTGGCTCTTGGCTAGCTGAGTTTGGGCTGGTTGGTTCACAGCTGGCTGAGTTTGGGCTTGTTGACTCACAGCTGATTGGCTCTTGGCTAGCTGAGTTTGGGCTGGTTGGTTCACAGCTGATTGGCTCTTGGCTAGCTGAGTTTGGGCTGGTTGGTTCACAGCTGGCTGAGTTTGGGTTGGTTGACTCACAGCTGGTTGACTGATAGCTGGTTGGCTCTTGGCTGGCTGAGTTTGGGATGGTTGACTCATAGCTGGTTGGCTCTTGGCTGGCTGAGTTTGAGCTGCTTGACTCACAGCTGGTTGGCTAACAGCTGGTTGGCTCTTGGCTGGCTGTGTTTCGGCTGGTTTGCTCACAGCTGGTTGGCTTTTGGCTGGCTGAGTTTGGGCTGGTTGGTTCACAGCTGGTTGGCTTTTGGCTGGCTGAGTTTGGGCTGGTTGGTTCACAGCTGGCTGATTTTGGGTTGGTTGACTCACAGCTGGTTGGCTCTTGGCTGGCTGAGTTTGGGTTGGTTTGCTCACAGATTGTTGGCTCTTTGCTGGCAGAGTTTGGGCTGGCTGACTCACAGCTGGCTGAGTTTGGGCTGGCTGACTCACAGCTGGCTGAGTTTGGGCTGGCTGAGTCACAGCTGGCTGAGTTTGGGCTGGCTGACTCACAGCTGGCTGAGTTTGGGCTGGCTGACTCACAGCTGGTTGATGCTTAGCTGGCTGGCATGCAGTTGGCTGAGGTACCACAGGTTCCACTGGATCTACTAATAACAAACACACATAGACATATTTGAACTTCATAAAAATACAAAAAGAATTTCAAAAATATATCATCAGTTTAAATATTATAGATTTATATGCGCATTTTATATTTGACCATTATGGGATATTTGTTAGTCCTATATGATCTTTATTCTTTGTATTGATTTTCTTTGTGGCACCTTGGTGTTCACATATTTTTAACAAATTCACATCACTACATCCATGATAATAACTCATAGTTACTAGTCAAAGTAGTCATAGTATAAGTAATCCTGTATTAATAACCTAACGTGTACTTGTAAACATATCAGGGTATAGTCTCCATTTTACATGAATTGTCTGGAAGTATTGATTTAACTCTATTCTCCTGCACGTGTTCTTGGATATTGCACTCTATGCTTTTTTCATTTTTCATTGCACTCCATACTTTTTTTGAAATGTTCATATAAGACATTGAAATACATGCACAAACTAATAAACTCAAATAATAAAAGATAGCAAGTCATTCACATTTTTCTGCTTCTACAAAAGTAGCGTACAATGCTTTTCAAAATCTGCAAGTCTGCGCTACAAAGGCAATGAAATAATCAGCAATTTAGGGATTTAAATGTCCTTTTTTATAGTTAAAATTTATATTTATACATATTTATTTTTTCTCTTACCAATATTGAAACATGACAGCAATAATTAATAACAAATTTAAATTATTTTACCATTTTCCCTAGACCCACCATCAATATATACACCATTAACGGCTGCGAAATATAAGGGTGTTGTCTTGAATGCTTCTCCAATTTAGAGTTGTAAACACCAGAGATAATTCTAGGGGTGTTTTGAAGTGCTAACATTTTCCCATTACTGAAGTTCTCATTATTGTTGCCATTCAACTGTCCAATGGGAATTCGCGTTGAAGTCCAGCAATTATTATGGAACTATAAAGTATTTCCATCTTCAAACAATATGGTGGACCATAAACAAACATCATAGCCATAGCTATGACAGAGCCAAACCTTCAGAACAAACGGGGGTTGTATTTGACATCTTTGCTCAAAAAGCAAAATAAATAAATTAAAACTGAAAGATATATCATTTAAGATGCATCTGTATCAGGTATGAAAAATATTTACTTCAAGTAATTTTTCTATTTATTTATTTTTCATAGTGAATAACTTACGCTGTGGTGTACTGCTATCCTTCTTTGTGTCCGCCTGGTGCTTCTCATATTGACCAACATCTTTTGGTTGATCCTTGTGACCTCCTTTGACTCCAGACATGGCTTTGAATAAGGCTTCTGGATCCAAATTGAGTAAAGAGAAATTAACGTTTGACTGTTCTCCACAAAGGAGCTGCTTTTATACTCGCTAATGGACACGAGATGACAGATTATGTCTTGCGTTGATTTTGGTATGAAGAATGCAGATATTTGAGATATGTTTTTAAGTTTGCTTACATTTCACATCCCTTTTGACAGCTGTTCCACCCACAACCCCCTTTCAAATGATTCAACATTTCATGATTCACCTGAATCTTTACGTCTCGTAATATTGTTCACCAAGGTATTTGAAGAATATAAGATTGTGTGATTTTGGGTGGACTCTGCATCTTCTTATTCAAAAAGGTGAGGTCAGTTAGATCATAAAGCAAAACAAATTTGCAGTTTACTATATATCACTCTGACTCAGTAATTATATACCTGTCTTCGTATTGTTTAAAATGTGAACTGACATCTACATGTATAAATATTACAAAGTAATTTATTCGGCAAAGTATCTTTGGTTTACTAATACGAATTATAGAATTAAAGGTTTATATTTTTTTATATCACTGTGTAATACTTTCCACTGGTATGGCAACTATGAGTATTATTTACCAATACTTTAAATGTGGAATTCTGTTTTTAAAAGAAAAACCTAAGAAATTTTTTTTTGCCTCCAAGAAGAATTAATTTACTTCTCGGTCACAAAAAAATGTGTTTGCCATTCCTGACAAAATTAATCTATCTGTGATCTTCTAACCCTGGATTTTCAGTTGCCATCAGTGAAAACAGTTTGTAAATCAGTCATAATTTATGTGTATTATTTTATAGCCATTTACATTTTATTTAATCTATAGGGAAATTTGTTAAACTCACCTGACATTTTAAAATTGTGGTTTAAAAATTCTGACCTTAGTTTGTACTTGAAGATTTCTAAGCAAAGTTCACCAATTATTTTTTATCTCAGCTATCAATTGTAGTGTTCTTCAGTAAAATACTGGATGCATGCAACACTATAAATTATTCAATTAATGTTTTAATGTATTTTTTCCATGCCTGTACTTATGGCAGCAGCATGCCGGATTTAACATTAGGCAGAATAGGCACCTGTCTACAGGCGCCTGACCACTATGGACACCTGTATTCAGAACGTATGTTAGTAACTGGTAAGTAACAGGAGTGTTGGTCAGTGTTCTCTGCAGGGCTATCTTTAATACTGATTGGACTCTGCGTCTCCCCTCTAGCGCAAGAGTGGAGAAAAGATAGATACCCATCTGCCGAACAACTTCCACGATGCAATGCAAGCTGGGGATCTACCATTTCTCCATTTTTGTAGGGTTGTATTTGTGAGCAGTGTTAGTGTTGGAATGCAGGGGTATACGCGTGTGCAGTGTTAGCCTATGTGTGTGCAGTGTTGGCATTGGAATGCTGGGACACGCATAACTACACAATTACACATACTGACACATAACATAACTACACAAATACACACACGCAGGTACCCATAGACATTGACACACAAGTACACATACACAGACACAGGTATACATTCACACAGATATACATACACACAGATGTACATACACAAACACACAGATAGATACATATAGCCAGATACACACACTGACATACACAGCTAGACACACACAGCCAGACACACACTGACACAAACACAGCCAGATACACACACAGCTAAATTCACACACACACACATATAGCCAGATGCACCGACTTAGACCCAGGTACAGACACGCATATATCAGTTTACATATTAAGCCACCCTCCTGTCTCCTTACCTTTTGGGTAAGGCTAATGGGAGTCTGTCTTTGTCAGTCCCTCTCCTCCTACTGTGTATGCCTCCTCTGTCCCAGACATACTAGTTTATACAGTGCAGATAGCAAGACAATTGTCACTTTAAGAGAGAGTCTCTAAAACTGCAGAATGCCTCAAAACAGGCAAGGGCAATTCAGAGGCAGCTTCAGGCAAGCAAAGGCTCAGGATCAGGAAGCAGGTTTAAAATATTTTAGCAGGACAAACCGAGAGGCAGGGTCAGGCAAGCAAAGATCAAAATCAGTCGGCAAAGGTTCAGGATCAGGAAGCAGTCTTAAAGTCTTAAGACAGCACAGACTGACAGTGGAGACCACTGGAGAATGACAGCAGACCAACAGTGGGTGCAGTGTGTTAGTAAGCGTTGGTGGCTGCACGTTCCAGTCTCTGCTCACGCAGAGGTCTTTCAATTTATATAGATAAATGAAAAAATCAATAAAAGTACCTTTTCCTCTAATAACTCATAATTAGTAGCCTTACTTGCATACTCAATATTAATTTTAAAACTCAGTTTATTAATAATATACAGAAAAACTAAAAAAAAAAAAAAGAAGAAGATAGCAACTGTTAAAAATAATAATATATATATTCAGAAAAAAAGCCATGCAAAAAAAAGGGAAGAAAGTCCAGACCTTGTTTGATATTCTCGGCGTCCCGAGTCAGCAAAGATAATGCTGAAAAATATCAATTAGGAAGTCCTCTTTGAAGTGCAAATGCTGGCTTGTATCGCTTCAGCGGCTGAAGTGGAGAAACGCGTCTGGAGGGGTCTGACTCCCATCGATACAAGCCAACATTTGCACTTCAAAGAGGACTTCCTAATTGATATTTTTCAGCATTATCTTTGCTGACTCGGGACGCAGAGAATATCAAACAAGGTCTGGACTTTCTTCCCTTTTTTTTGCATGGCTTTTTTCTGAATATATATATTATTATTTTTAACAGTTGCTATCTTCTTTTTTAGTTTATCTGTATATTATTAATAAACTGAGTTTTAAAATTAATATTGAGTATGCAAGTAAGGTTACTAATTATGAGTTATTAGAGGAAAAGGTACTTTTATTGATTTTTTCATTTGTCCTATATTATATAGGTTGTTAGGTCTCCTATCTTTGTACCTTACCTCTTATCTAGATTTTTTAGTTAATCAGCGCTCCACTAATCATATATTCTTCTTAAATTTATATAGATACTAGAAAAAAGGGCCTCAGAAAAAAAACTAAAGCTTCAGAATGTGGTTGGTAGGTAAATCTCAAGGGATTGACCCTAAACAAATTGCAAATAACTAATAAAGACAGGCTCCACTAGTATTCCTACCTTCAAAGAAAGATGAGCTGATGTTAAAAAGTAAACTTTATTTAATCAGTTAATTCAAGAAAACAGAAAAGTAAATATAAAGTAGGTACCCCACCCAAAGAAAATGTATCAATGTGTTAGAGTGCTCACGTGCAGTTTAAGGTTAATAACTGCAGATATAGAAAAAGAATTGCTAATTAGATTTTGATAGAGTAACCAGTAATTTGTAGCTTAGATTAATATGAGTAATTCATGACACATAACTGCCCTGATTATATAATTATTGTTTTATCATTGAGAAGTAAATATAGGCAGATAAGTCAGAATATACTCAAGCTGCTATTAAAGTGATGGTTTAAAGTTCAAATTAATAACAGTTGTAAAATTAGTGCAAATTAAAACACATCCCGAGTGTATAGTCAAAATAAACCAGAACTAGGAGAGCGAAGTGAGATTGGCCCTAGGATGCCTTGTAGATAACAAGGCTGCAGGACTTGATTAAATCCCAATTGAACTATTCAAAATTCTACAAAATGATGCTGTGAAATTTCTGCTTGCCTTATGCCAACAAATTTGGAAAACAAAGACTGGAAAAGGTCAGTCTACATCCCAATCCCTAAAAAAGGCAATGCCAAAGAGTGCTCCAATTATCGAACAATTGTACTAATTTCACATGCCAGCAAGGTAATGCTTAAGATCCTAGAAGCTCGACTAACAATATATGGACTGGGAATTACCAGAATGTACAAGCTGGGTGCTACAGAGGACGTGGTACAAGAGAAAAAATTGCCACTGTTAATTACAGTTGCAGCGGCCGGCGTCTTTAATGATTACAGACCCGGCCACTGAGATGAGGAGCCACCACCATGGGTGAGTGATTGGTGGCATTCCCATCACCACGTGTGAATGCTGCCGGACAGAGATGTGCACACTGTGCATGAGCGGACTGTGGGGATATTTATGGGATGATAATTTTAAGCAGTCGAGAATTGCCCACTATTTCAATACTCTTAGATCTCTTAGATCGTTTATCAAATAAGTGAAAAGTATTCCATCAATAATTCACAATTTGTTATAAAAATAGATTTATTTTTATTGTAACAAATTAATTAACAAATAATATTAGGCATCATGCATGATAATAATCAGTGAATATTTAGTATAACATAGTATACAATACAATGGAATGGGTATACATGTTTCAATGGCTAAACAGCATTTTCTGTCAAGACTTACACGATTTATGAGGGTATCCTTACAGACAAAAAGTGAAGCTTTTCACAGCGAAGGGCCATAAAACCCTGGCTAACAGTTAGATCAACTGAGTAACCCTTTCAATGTTGGCTAGATCCTCCTAAGCATATAGTATCCTATTCTCCTGTGATTTTCAATTAAAATAACATTTAAACCAGCTCATTAGTCATTTCCTGGAACCATCCAATAAGAATAATCTACCAGATTTTTACAAAAGTCAAAACCGAATTTTAATTTG
>OW240922.1:11655716-11679391 GCA_933207985.1 Pelobates cultripes | reverse complement strand
GGGATGTGTTTTAATTTGCACTAATTTTACAACTGTTATTAATTTGAACTTTAAACCATCACTTTAATAGCAGCTTGAGTATATTCTGACTTATCTGCCTATATTTACTTCTCAATGATAAAACAATAATTATAAAATCAGGGCAGTTATGTGTCATGAATTACTCATATTAATCTAAGCTACAAATTACTGGTTACTCTAGCAAAATCTAATTAGCAATTCTTTTTCTATATCTGCAGTTATTAACCTTAAACTGCACGTGAACACTCTATCACATTGATACATTTTCTTTGGGTGGGGTACCTACTTTACATTTACTTTTCTGTTTTCTTGAATTAACTGATTAAATAAAGTTTACTTTTTAACATCAGCTCATCTTTCTTTGAAGGTAGGAATCCTAGTGGAGCCTGTCTTTATTAGTTATTTACAATTTGTTTAGGGTCAATCCCTTGAGATTTACCTACCAACCACATTCTGAAGCTTTTGTTTTTTTTCTGAGGCCCTTTTTCTAAGAATCTATATAAATTGATAGACCTCTGCGTGAGCAGAGACTGGAACGTGCAGCCACCAACGCTTACTAACACACTGCACCCACTGTTGGTCTGCTGTCATTCTCCAGTGGTCTCCACTGTCAGTCTGTGCTGTCTTAAGACTTTAAGACTGCTTCCTGATCCTGAACCTTTGCTGACTGATTTTGATCTTTGCTTGCCTGACCCTGCCTCTCGGTTTGTCCTGCTAAAATATTTTAAACCTGCTTCCTGATCCTGAGCCTTTGCTTGCCTGAAGCTGCCTCTGAATTGCCCTTGCCTGTTTTGAGGCATTCTGCAATTTCAGAGACTCTCTCTTAAAGTGACAATTGTCTTGCTATCTGCACTGTATAAACTAGTATGTCTGGGACAGAGGAGGCATACACAGTAGGAGGAGAGGGACTGACAAAGACAGACTCCCATTAGCCTTACCCAAAAGGTAAGGAGACAGGAGGGTGGCTAAATATGTAAACTGATATATGTGTGTCTGTACCTGGGTCTAAGTCAGTGCATCTGGCTATATGTGTGTATGTGAATTTAGCTGTGTGTGTATCTAGCTGTGTTTGTGTCAGTGTGTGTCTGGCTGTGTGTGTCTAGCTGTGTATGTCAGTGTGTGTATCTGGCTATATGTATCTATCTGTGTGATTGTGTATGTACATCTGTGTGTATGTGTATCTGTGTGAATGTATACCTGTGTCTGTGTATGTGTACTTGTGTGCCAGTGTCTGTGTATGTGTACTTGCGTGTGTGTATAAATATGTGTCAGTATGTGTAATTGTGTAGCTATGCGTGTCCCAGCATTCCAATGCCAACACTGCACACACATATGCTAACACTGCACACGTGTATACCCCTGCATTCCAACACTAACACTGCTCACAAATACAACCCTACAAGAATGGAGAAATGGTAGATCCCCAGCTTGCATAGCATCGTGGAAGTTGTTCGGCAGATGGGTAGCTATCTTTTCTCCACTCTTGCGCTAGAGGGGAGACCCAGAGTCCAATCAGTATTAAAGATAGCCCTGCAGAGAACACTGACCAACACTCCTGTTACTTACCAGTTACTAACATTATACGTTCTGAAAACAGGTGTACATAGTGGTCAGGTGCCTGTAGACAGGTGCCTATTCTGCCTAATGCTAAATCCGGCATGCTGCTGCCATAAGTACAGGCATGGAAAAAATACATTAAAACATTAATTGAATAATTTATAGTGTTGCATGCATCCAGTATTTTACTGAAGAACACTACAATTGATAGCTGAGATAAAAAATAATTGGTGAACTTTGCTTAGAAATCTTCAAGTACAAACTAAGGTCAGAATTTTTAAACCACAATTTTAAAATGTCAGGTGAGTTTAACAAATTTCCCTATAGATTAAATAAAATGTAAATGGCTATAAAATAATACACATAAATTATGACTGATTTACAAACTGTTTTCACTGATGGCAACTGAAAATCCAGGGTTAGAAGATCACAGATAGATTAATTTTGTCAGGAATGGCAAACACATTTTTTTGTGACCGAGAAGTAAATTAATTCTTCTTGGAGGCAAAAAAATTTTTCTTAGGTTTTTCTTTTAAAAACAGAATTCCACATTTAAAGTATTGGTAAATAATACTCATAGTTGCCATACCAGTGGAAAGTATTACACAGTGATATAAAAAGATATAAACCTTTAATTCTATAATTCGTATTAGTAAACCAAAGATACTTTGCCGAATAAATTACTTTGTAATATTTATACATGTAGATGTCAGTTCATATTTTAAACAATACGAAGACATGTATATAATTACTGAGTCAGAGTGATATATAGTAAACTGCAAATTTGTTTTTCTTTGTGATCTAACTGACCTCACCTTTTTGAATAAGAAGATGCAGAGTCCACCCAAAATCACACAATCTTATATTCTTCAAATACCTTGGTGAACAATATTACGAGACGTAAAGATTCAGGTGAATCATGAAATGTTGAATCATTTGAAAGGGGGTTGTGGGTGGAACAGCTGTCAAAAGGGATGTGAAATGTAAGCAAACTTAAAAACATATCTCAAATATCTGCATTCTTCATACCAAAATCAACGCAAGACATAATCTGTCATCTCGTGTCCATTAGCGAGTATAAAAGCAGCTCCTTTGTGGAGAACAGTCAAACGTTAATTTCTCTTTACTCAATTTGGATCCAGAAGCCTTATTCAAAGCCATGTCTGGAGTCAAAGGAGGTCACAAGGATCAACCAAAAGATGTTGGTCAATATGAGAAGCACCAGGCGGACACAAAGAAGGATAGCAGTACACCACAGCGTAAGTTATTCACTATGAAAAATAAATAAATAGAAAAATTACTTGAAGTAAATATTTTTCATACCTGATACAGATGCATCTTAAATGATATATCTTTCAGTTTTAATTTATTTATTTTGCTTTTTGAGCAAAGATGTCAAATATGTTCCTTAAATTTTACAACCCCGTTTGTTCTGAAGGTTTGGCTCTGTCATAGCTATGGATATGATGTTTGTTTATGGTCCACCATATTGTTTGAAGATGGAAATACTTTATAGTTCCATAATAATTGCTGGACTTCAACGCGAATTCCCATTGGACAGTTGAATGGCAACAATAATGAGAACTTCAGTAATGGGAAAATGTTAGCACTTCAAAACACCCCTAGAATTATCTCTGGTGTTTACTACTCTAAATTGGAGAAGCATTCAAGACAACACCCTTATATTTCGCAGCCGTTAATGGTATATATTGATGGTGGGTCTAGGGAAAATGGTAAAATAATTTAAATTTGTTATTAATTATTGCTGTCATGTTTCAATATAGGTAAGAGAAAAAATAAATATGTATAAATATAAATTTTAACTATAAAAAAAGACATTTAAATCCCTAAATTGCTGATTATTTCATTGCCTTTGTAGCGCAGACTTGCAGTTTTTGGAAAGCATGGTTTGTTACTTTTGTAGAAGCAGAAAAATGTGAATGACTTGCTATCTTTTATTATTTGAGTTTATTAGTTTGTGCATGTATTTCAATGTTTTATCTGTACAATGCATTTCAAAAAAAGTATGGAGTGCAATGAAAAATGAAAAAAGCATAGAGTGCAATATCCAAGAACACATGCAGGAGAATAGAGTTAAAGCAATACTTCCAGACAATTCATGTAAAATGGAGACTATACCCTGATATGTTTACAAGTACACATTAGGTTATTAATACAGGATTACTTCTACTGTGACTACTTTGACTAGTAACTATGAGTTATTATCATGGATGTAGTGATGTGAATTTGTTAAAAATATGTGAACACCAAGGTGCCACAAAGAAAATCAATACAAAGAATAAAGATCATATAGGACTAACAAATATCCCATAATGGTCAAATATAAAATGCGTATGTAAATCTATAATATTTAAACTGATGATATATTTTTGAAATTCTTTTTGTATTTTTATGAAGTTCAAATATGTCTATGTGTGTTTGTTATTAGTAGATCCAGTGGAACCTGTGGTACCTCAGCCAACTGCATGCCAGCCAGCTAAGCATCAACCAGCTGTGAGTCAGCCAGCCCAAACTCAGCCAGCTGTGAGTCAGCCAGCCCAAACTCTGCCAGCAAAGAGCCAACAATCTGTGAGCAAACCAACCCAAACTCAGCCAGCCAAGAGCCAACCAGCTGTCAGTCAACCAGCTGTGAGTCAACCAACCCAAAATCAGCCAGCTGTGAACCAACCAGCCCAAACTCAGCCAGCCAAAAGCCAACCAGCTGTGAACCAACCAGCCCAAACTCAGCCAGCCAAAAGCCAACCAGCTGTGAGCAAACCAGCTGAAACACAGCCAGCCAAGAGCCAACCAGCTGTTAGCCAACCAGCTGTGAGTCAAGCAGCTCAAACTCAGCCAGCCAAGAGCCAACCAGCTATGAGTCAACCATCCCAAACTCAGCCAGCCAAGAGCCAACCAGCTATCAGTCAACCAGCTGTGAGTCAACCAACCCAAACTCAGCCAGCTGTGAACCAACCAGCCCAAACTCAGCTAGCCAAGAGCCAATCAGCTGTGAACCAACCAGCCCAAACTCAGCTAGCCAAGAGCCAATCAGCTGTGAGTCAACAAGCCCAAACTCAGCCAGCTGTGAACCAACCAGCCCAAACTCAGCTAGCCAAGAGCCAATCAGCTGTGAGTCAACCAGCCCAAACTCAGCCAGCTAATAGCCAACCAGCTGTGAGCAAACCAGCTGAAACACAGCCAGCCAAGAGCCCACCAGCAATTAGCCAACCAGCTGTGAGTCAACCAGCCCAAACTCAGCCGGCCAAGAGTCAACCAGCAATGAGTCAACCAACCCAAGCTCAGCCAGCCAAGAGTCAACCAGCTGTGAGCAAACCAGCTGAAACACAGCCAGCCAATAGTCAACCAGCTGTGAGTCAACCAACCCAAGCTCAGCCAGCCAAGAGCCAATCAACTGTGAGCCAAGCAGCTGTAAGTCCACCAGCCAAAACGCCACCAGCCATCAGCCAGCCAGCTAGGAGTCAACCAGCCCAAACTCAGCCAGCAAACAGCCAGCCAGCTGTGAGCCAACCAGCTGTGAGTCAATCAGCCAAGAGTCAGCCAGCCAAGAGTCAGCCAGCCAGTCATGTATAGTCAGTTTACATGAAATAAGAATTTAGAATTTAAGGCTGCAAGGAAGCTTGTGCTTGAAAATAATTGCATGCCAATATATGCTGCTTATTTACTGATTAAATCTCTTATTCTGTTTACTATCAAATTAACTTAATCATAATAAATTAAATTATTTAACGCAACGTATTATTGCTTTTCATCTCTGTTATTGAATTTACCTAAAACAAATGTACAGAACTAGAATTTTAATTGTAACCTTGTTCAATGACTGAATGGAATATACACACCCCTTCATACATCCAGCATGTCTCATGGTGTCATACAATTATTACATTATTATATATAATAGTATAATGAAGAAATAATTCACAGGAATCATTGTAAAAATCTGTAAAATTAATTAACCTAAAACTAAATCAGACCTCACAAACCTATCAGAAACAGTAAATAGAACTGTTACATACCTAAACCTATTGATGATCATTGTAATATTGGGGAGGCCGGGGCAGATAGGGAGTATTTCTAAATAATAGCAAATAACCTCCCCTTAAAAATAGCTAATATAAGAATGTTTTCTTATATGAAGCCAAACCTCCAACGTTATATCATGAATCTAGTGAAACGTTCATAAATGCAAAGTAAGCTCTTTACTGTAAAACTAGCTCAAAGCTCTGAACATATATATTTTTTAAATGAGAAAAAAAAAAGAATAATCTAACTCGAAAAAATGAAGTCACAAGCATAAACTATCCGTGTTTTGTGCACCCAATGAGTACTTGAATAAATATCAGGTTCTTTATCTAAACAAAGAAGATGTAATTTACTGTAAACCAGGCTATGGAAATCCTTTCTTATAGTATTGAAAGAGCTTAACTATTCCACAGCCATAACAAATGTGTTCTCTGTAGCCGACACGAGAGCCCCCATATAGACGTTCCTGTAACTACCAATTCTGAAATTATGTTAATTATTTTATGAGAATTATTATGTTGTAAATCTATTATCAGTATTTGCAAAAAGAGAAAAAAACTAACCGCACTCCAATCACGTGAAGATCCGGTTACTAAACTGGACCGAGGGCCAGCACCAGCCCCAGGGAGTAGATATCAGTAGAAAGAGGATACAGGCACTCCACGTATCTTCAAATGTGTTTATTGGGACAAGTGAGACACCATGTTGAAGATACTTGGAGTTGTTAAAAATAGCGTCTACCGCACACCCAGTTTGAGTATACAAAAAGTTATACCGACATAGATCTTCAGAACTTTAACACAGTAGACCTCAGAATAAAAGAGATATAACAATAATAAATTATTCTGAGGTCTACTGTGTTAAAGTTATCTGAAGATCTATGTACTTATAACTTTTTGTATATTCAAACTGGGCGCGCTAGACGCTATTTTTCTTGTTATCTGTTCATTCACGAGGTCTGGGAATCCTTGTATTGTTTACTGCAGCCGGTACTCGTAATTTATTTTGCACGCAATAGTGAGTGCCTACCATTTCTGTTGTACAAGATACTTGGAGTGCTTGGATCCTCTTTCTACCATTGGTAAATCTATTATCAAGCATTTCAAAGAGATGCAGCGTGTAGGAGGCAATGCACACACTCACTTGGGGAATACTCCCACCTGGATATTCCAAACCATACGGGTCAACTCATAATCAATCCAACCCAAACAAATACATACATCTAGGCCCCCCCAATGCTTTCTTCTTAACAGGCCGTCTTTTATTTGGAATTCAGAGGAAAAAACTTTTCAACACTATCCCATGCCGTACCTTTGTCAAGTCTGAAAAAGGCACAGGACAGTGCCGAAATGTTGTCTTTTCCTCTGAACTCCAAACAAATGACTGCCTGTTAATAAGAAAGCATTGGGTGTGCACAGATACGTGTATTGGTATTGCATTACATTACATTAAGAAAAAAAAAACATACACCAATGTCATTACAATAACACCCACTTAATTCCCTCTACACTTGCTAGAGAAACCAGTTTTTACGCTAGAGCTCCGAGAAATATCTCTGACTCGTACGGAGTGCGTGTACCTGCTGCATCCTCCCTCACCTATTGTACTGGAACATGGACGTTTAGTCCTGTGGGGAGGCTCTGGGACTATTCCAGGCAATAGCCTATAACAATATAGATGCTAGCCAACAATGCTTACATTTCAATTACATTATATTACAGCGTATTTAAAGAAATAACATTCTAGAAATGTGGTGGCATTTGTGGATCCCAAATATTTTGAATGCCTATGGGCACAGAATATTGAAGTATTTACCCGTGTTCCAGTTCTTCACTTGCAGTGCATTTTAAAGTTAATATTGCCTTTTCTATGCTATTTTTCTCACCCTATATAAATTATTTCATGGCCCACGGGTACTGGATAATCTATCATTGTTTATAACTCCACCTCATAATATTTCTTCAATGGATAAATACAACCAATTAAAAAAAAACACTAATTAGATCAAATGAGTATATTACTATTAAAGGACCACTAGAAGCCACCCAGACCACTTCAGCCCAGCAGGAGGGTGGCCCTGAGGGTGGGGGGACCCTAAGGATTATATAGTGCCAGGAAAACAGGTTTGTTTTCCTGACACTATAGTGGTCCTTTAACCCCTTCCCGACTGCAGATGGAAATTTTCCGTCAACCTTGTCCTTCAGTTAAGGACCGTTGACGGAAAATTTCTGTCATTTACTAAAGTTAACCCCAGATTGCGGCAATCCCGGCGATCGCGGCAATCCCGTCAATCGCGGGGTTAACGGTGCTCCGGTCTGCCTCTGTATTAGAGGCAATTTATTTTATTAATTAATTTAAATATTTAAAAATTATATATTTAGCTAGCTGGGATGGGTGGATGTTAGTGGGGAATTGGGGAATTTGGTGATAGGCTAATTAGGGGTTAACGTTAAAAAAAGTTTTAAAATAAGCTTTAAAAAGGTAAAAAAAGTTTTTAAAAAATGTTTTAGTAATGTTTAAGTAAAGAAATATATATATACCATCCCCCCTTATTTAGACACAGTCTAAATAAAAATTAACCCCTTCCCTGCCAGCTGATCATTGCCTACAGTGATCAAAATACAGATCACTGTATTATACTGTAATTGAATTTCTTTTAACTGAGGATTAATTTTTATTTATTTTTTAACCCTCAGGGGTTCAATTTATTTAGTAATTAATTTAAATATTTTATAATTGTATATAGTTTGCTAGCTGGAGTGGGTGGGAGTTATGGGAAAGGGGGGAATTTACAAATTTACTGTTAGTGCTGCTTACTGCTAGTTAGGGGTTAACGGTAAAAGAAAAGTTTAGAAAAAACATTAAAAGTGTAAAAAAGTTAAGAAAGTGTAAAACATTTAATAAGTAAAAAAAAGTTTAAAAACAGGTTTTACAAAGTAAAAAAAGTTTTAAAAAGTAAAAAAATACATTAAAAAATGATCATTACCACTACCACAATACGGTGGTATTGCTGTACTCAGCCGACATAGCTGAGCAACATATGAAGTAGTATACAGTCGTAGTACACATAAGGTTTGCAAAATATACTGTGCAAATTCACTTTGTGTGTCAAAAAGGCAGAAAAAATGCCTATTACCACTACACTTGGTACAAACTAGCGGAAAAATGATCCCACGCTAAGGTTCAAAATATGCCTTTTGAATTGCCCTGGGATGTCTTCTTTAAGAAATGGTATGGCTTTATGGGGTATTTGGATTATTTAGCCTGGTAAAATGCTCTAAAATGCGACATGGGCACAGTGTAAAAATTTAAAGTTTGAAAAGAACTGGAATGGCTGTGTCCCAAATGTGCCCCTCCGATGTCCACATATACCAGGCAAAGGTACATACAGGGGTATTGCTGTACTCAGCCGACATAGCTAAGCAACATATGAAGTATTATACAGTCGTAGAACACATACGATTTGCAAAATATACTGTGCAAACTCACTTTATGTGTCAAAAAGGCAAAAAAACGCTTATTACACTACACTTGGCACAAGCAAGCGGAAAAATTATCCCAAGCTAAGGTTCAAAATATGCCTTTTGAAATACCCTGGGATGTGTTATTTAAGAAATGGTATACTTTTATGGTGTAGTTGTAATATGTAGCCTGCTCAAGTGCCCCAAAGTGGGACACGGACGCATCAAAACCCTCCATGAAAATTCACAATTAAAAACCTTAACTTGGGGGGCGGAGCCTGGACTGCAAGCAGGCAAGACGTGCATCACACAAGCTCCTGCTGTTAATGCCGAATACCCGGTGATATCCTGGGTTGACAACTTGGTGACCTCTACTCAAGGGGATTCCCAAGCTGGGGGCACCTAACCCTACAGGTGGATACCTTAATCAACACCCTAAGGCGACAGGAACCGCAACGGCAGGTTGAGGCCTACTGGACTCAGACCGAGGGAGAGACGGCCGCTCTCCTTCCGCTGAATAAAGCTAAGTTAAGCACGACTCCACACCCCCCTCCCCCCCCTCTGGACCGGCGGGGGATATCCCGGTCCCACCCGGAGAGCAGTTAGCTGCAGCAACGTTACCCCTGCAGCAGATCACACAGACATCCATATTCCCACAATGGCGGACGCAGCCCGCACGACAACACGTGGCACAGCTGCAACAGAGGGGACACTCAGCGACGCCTATACCTACACATCGAAGCGGCTGGATCAAATCTTCCAGGCCTTTTGGCTTAGGGTACAAGCCCGTCTGCAAGCCACTGCTCACAGCTCAGTGCCGCCGAAGGGAAACCGGAGAATGAAGCACTCCAGCATGGTAAAGCCTCCTCAGGGCACCACATATAAAACAACGCTCCCGAGACCTCACTACCGCTCGCCCAGACGGAGAGCCACACGAGGCAAGTCCTCCAAGCATCGTCCACGCGGGCGGAGAACCGCGCACTGGCTGAGACAAATCCTCACTACCCCCGCCACCCCTGAGATGGGGAAAAACTTGGTCCCTCGACGAATCCAAGTCTGTGGTTCACAGATGCCGGCGATCCTGCAATCCTGGGGCCGAGGAGACAACGCGCCTCACAGTGCCACCAACTCCAGCGATCCAGCTACCCTACCACCTGACGGAATCGGCTAAGCTAGCTTATGGGACTGACACCGGGCTGGACTTTCTCCTTAACGACGCAATTTTTGTCTTTAAATGCCAAGCACAAAATCTTGTGTATTATGTTTTTCTTTTTTTAATTAGCTTATCATTTCTGCTATCTCTCCTCAAGCTGTCTAATGACACTGCAGCGCGGCGTACTACTAATAATGCACTCAGGGGTGCACTAACTCGATAGCATGTTTACTTACAGTTACACTTGTATATCTTAACATGTCTAGCTAGAAGTCTTGGCTCCCAACAATTAACAAGCATAACAAATATGATATACTGTACTAGGCCCTCCTTGCATTACTCTCGTAGTTAGACATGACGGTATAGCTTGAGGCCATCTTGTTTCTATAACATCATAAAATGGTAGTCATATTTAGTGGATAGGGGTGTCTACGAGTATCCATGCATATGAGTAAATGTTGTGACCCCCTCGTGCAGGTCATGATTAAACATTGTGTTATGCTTCTACAAAAGCCTTCCCCCCTATAATCCCATCACTGATATGCAAGCTTGCATACGTAGACTAACTACACTATCTAAGTCATACTCAAGTATTTCTAGCCTGTTTTCTCTCATAAATATAAAAAATGTGCTGTATTACTCTGCTATGACAATGTTTGCTATTGAAATGCCTGTACTAGCTGTCATGGCGCTACAGGCCTGTTATGTTTTCTTATGCACAAGAAAAATAAAGAATTTAAAAAAAAAAAACCTTAACTTGTCACGTCTCTTTTACAGCAGTGTAACTTCACAAAATAGTGTCTAGGTCATTCATTTGGCATATTGTTTTACTCAGAAGACTTAGTTGAGCATAATTTGGGGGGATGAACTTAGTGGCACATATGAAATGTACAAAATGCCCAGCAAAAATGTAATCTGTATGTAAACAATGCCCCAAATTATTTTTTACCACATACTTTGGCATATATTGGTGAAAAAAATTGAGGCATGCTAAGGCACAATATGCACCATATGAGATACCCTACTACTTTTACAAATGGTGGGCCTTTGTGGGGGTTTTTTGAACAGTTAAACTGCTATAATACCCCAAATAGGCCCATTTAATCTGCCTCTCAAAATTCTACTGTAAATGTTGAAACGGACAGGTCTCCTATACGGCACTGTAGCTTCATGAAATAGTGCCAAAGACATACAATGGGGGTATCGTTGTACTCAGCAGAAGTAACTGAACACAAAATAAAACTTTGTACAGGAATAGCACACACCAAGTTTACAAAATACACATGAGAAGTTCTTTGTTATAAGTTTGTGTGCCAAAAAAACAAAATTTTACTCCAATATTTAGCAGAGATTGGCGGTGAAATGGCTACGTAGAAAGTGTCAAAACAACCTTAGGACAATAGCCTGTGATGTCTACTTTATATAAATATATACTTTTGTGTGGCAATTTTGTTTTCTTTTATGGCTATTAAGCTTACAAGACAAACATACCAAATTCTAAAATCGCTCCACATTAAAAGTTTATTTTACTCCTTGTGCTTTGTGACCTGTAACTACCAAAAAAAACTTAAAATCCCAGACACATTATATATTCTGTAAATCAGAACAACTAAATTAATTTATATTTAATTACTTTCTTTAACCTGCACTAATTAGGCACACATTATTATTGCAAAAACTGTAAAAGAAACACAATTGTTTTCCTTTTTTTTCCCTTTTCTGTAATTTTTTAATAATAAATAAGCATTTATATATATATATATATATATATATATATTACATCAAATTAAAGCCCTTTCTGTCCTTTAAAACACAGTATATAATATGTGTCGGTGCAATAAACGAGAGAGATGCAAATTGCAGTTGAACGCATATAGCAAGAAAATGCAAAAATTGCTTGTGTCATTAAGCGTAAGACAAGCTTCTGAATCTGTGTCCTTAAGGGGTTAAGTCTATCAAGAGGGCAGGGAGAGAGAAAAAGAAAAAAAAATATTCCTTTCCGCAGGGGCGCCATCAGAAATTGTGGGGCCCCTAACACAGCTCAAGGTCTGGGCTCCCAAATCCCGCCCACAGGAATACACACACACAGACACAAAAGGACACAGACACACAGAAAGATACACAAACAGACACAAATACTGAAACAGACATACATATAGATACATACACAGATACACACACACACACACTGACATACAGACACACACACTGTTGTACATACATACTCACATACTGACACATACATACTGACAAACAGACATACATACAAATTGACATACAGACATACATACACATAAATATATACTGACATATATACATAATGGCATACAAACATATACATACATACATACATACATACACACACAGACATACACACAGATATATACATACACAGATACACACAGACATACTGACATACACACACAGACATACATGCATACTGAAATGCATACTGACATACATACTTGCAGACATACACACATACATACATACATACATACTGACATACACACAGACATACACACTGACACACACACAGACACAGATATACTGACACACACACATACACACAGACATACACACACACAGACAGACAGACATACACACACACAGACATACATACAGACATACATACTGACATACAGACAGACACACAGACAGACACACAGACATACACACAGACATACACACTGACATACACCCAGACATACATACACACTGACATACACACACACACCCACCCATACACACTGACATACATACTGACATACATATACACACACAGACAGACATACAGACAGACATACATACAGACATACACACACACAGATATACATACTGACATACACACACACAGAGACATACACACAGACATATACACACACACACACAGACATACATACTGACATACACACACACAGACATACACAGACATACATACTGACATACACACACACACACACAGACATACATACACACACACAGACATACATACTGACATACACACACACACAGACAGACATACACACAGACATACATACTGACATACACACACACACAGACAGACATACACACAGACATACATACTGACATACACACACAGACATACACACACACAGACATACACACAGACATACACACAGACATACATACATACTGACATACACACACACACACAGACAGACATACACACAGACATACTGACATACAGACATACTTGCAGACACACACACACCTCATTTATCAGCCACCCTCCTCTTACCTTTAAGTTGCAGGAGGGTGGCTGGGGATGATGGGAGTGGATGCCTCTGGTGTCCCTGTCCTGTCCTCTCCTCCGCTCTCCCCTCGCGCGGAGTAAGCTGGGAGGAAGTGACCAGCCGTCACTTCCTCCCAGCAGCACTTGCGGTGTTTAGCCTTTTTTTTTTTTTTTTAAAGGGGCCCGGTCGCGCAATCACCCGGCGCAGCGCTGACCGGGCCCCTGAAGATACAGGGCCCATCGGGTGGCCCTAAATGCTTGGGCCACCTGGTGGGCCCCGGTGCAGATGCATCTGCGGCAGTTTCGCCGCTCCACATGGGGCCCGGGCGGCCGGGCCCCCAGGGCCACCGGGCCCGTGACAACCATCACGGTTGTCACCCCCTGATGGCGGCCCTGCCTTTCCGTTCCCTTTTCTTCCCTTCTTGCCCTCTTCAACTTCATTATAAGTTAGGAGTCACTCTTCTTTTTCTTGAGCCCTTTATTATGACATATCTAAATACTTCTTTAATTCCTATTTACCTCTTAAATAGGATTGGATACATCCCAGACCTATATATCATATAAAAACTGACTAATTTACTAAACACTCAGGTATCCTCTATTTTGTATACACAAGTGACTGTGGGTTGTTGTTTAGCATTGACATAAATTGCCTTGATCTTAATTTAATCATCCGATAGTCGTCATCAAAATACATATGGACACAGAAAATCTCCCTCATTGGATTTGCAAAAAACAAAACAAAACAAAACAAAATCTCTTATTAATTAAACCACTTAGTGACAATTATAAATTTCTTCCTCTCTCGCCCTCGCGCTCTCTCTCTCTCAAATATATAAGCATATGTTTCTATCACACAATTTTAACAAAGTCCAAGTTTGATTAAGGCAATCTATAGAATTTACATACAGCCGTCAAGTTTTTAAGTTTATTTTCCATTAACAGCCTTTTTGAACCCTGTTATGCCAGAACCAGCCCAGAGCCAACCTGTCCCGTGTCAGCCAGTCTCAAGTCAACAAGCTCCATTTTAGCCAAGTCTTCCAGCCGCTACCCAGACAACCCCATGACATGCAAAGCCAGAATATAAGAACTAAGGACTTTGTCAGCATTCATGATATGAAAGAACATCTGTGTGAATATAGATCACTAATTTAATCAATTAGCTTTTTAAACTGTCTGAACCTGGGCCCTAGGCGGCCCCCTTGTTTGCCTAACCGGTAATCCAGCTCTGAATTAAGTCCTTGTCCTAATCAGCCAAATAACCACTAACATAGAATATGAAACAAAGCTTAACACAAAATATGGCACATTGCAACACATGTTTAAAGCCAAACAGTGGTGGGTAGAATATACGGAAAGGATCAAGATAGAGGAGGACAGGGAACCACGAAAATCATAGCAACATTTGGGATCGGGGAGTAGGGGAAATTTGGGGCACCAAGTCAGTAGAGGCCGAAAATCAGTGTAGAATTAAGAATGCCATATAACAAACAACTGCGTGAATATTCTTATATAGTTCAGGCAACGGAATGCATACACCAGATAACAATCCCATCAAAGAGGCTATACTTCTGCAATGTTAACGAAGGCACTGCGTTGCCAAACATGGTTTATTGTTCAAACTGCAAATGTATTGATGTCGTACCCTTCCCTTTCTTTTTCTGTTCTGTACCCAAATTGAACATCGGAATCTGCAAATTATTGACAACTCTCCCTTCCTTCTCTTGTTCTGTACCCCAATTATCTGAAAATTCAATAAAATAAAAAAATCAATTGTAAAAAAAAAAGAATGGCACACATTTTTTTGTGACAGAGAAATTAAATAATGAACCTCTTCTTGGAGGCAAAATTCATTTTCTTAGGTTATCTCAAAAAAGAGAAATTCACATTGATAATTAACACTTACATTGCATAGTGATAAAAAAATTATATACAATTTTAATTTCATTATTATTAGTAGTAAAACAAATATATTGCTGAATAAATTACTTTGAAATAGTATTGTAGGATATGAATATCCATTTTGCTCTATATCCTAACTGTTCATGTAAGGGTTAATTTGAATCAAGAATAAATTTTGAATTGTATCTCATGTCACAATGACTTATCTATTTACGGGAGATGTTATTGGAACATGATTTTGTTATTTACATGACATGACATGACATGATAAGGATTCTGGAATGACCTTGTTAATTGTCCAAGATTTCTGTATTTGTAATCATCTGGGTTTTATCCAATATGCATACATTATGTAACATCGAATTATAACTAAAAACAGCTGTTTATAACTTGTGAAAAACAATGTCATTGTCACGCCCATATGCTCATTTTTCCCCCTCCCATCCTGCTATGAAAATGGGTTATAAATATAACTGACGTATGAATACAATTTGAATTGGTTATTGAACACGTCTCTGCTATTCATTTCCAATTTCCAGAGCTCTGTATGAGTTGGCAAATATCCATCATCCACAAAGGGCCCAGGCTGATTTTATCCCCAACAAATTGGTGTCAGAAGTTTGGGTGCAATTAGGAACGGAGTTGCAGGTAAGGGGGTCTTTAGCCCCTTGGGGACACAACTTCTGGAATTTAAGGGTATCATGACGGAGTATTTCTGTTGTGTGTCCTTAGGGGGTTGGGGACCTTTGCCTGCTTCTGCCATCCTCCCACACATTGCATTTCTTGTTTTAATGGGGTTTTTCACTATTTACATTTTTAAAGGGGATTTTCACAGGATAATGTCTTTGGTAGACATGGTATTTTGTTAAGTCTTAGGTAGACTTCTATTACTCCACGGGTTGGAGGATTGCCTTTGGTAGGTAGTAGTAGTTATTGTGCACATTTCCTCTTAGGTAAGAGGTTCACCTTTGGCCAGGTGTTAAAAATAATTTCAAGCCTTTGGTAGGCTGTGATGTACCTGTGATGTACATTTACATATGGGAGACGTCCCTAGATCCCTCTTTGGTAGAGGTTGCCTTTGGTAGGTTGTAAAACAGATTTCCAGTCTTTGGTGGACTGTGGTATTTATTTAACGTAGATGTCAATTTGGCAGACTAAAATGGTTTAAAAAAAAAAAGGGGGTTAAAAGGTATGATGGATGTTTGGCATTACTCCGGCTTGCTAATTTATGTGCTATTTTATGATGTGCAACGCTGATTTTAAGCATAAAGTCTTAATTGAGGGAATGTCAAAAGTACATGTAAAGGTGATGATGAATAAGAAAAAAACTAGAGGTTATTTAAGGGGGCTACAAATTCTAGAACTAACATGATTTCTCTGCATGTATGTTTGTTTGCATAATGAGCCCCTTATTTTTATACTTGGACAAAAGTACTATAAGCCCACTACACTTTTTCATGAGAGTGGGATGTATGATTGTTTATATGATGAGCCCTTTATTTTCATATTGGGACAAAAAGTCACTTCATTCAAAACGTCAAACACCACATTCTTTCTGCCCTGAGTGTTTGTTGCAGAGAACTTATGTTGTAAATTTAGAAGATTATAAATTAGAGAGCAAAATGTATATTTTCAGCGTTCCAAGACATGCTTCATATTGTGCTGTAAGCTAACTTGTAGTATTCCAGTAAGTCACATGTTGTATGTGCTTTAAATTGTATGTATTCTGTAAATTATTGTATGGGGTTGCTGAGATTTTATTGCTTGCGACCCAAACTGTGAAGAAGTGGGTTTGAAATTTTGGTCATGGAATGTAGGATCAGAAAACCATGGACAAAGGTTTTAACCTGTGTTGATATGACTTTTGGAAACTCAAATTGACCGGTCAAAATTTTGCCATGCCTTTAA
This sequence comes from Pelobates cultripes, assembly GCA_933207985.1. Taxonomy (NCBI): domain Eukaryota; kingdom Metazoa; phylum Chordata; class Amphibia; order Anura; family Pelobatidae; genus Pelobates; species Pelobates cultripes. Next base: position 11,662,092 of record OW240922.1, on the reverse strand, counting down.
CATGGAGTAGTATAAATATTTTGAGTCTTTGAGAGTTCTGACAAATGCAGGTGATACCATGTCTGTGTAATCTGGTCCAAATGTTCTATAAGCGTATAAGAGAGAAATTCCATTGACAGGTTTCATATGTCGCAACTGGTTAATGCAAGTGTTATACAAATGTTTAAGTCAAACGTGTTATATGGCCGTACGGGATCCCTTCTTTAAAAAAGAAAAAATAAACCCTTTGGTACCAGAAATCTTAAATAAATCTGATACAAACTAGAATTGGTATACCTTACAATAATATGTTCTGAATACAGCTGTTAGAAGTTTATTCTGTGTGAATGATGATTGTCATAAATGTTTGTTTTGGTTACTCATTTTGAAGTGCGCAGTTTAATTGTCATGTATGTTAATGGGTATTTTACTGTGTTATTTTAAATTATATTTGAATAAGTTTGTCTTAGTATTGATACAGATGAAAATGGCAGCGTAATAATCTATTAAATAACTGATTTATTATTGAATACTAGTCCAAGAGCAATATGAGTTGTAGTCTTAAGAAAGAAAAAGGAGGGAGTCTGTTTTTGTAAATTTTAGCTGATTTCCAAAATTCTGTTGCAATAATGGACTTCCTGCCAAAATTTGACTTTTCCAGTTGCCAGGTGCTCTGATCTAATCTTAAAGCAGTACTGCTTGCATTGTTTGCAGACATGCATAATGCACAAACATGAGAACCAAATTATGTCTGTCACATAGTGTGACATTTATTAATTTATTTTGGATTGAGTTAATTGCCTGTCCATGAATATGCTTTTTGTATTGGCATGTCTGCTGGATATCTGCTACATGTTTTCTGTGCTAAAAATGAAGAATATTTAAAGAATATTTGCATGTCATTAACGCAAGCCTTTAGTGTCTTTTTACAACAGATTAAAAAAAACGCTGATCAGCCAACAAGAAAGGGGTCCCTGGGAAAGAAAAAGAAAAATATATCATTTGCTTTTCAAAATCGTGGATCCACGTTTCAGTATTATTAGGGGAGTATTTAGAGTTAACGCTACTTTTAAAGTGCATTGCATTATTTAAGAAAAGAAAAATGTGTTACGTTATATGGTTATATAACAAGAAAAATTATGGATGTATAGGATAGGTTTTTTCCAAGATTAAGATTCATCTAGTATGCCTCATTGATTATAGGAAAATGATGAAATGGTATTTTAATAGAGATCAGATAATTTCTTTTGAGGCAATTCTAAACTACTGTATTATATTTGTATTGGTATATTGAAAGCATTTTGCAGACCCAGAAGAGAATAAATAATATAATAATAATAAAAGGAACCATACTATGGGAAGAGGTCACCCTATTAAATTGCTAAGGGGTTAAACTAATTTTGATAAGCATATAAAGTTTAGTTTTTGTGGTTAGAATTTTTGATACTCAATTTGAACTCAATTGAAGTATTAAAACCATATCCTTGCAGGTATAGGAAACAGCTGCAATATGATTTAAATATTTGCAATATATTAGTGTTCTGACAATGGAAAAGTTCCTAACCGCATGTCTGTATTACACCTATGACACAGACTGTCAGTATTGCAAACCCTATGTGAAGACTCTGCTTTCACTGTTTATGTATACACCCCTAGACCGTGCTATACAAACACAATAAATCTTCAAAAGCCTATTAATATTATATCTGTGTGGTACACAAATAGGTGTACACAAAGAGGGGGTGTGAGTTAAGTCATCTCGACCTTCATATGGAATATGCTTCCTCCTTGTTCACTTTTGGTCAAACTGTTGGTCTGTGACTGGCCCTCTTTGAACTGAATTTTTTGGGAAGATACATGAGAAAGATACAGCAGGTTGTTTTGGATATAAAGAAAGAGGGAAAAGTATGTTGTATCGGTCACAAAAGGATTGTGATCTTAAGCAGGCGAGACAAAGAAAGTTTGGAGGCGATAGATTGAATCAGAAAAGTTTTAGAGGCAGAGGTAGAGAATTTGATCAAAGGATTTAACTTTTGTAGAGATGGTAACTTCAGCACTGTTTTAATTGTGGGTAGCAGGGATTCACCCCAAGGTGCTTGTGTTCTCCTGGCCCAGCTGGCATTCAAGGACTCCCACCCTGGCAGGTTCCTCAATACCAACCAAAACTTTCAAGCTATACCCACACCCAACAACCTCAGCCTAATACACAGATGGTTCATGTTTTTAATACTTTATATATAGTTTTGATAGATAAAACAGTATTAATGCTGGCTCTTAGAGGATGTACAAGCTGAAGTTGGGACCTAGACATTGTTTGCATAGGCTGTGCAATGTGAAATAACTAAAATAAAATAGGATAATAAGTATGCTTAGTCAATTTGTAAAGTGGTATAATAGAGGCATCTGCAATAAATTAAGTGGGTTTCCAAGACCTGACAAGTGAGAGCAACTTAATATAACATATGTCTACAGTTTGCTGTCCCTTCCTTATCAGAGGCCACTTGCAACTCTTCCTAAACCTGTATTAAACAAAGCACTTTAGAACAATAGTAATTTATTTTGTTTCTCCTATTTCATTCCTAGTTGTTCTGAAAAAAAATATATTGTTTAAGTGGGATAACTGTATGGAGGTTCCAACATGTATTAAAACATGATCACACACATCGGGATCTATAAAAGGTTTTGGTTTCCAAAGATGTTATCAGGGTCCACAAAATGTTATTAAAGTAATTAATTGAGATTATCAAATCAAGGTTTAAGTTTAAGAACAGCATTTTATTGGGAATTATACCAATATGTATATGTTAGTGTTTTAGTACTCAACAAGCATTTATATAGAATGAGTGCTTCTCTCATCCATACAAAGGCATTTTAAAGGGAAATTATGTATTAAAATTTTATAAAGGACAAATACAAAAACATAAACATAAAGGACATAAACAAAACTGAGAGACGTACATGTTACACTAGTTAAGAGTTTAACTTTAGTCTCTAATTTGAGTTTAGCCTAGATAATTAATTTATTGATGCCGTACTGATCCTTGTGTTTGTATGATTATAGAGACCGTACTGGAGTATTTGTGCTGCCTGATATTTGGGACCGCACACCAATCTCTCTGGCTGACCTACCTTTTTTTGCAATTAAATCTGTTTGGTCAAAAACCATGCTGGCCGAAGAAACTGAGATGCTTAGTTATGAGGACATAAACTAACTTGGAAAGTCCTGAAGATGCAGTGCTGTCTAATGCCGCTATTTCTGTATTACCCTTTCAACAATTGGGGTGTTGCACAGAGTATTGTGGTGAACATCCAGCAAACAGAAGAATTAAGAACTATGTGGAAGCTGACATTGTCTTGTTGTCAGCCATATTGCTACCCTTAGCTATGTTATGGTGTCTAAGATTGTGGAACAAAGTTTATGGTGTCTAAGATTCTTTATACTCCTTGAAAGACTTATAATATTTTTCTGGACTATGCTGGACTATTGAACTATTTTGTTATTTTTATTTTTATTTTTGTAGAGTTAGCCAGAGAGAGAGGAAGTGTTAGCTTACTCAGGCATGGATGTACTATGTGTGTCATTGATGTATGTTGAGTGTACCAAGGATGGATTCCAAGGTATTAAGTGTGGATATGACTGGACTATCGAAATAGGGATTTGATTAGGAGGCATAGGATGCAAGGTCATGATTGGGATTATTGCTAGAATTGCAAACTGATTAGAAATGATCTTATGATTTAATATGTAAGTGGGCCTTTTCAAACTAATCAAGAAGTGTTTCCCAATCCCGATACCTGAGCTATTTACTTACATAGTGCAGGTTTTATAAGTCACTAATGCTGTCAACGTGAGGGGATGACATGTTTACACAGTCATGGCCCTCACTTAGAATTTACCCAGATGTGCTTTTTTTCTCAATTATGGGTTTTTGCCACTGGGATTTTTGACCTGGCCCAAGTTCACTGGGTGGACTGGTAATCCAAGACCCTGGTCCAAAGAGGGGAAATAGATTTTATTCCCATTTTTGATTATATGTGTTTACGTTGTAAATTATAGTAATAATATTCCCGTTGTTAGGAATAATACACTTTGCCTGTTTTGATCCAAGGCTCAAGTTACAGATAACATGATGTGCAGTATGTTTAAAATTGGTTAAGATGTCAGCTGTTTGAAATATTTAACTTGTACACTTAAAAGATGTGTACAACAGATGATTACAGAAGCTGAAAATCGACAGCTCGATCTCCTCTTAAAGGGAAAACCTACGGCATAGAGCAAATGGGGGAAATCGAGGTGAAGAAATAAGGAAAGTCCCGCAGACGTGATTAGCACGCCTGAATATACCTCCTTTCGTTTCTCTGCCGCAGGCCTCCCATGGATATTCCATAAGGTAGATCACGATATGATCTAAAGAGAGGAATTGTAGGATATGAATATCCATTTTGCTCTATATCCTAACTGTTCATGTAAGGGTTAATTTGAATCAAGAATAAATTTTGAATTGTATCTCATGTCACAATGACTTATCTATTTACGGGAGATGTTATTGGAACATGATTTTGTTATTTACATGACATGACATGACATGATAAGGATTCTGGAATGACCTTGTTAATTGTCCAAGATTTCGGTATTTGTAATCATCTGGGTTTTATCCAATATGCATACATTATGTAACATCGAATTATAACTAAAAACAGATGTTTATAACTTGTGAAAAACAATGTCATTGTCACGCCCATATGCTCATTTTTCCCACTCCCATCCTGCTATGAAAAAGGGGTATAAATATAACTGACGTATGAATACAATTTGAATTGGTTATTGAACACGTCTCTGCTATTCATTTCCAATTTCCAGAGCTCTGTATGAGTTGGCAAATATCCATCATCCACAAAGGGCCAGGCTGATTTTATCCCCAACAAGTATAATTACCAAATAATAGTGACATACAGTAAAGTGCAAATGTGTTTTGCTTTATGATCTAACTGACCTCACCTTATTGATTGGGGAGATGCTGAGTCCTCCCAAAATCCCACAATGTTATATTCTTCAAATATCTTGGAGAACAATGTAAGGGACACAAAGGTCATGGTGAATCATGAAATGGTGAAGCAATTGAAGGGGTTTGAGGGTGGAACATCTGTCAAAAGGGATGTGAAACAATGTTGTCAATCTTGAAAAAATTATCCCAAATATATGCATAATATAATGACATAATCTGACATCTCGTATCCATTAGTGAGTATAAAAGAGGCTGCGTTGTGGAGAAAAGTCAAACATTCATTTATTGTTACTCAATTTGGATTTGAACAGGCCAGTTCAAAGTCATGTCTGGAGCCATAGGTGGTCAAAGTCAACAGAATGATCAACCAAAAGATGTCAGTTATTATGAGAAGCGCCATCAAGAGGACACAAAGAAGGATAGCAGTACACCACAAGGTAAGTTATTCACTATGAAAAATAAATAAATAGAAAAATGGCTTGCATTAAATGTTTTTTCATACCTGATACAGTTGCATCTTAAAAGAAACCTGTATGTCTTTCGAGTTTTTAATGTATCTTGGTTTTTGAGCAAAGATGTCAAAGTATGTCCCTTAAATTTTGCAATCTCCCTTTGTTCTGAAGGTTTGCCTCTGTCATAGCTATGGATACGATGTTTGTTTATGGCCCACCATATTGTTTTCAGATGGAGATACTTTGTAGTTCCATACTAATTACTGGACTTGAAACGTGAATTCCCATTGGACAGTTGACTTTATGCATTTGAATTTAGACATCACAACAAAGTCATTTAGTTGCATAAATGCCTTGTCAGCTATAAACAAATTTGGCTATGGTCGTTGGAATATTTAATGCAATGAAAGCCGTATTATAGACTCAAGGTCTCTATATAGCTTGACAGGGGGCTTTTACGTTCTTTGAATTAGTGCTTTTAATTAGGATCAATAAAGATCATCATTTAGATCACAAAACAAGAAAAGCAACTTCAGTAATGGGATAATGTTAGCACCTGAAAACGCCAGAAGAATCTTGGATAGTTTACTACTAATATTCCTCTTATATAATGCTAGGATATGGCTCCTGAGTATTGGTTTATCTTTTTTGCTACCTTCCACAGGTGTCTTGTGTTCTTATGTTTTTTTTTTAATGTTTTCGTAATTGTTTTAGTGACTTTTATGTTAATGTATTGATTTAAATGTTCACCAATTTATAACGCACGTGCAATACTTTTATACAAAATTAAATATGCACCTAATAATAGGATTACAACTTTTTGATCTCTGTTTTTGATGTACTACTATGCACATTAAGGATAATTCTATTCGGGAATTTGTATATGTGAATATTCTTGCTTAAAATCAAATAAAAATTGAAAGTGGAAAAAAATATATA
>OW240922.1:11644599-11655616 GCA_933207985.1 Pelobates cultripes | reverse complement strand
ACACACAGACATACATACATACTGACATACACACACACACACAGACAGACATACACACAGACATACTGACATACAGACATACTTGCAGACACACACACACCTCATTTATCAGCCACCCTCCTCTTACCTTTAAGTTGCAGGAGGGTGGCTGGGGATGATGGGAGTGGATGCCTCTGGTGTCCCTGTCCTATCCTCTCCTCCGCTCTCTCCCTGCGCGGAGTAAGCTGGGAGGAAGTGACCGGCCATCACTTCCTCCCAGCAGCACTTGCGGTGTTTAGCCGCAATTTTAATTTTTTTTTAAAGGGGCCCGGTCGCGCAATCACCCGGCGCAGCGCTGACCGGGCCCCTGAAGATACAGGGCCCATCGGGTGGCCCTAAATGCTTGGGCCACCTGGTGGGCCCCGGTGCAGATGCATCTGCGGCAGTTTCGCCGCTCCACATGGGGCCCGGGCGGCCGGGCCCCCAGGGCCACCGGGCCCGTGACAACCATCACGGTTGTCACCCCCTGATGGCGGCCCTGCCTTTCCGTTCCCTTTTCTTCCCTTCTTGCCCTCTTCAACTTCATTATAAGTTAGGAGTCACTCTTCTTTTTCTTGAGCCCTCTATTATGACATATCTAAATACTTCTTTAATTCCTATTTACCTCTTAAATAGGATTGGATACATCCCAGACCTATATATCATATAAAAACTGACTAATTTACTAAACACTCTGGTATCCTCTATTTTGTATACACAAGTGACTGTGGGTTGTTGTTTAGCATTGACATAAATTGCCTTGATCTTAATTTAATCATCCGATAGTCGTCATCAAAATACATATGGACACAGAAAATCTCCCTCATTGGATTTGCAAAAAACAAAACAAAACAGAACAAAATCTCTTATTAATTAAACCACTTAGTGACAATTATAAATTTCTTCCTCTCTCGCCCTCGCGCTCTCTCTCTCTCAAATATATAAGCATATGTTTCTATCACACAATTTTAACAAAGACCAAGTTTGATTAAGGCAATCTATAGAATTTACATACAGCCGTCAAGTTTTTAAGTTTATTTTCCATTAACAGCCTTTTTGAACCCTGTTATGCCAGAACCAGCCCAGAGCCAACCTGTCCCGTGTCAGCCAGTCTCAAGTCAACAAGCTCCATTTTAGCCAAGTCTTCCAGCCGCTACCCAGACAACCCCAGGACATGCAAAGCCAGGATATAAGAACTAAGGACTTTGCCAGCATTCATGATATGAAAGAACATCTGTGTGAATATAGATCACTAATTTAATAAATTAGCTTTTTAAACTGTCTGAACCTGGGCCCTAGGCGGCCCCCTTGTTTGCCTAACCGGTAATCCAGCTCTGAATTAAGTCCTTGTCCTAATTAGCCAAATAACCACTAACATAGAATATGAAACAAAGCTTAACACAAAATATGGCACATTGCAACACATGTTTAAAGCCAAACAGTGGTGGGTAGAATATACGGAAAGGATCAAGATAGAGGAGGACAGGGTACCACGAGAATCATAGCAACATTATGAATCGGGGAAATTTGGGGCACCAAGTCAGTAGAGGCCGAAAATCAGTGTAGAATTAAGAATGCCATGTAACGAACAACTGCGTGAATATTCTTATATAGTTCAGGCAACGGAATGCATACACCAGATAACAATACCATCAAAGAGGCTATACTTCTGCAATGTTAACGAAGGCACTGCGTTGCCAAACATGGTTTATTGTTCAAACTGCAAATGTATTGATGTCGTACCCTTCCCTTTCTTTTTCTGTTCTGTACCCAAATTGAACATCGGAATCTGCAAATTATTGACAACTCTCCCTTCCTTCTCTTGTTCTGTACCCCAATTATCTGAAAATTCAATAAAATAAAAAAATCAATTGTAAAAAAAAAAGAATGGCACACATTTTTTTGTGACAGAGAAATTAAATAATGAACCTCTTCTTGGAGGCAAAATTCATTTTCTTAGGTTATCTCAAAAAAGAGAAATTCACATTGATAATTAACACTTACATTGCATAGTGATAAAAAAATTATATACAATTTTAATTTCATTATTATTAGTAGTAAAACAAATATATTGCTGAATAAATTACTTTGAAATAGTATAATTACCAAATAATAGTGACATACAGTAAAGTGCAAATGTGTTTTGCTTTATGATCTAACTGACCTCACCTTATTGATTGGGGAGATGCTGAGTCCTCCCAAAATCCCACAATGTTATATTCTTCAAATATCTTGGAGAACAATGTAAGGGACACAAAGGTCATGGTGAATCATGAAATGGTGAAGCAATTGAAGGGGGTTTGAGGGTGGAACATCTGTCAAAAGGGATGTGAAACAATGTTGTCAATCTTGAAAAAATTATCCCAAATATATGCATAATATAATGACATAATCTGACATCTCGTATCCATTAGTGAGTATAAAAGAGGCTGCGTTGTGGAGAAAAGTCAAACATTCATTTATTGTTACTCAATTTGGATTTGAACAGGCCAGTTCAAAGTCATGTCTGGAGCCATAGGTGGTCAAAGTCAACAGAATGATCAACCAAAAGATGTCAGTTATTATGAGAAGCGCCATCAAGAGGACACAAAGAAGGATAGCAGTACACCACAAGGTAAGTTATTCACTATGAAAAATAAATAAATAGAAAAATGGCTTGCATTAAATGTTTTTTCATACCTGATACAGTTGCATCTTAAAAGAAACCTGTATGTCTTTCGAGTTTTTAATGTATCTTGGTTTTTGAGCAAAGATGTCAAAGTATGTCCCTTAAATTTTGCAATCTCCCTTTGTTCTGAAGGTTTGCCACTGTCATAGCTATGGCTACGATTTTTGTTTATGGCCCACCATATTGTTTTCAGATGGAGATACTTTGTAGTTCCATACTAATTACTGGACTTGAAACGTGAATTCCCATTGGACAGCTGGCTTTATGCATTTGAATTTAGACATCACAACAAAGTCATTTAGTTGCATAAATGCCTTGTCAGCTATAAACAAATTTGGCTATGGTCGTTGGAATATTTAATGCAATGCAAGCCGTATAATAGACTCAAGGTCTCTATATAGCTTGACAGGGGGCTTTTACGTTCTTTGAATTAGTGCTTTTAATTAGGATCAATAAAGATCATCATTTAGATCACAAAACAAGAAAAACAACTTCAGTAATGGGATAATGTTAGCACCTGAAAATGCCAGAAGAATCTTGGATAGCTTACTACTAATATTCCTCTTATATAATGCTAGGATATGGCTCCTGAGTATTGGTTTATCTTTTTTGCTACCTTCCACAGGTGTCTTGTGTTCTTATGTTTTTTTTTAATGTTTTCGTAATTGTTTTAGTGACTTTTATGTTAATGTATTGATTTAAATGTTCACCAATTTATAACGCACGTGCAATACTTTTATACAAAATTAAATATGCACCTAATAATAGGATTACAACTTTTTGATCTTTGTTTTTGATGTACTACTATGCACATTAAGGATAATTCTATTCGGGAATTTGTACATATGAATATTCTTGTTTAAAATCAAATAAAAATTGAAAGTGGAAAAAAATATATAAATATATATAAATTTTAACTATAAAAAGGCCCAGGGGAAAGCATTAACGAATTAGCATCTTCCTAAACGGCTGATTATTTTGTTGTCTTGGCAACGCAGACTTACAGTTTTTGGAAAGCGTGGTATGCAGATAAATGTGAATGACTTGTTATCTTTTATTATTTGAGTTTGGTAGTTTGTGCATGTATTTCAATCCCTTATCTGTACAATGCATTTCAAAAAACTCCAGCGTGGAGAGCAAAGTTCAAGAACATGTGCAGGAGTGGAGGTAAATCAGTACTTCCAGACAATTAATGTAAAATGGAGACTATACCCTGATATGTTTACAAGTACACATCAGTTAAATAATACAGGTCACTCATAATGTGACTACTTTGACTAGTAAATCTGAATTAATATGGCTGCATTGATGTGAATTTGCTAGTAATATATCCGCACTAAGATGTTCCACAAAGATAAACAATAAAGATCATAGAAACAAATATAACAATTATGATATAATATAAAATGCACGTATAAAAATGTGTTATTTAAATTATATTTATTTATATATGATATATTTTGGAAATAATTTTTGTATTTTTATAAATTTAAAATATGTCCATGTGTGTTTGTCAATAGTAGACCAAGTGGCACCTGTGGTACCTCAGCCAACTGCATCCCAGCCAGCTAAGAATCAACCAGCTGTGAGTCAGCCAGCCCAAACTCAGCCAGCTGTTAGCCAACCAGCTGTGAGCAAACCAACTGCGAGTCAACCTGCCCAAACTCAGCCGGCCACAGGCCAACCAGCTGTGAGTCAACCAACCGAAACTCAGCCAGCTGTGAGCCAACCAGCTGTGAGCCAACCAACTGTGAGTAAACCTGTCCAAACTCAGTCAGCCACAGGTCAACCAGCTGTGAGTCAACCAACCGAAACTCAGCCAGCTGTGAGCCAACCAGCTGTGAGCCAACCAACTGCGAGTCAACCTGCCCAAACTCAGCCGGCCACAGGCCAACCAGCTGTGAGCCAGCCAGCTGTAAGTCAACCAACTGAAACTCAGCCAGCTGTGAGCCAACCCGCTGTGAGTCAACCAGCCCAAACTCAGCCTGCCAACAGCCAATCAGCTGTGAGTCAACCAGCCCAAACCCAGCCAGCCAAGAGTCAGCCAGGCAGTCACGTGTAGTCATTATGCAAGAAATAACAATTTAAGAAGGCACAAGGAGGCCCACATTTTGGGGGGGGGGGGGGGGGAAGCATGTCAATATATATATATTGCTTATTTAATAATTAAATATCTTTAATCTCTTCAATAAAATGATCAAATGAACGTAATTATAATACATTAAATTGATTAACTCAACGTATTATTGCTTGTTATCTCTGTTACTGAATTTACCTAGAACAAATACACAGAATGAGAATTCTAAGTGTAACCTTGCTCAAGGACTAAATAGAATATACACACCCCTCCATACACACAATTTCTATCTTAACGTGTTTCATGGTGTTATACAATTATTACATTATTAATTATAATACTGAAAAAAACAACTGTATTCATTGTAAAAGGATTCATTGTTAAAATCTGTCAATTTAATTAACCTAAAGCTAAATCAGACCTCACACACCTATCAGAAACAGTAATTAGAACTGTTATATACTCAAACCTAATGATGCTTATTGTAATATTGGGGAGGCAGGGGCAGTAAGATAGTATTACTAAATGTTTGTAAACAGTTCCAATAACTTCCACTTAAAACACAACTAATATAAGAATGTTTTCCTATATAAAGCCTCCAACGTATTATCATCAAGCTAGTAAAATGTCCCTAAATGCAAAGTAACCTCTTTACTACAAAACATGCTCAAATGTATATAAAAAAAAAGAATAATCTAACTCAAAAAAATCAAGTCACAGGCATAATCCCACTAGCCCTATTTTGTGCATCCAATGAACTGAGTACTAAATTAAAATTCTTTATAATTATCCAAACAAATAAGATACAATTCACTGTAAATCAGGCTATGGATATCCTTTATTATAGTATTGAAAGAGCTTATCTATTCTTCCTTTGAAATGGATCTTCTACTTTGGACTCAGGGGAAACATAGAGAATCACTTTTGTTTTGTAAAAAAAAAAAAAAAGACACTTTAAATCCTGAATCTACAGCAATAAAAAATGTGTTATCTGTAGCTGACACGAGAACATCTGCATAGAAGTTCCTGTAACTACCAATTCTGAAATGGGTTCATTATTTTAATTAATGGATGAGATGGTTCCTCAAGTGGAAATCCTTTCTAAAGGTTCCATAAAGAAATCCAACATTTCAGATGAACCTTTACATGAAGAGGAATATTTATCAATCATTATGTTTTGGTTTTTTAATTGATTCAAAAAAGGAATCTGCATGTGTCTTCAATCGAGATGAGCGGACACCTGGATGCTCGGGTTCGCCGGGTTCGGCCGAACTTCGGCAAGAAGTTTGAGTTCGGACTCGAACTTGACCCCGAACCCCATTGAAGTCAATGGGGACTCGAACTTTTGGGTACTAAAATGTCTCTAAAAAAGTCCTTTTAAAGGGCTAGAGGGCTGCAAAAGGAAGTAAAATGGGGGTAAGAGTAGGACGAGTGCCCTGCAAACAAATGTGGATAGGGAAATAACTTTTTTTTTTAATTGGATTAGCCCCCAAAATATTGGGACATATAAAAAATGAAAACAAAGAATAAGTGCCCTTGAGTATAACAATGGCTTGGGGAGGCCAGTATAAATGTCTATTCTGCACAAGGTACAGACAAGTCTGGTGGGATCCATGCCTGGTTCATTTTAATAAACATAGGCTTGTCCACATTGGCTGTGGACAGGCGGCTGCGCTTGTCTGTAATAACACCCCCTGCTGTGCTAAACACACGTTCAGACAATACACTGGCTGCAGGGCAGGCCAGCACCTCCAAGGCATAAAGGGAAAGCTCAGGCCATGTGCCCAATTTGGAGACCCAGAAGTTGAATGGGGCAGACCCATCAGTCAGTACGTGTAGGCGTGTGCACACGTACTGTTCCACCATGTTGCTGAAATGCTGCCTACTGCTAAGACGTTCCATATCAGCTGGTGGTGCTGGTTGTTGTGGCATGCTGTCAAAAGCTTTTCCACATTTCGGCCATGCTAACCCTGCCTTCTGAGGTGCTGGTGGTGCCCCAGCTGCGTTGGCGACCTCTTCCTCCTCCTCTGCCTTCGTCTTGTGCTTCCACTGAGCCCCTGGTGTCAGTTGGAAATGCCCTCAGCAGCGCATCTACCAGCGTGCGCTTGTACTCGCGCATCTTCCGATCACGCTCCAGTGAGGGAATTAAGGACAGCACATTTTCCTTGTAAGGGAGATCCAGCAGGATGGCCACCCAGTAATCAGCACAAGTTAGAATGTGAGCAACTCGGCAGTCGTTGCACAGGCACTTTGGTGACTCTAGATAATCTTGGGCCGATCGCACGTCGGCGACGACGCATTCGGATGTCTGCCCTATAAACTTTAATGGTACTTTCTGTGCCTACCATGGTGACCATGGGTAATGGGGAATCAGGGTTCGATTCCGGAGAGGGAGCCTGAGAAACGGAAGGCAGCAGGCGCGCAAATTACCCACTCCCGACTCGGGGAGGTAGTGACAAAAAATAACAATACAGGACTCTTTCGAGGCCCTGTAATTGGAATGAGTACACTTTAAATCCATTAACGAGGATCTATTGGAGGGCAAGTCTGGTGCAGAGCGACTGACCCATGCGTGCTGCAGCTGAAACTCCACTATCGCCTGCTGCTGCTCGCACAGTCTCTACAGCATGTGCAAGGTGGAGTTCCACCTTGTGGTCACATCCCATATGAGATGGCCCGCACTTTCTGCAGCAGCTCTGATATATCTGGGTAGTTTTTCAGGAATTTCTGCACCACCAAATTCAGCACATGCGCCAGACAAGGGATGTGCATCAAACCGGCTAGGCCCAGAGCTGCTATGAGATTTTGCCCATTATCGCACACCACCAGGCCAGGCTTGAGGCTCAGTGGCAACAACCACTCATCGATCTGTTGTTCCATGCCTATCCACAGCTCCTGCCCAGTGTGGGGTTTTTCCCCCAAACATATGAGTTTTAAAACAGCCTGCTGTCGTTTCCTCCTGGCTGTTCTGAAGTTGGTGGTGAAGGTGTTACGCTGACCGGATGAGGAGGTGGTAGAGGAGGGGGAAGCGGAGTAGGAGGAGGAGGCAACAGGAGGCAAAGAGAAATACTCTGCAATTCTCGGTGGCGGAAGGACATGCGCCAAACTGCTATCTGCCTAAGGCCCAGACGCCACTTCATTTGCCCAGTGTGCAGTTAGGGAGATAAAGCGTCCCTGCCCGTTCTTACTGGCCCACATATCAGTGGTTATGTGGACCTTGCCACAGATGGCGTTGCGCAGTGCACACCTGATTTTGTCCGCCAATAGGTTGTGCGGGGAAGGTATGGCTCGACTGGAAAAGTAGTGGCGGCTGGGAACCACGTACTGTGGGACAGCCACCGCCATCAGGTTTTTAAAACTGTCCATCTCCACCAGACTGAATGACAGCATTTCAAAGGACAGGAATTTTGAAAGGCTGGCATTCAGGGCCAGGGATCGCGGGTGGGTAGGGGGGTACTTTCTTTTTCTCTCCAGTGTTTGGAAGATGGACAGCTGAACGCTTCCATGGAACAGTGTGGAGATGCTTGGGGACGGTGGCAGACGTGGTGGCGTTGCTGTCACATCCTCTGTTTACGGGGTGGCAGGTGCCACGGTCACTCCAGAGGTGGAGGAAGAGGCCGAGACAGCAGCAGAAGAGGAAGCAGGAGGAGCCTGAGACCTTTCTTGTTTTTTTGAGGTGCTTACTCCACTGCAGCTCATGCTTTGCATGTAGATGCCTGGTCATGCAGGTTGTGCTCAGGTTTAGAACGTTTATGCCTCACTTCAGGCTCTGATTGCACAGCGTGCAAACCACTCGTGTCTTGTCGTCAGCACATTGTCTGAAGAACTGCCACGTCAGGGAACTCCTTGGAGCTGGCTTTGGTGTGCTCGGTCCCTGGGTGCAGTGGGCAGTAGCAGGCGTACTGTCTAGGGAACGGCCGCTTCGGTTTTGCACCCTGCTCCGCCTTATGCTGTGCTGGTGCCTCTGTGCGACCACCGCCTTGATTCCATGTGGGGTCTAGGACCTCATCATCCTCCACATCATCTTCCATCCACTCCTCAACCCTGCCCTCCTTGACGGTCTGCACACTGCAGAAAGCCACAGCAGTTGGCACCTGTGTTTCGTCATCATCAGAGACGTGCTGCGGTGGTCCTCACATGTCCACATCCTGAAACATAAGTGCTTTTGCCTCAGTGCACTCAATCTCTTCCACTTTTGGGGCAGGGCTAGGTGGATAGCCCACGGAAAACCCCGCCAGCAGAGTCATCAAAAAGCATAAGAGACTGCTGCATGACTTGTGGCTCAGTCTGCTTGGCTGATTTGCAAGGGGCTGAAGTGAAAGACAGATGGCCATAGGCTGCAGGTGCCAAATCTGAGCTTTCAGCAGGGAACCGGGTGGGAGACAATGTGAAGGAACTGGAGGCACTATCAGCCATCCAATCTACTATCGCCTGTACTTGTTCTGGCCTCACCATTCGTAGAGCGGCATTCGGGCCTACCAAATAACGTTGAAGGTTCTGTCGCTAACTCGCACCTGAGGAAGGTGTTTCACTTGTGCGTGTAGCTGGCACAGATCGATCACGTCCTCTCCCTGCAACAGGAGCTCCACCAACACCAGCAGCACCACGACCAGGGTCACGTCCCTTATTTGATGCTCTCCTCATTCTTTGCGTTCACCCACCAAACTAACAGATGGTTTAAATTTGAATTTTTCAAAGTGTGATGTGACCACAGTATTTGACGGGTTTTTTGGACTCTCAGATATGAAGTGCACCGCAGGCCGCAAATGTACTATTTAGCACCCCAAAAATTTGAATTTTTCAAAGTGCGATGTAACCACAGTATTTGACGGTTCTATTTGACTCAGATATGAAGTGCACCGCAGGCTGCAAATGTACTATTTAGAACCCCCAAAAATTTGAATTTTTCAAAGTGCGATGTAACCACAGTATTTGACGGTTCTATTTGACTCAGATATGAAGTGCACAGCAGGCCGCAAATGTACTATTTAGAACCCCCAAAAATTTGAATTTTTCAAAGTGCGATGTAACCACAGTATTTGACGGTTCTATTTGACTCAGATATGAAGTGCACAGCAGGCCGCAAATGTACTATTTAGAACCCCCAAAAATTTGAATTTTTCAAAGTGCGATGTAACCACAGTATTTGACGGTTCTATTTGACTCAGATATGAAGTGCACAGCAGGCCGCAAATGTACTATTTAGAACCCCCAAAAATTTGAATTTTTCAAAGTGCGATGTAACCACAGTATTTGACGGTTCTATTTGACTCAGATATGAAGTGCATCGCAGGCCGCAAATGTACTCTTTAGCACCCAAAAAATTTGAATTTTTCAAAGTGCGATGTAACCACAGTATTTGACGGTTCTATTTGACTCTCAGATATGAGGTGCAACGCAGGCAGCAAATGTACTATTTAGCACCAAAAAAATTAGAATTTTTCAAAGTGCGATGTAACCACAGTATTTGACCGTTCTGTTTGACTCTCAGATATGAAGTGCACTCCCCAAATTTACTTTTAAGCACCAAAGAAATTTGAATTTTTCAAAGTGCGATGTAACCACAGTATTTGACGGTTCTATTTGACTCAGATATGAAGTGCACCGCAGGCCGCAAATTTACTATTTAGAACCCCCCAAAATGTGAATTTTTCAAAGTGCGATGTAACCACAGTATTTGACGGTTCTATTTGACTCTCAGATATGAAGTGCAACGCAGGCAGCAAATGTACTATTTAGCACCAAAAAAATTTGAATTTTTCAAAGTGCGATGTAACCACAGTATTTGACCGTTCTGTTTGACTCTCAGATATGAAGTGCACGCCCCAAATTTACTTTTTAGCACCAAAGAAATTTGAATTTTTCAAAGTGCGATGTAACCACAGTATTTGACGGTTCTATTTGACTCTCAGATATGAAGTGCACGCCACAAATGTACTTTTTAGTACCCAAAAAAATTGAATTTTTAAAAGTGCGATGTAACCACAGTATTTGACGATCCTATTTGACTCTCAGATATGAAGTGCATGCCCCAAATTTACTTTTTAGCACCAAAAAAATGTGAATTTTTAAAAGTGCGATGTAACCACAGTATTTGATGGCTCTATTTGACTCTCAGATATGAAGTGCACGCCACAAATTTACTTTTTAGCACCAAAAAAATTTACATTTTTCAAAGTGCGATGTAACCACAGTATTTGACGATTCTATTTGACTCTCAGATATGAAGTGCACGCCACAAATTTACTTTTTAA
>OW240922.1:11619157-11631640 GCA_933207985.1 Pelobates cultripes | reverse complement strand
AAGTGCGATGTAACCACAGTATTTGACGATTCTATTTGACTCTCAGATATGAAGTGCATGCCCCAAATTTACTTTTTAGCACCCAAAAAAATAGAATTTTTCAAAGTGCGATGTAACCACAGTATTTGACGGTTCTATTTGACTCTCAGATATGAAGTGCACGCCCCAAATTTACTTTTTAGCACCAAAAAAATTTGAATTTTTCAAAGTGCGATGTAACCACAGTATTTGACGGTTCTGTTTGACTCTCAGATATGAAGTGCACACCCCAAATTTACTTTTTAGCACCAAAGAAATTTGAATTTTTCAAAGTGCGATGTAACCACAGTATTTGACGGTTCTATTTGACTCTCAGATATGAAGTGCACGCCACAAATGTACTTTTTAGTACCCAAAAAAATTGAATTTTTAAAAGTGCGATGTAACCACAGTATTTGACAATCCTATTTGACTCTCAGATATGAAGTGCATGCCCCAAATTTACTTTTTAGCACCAAAAAAATGTGAATTTTTAAAAGTGCGATGTAACCACAGTATTTGATGGCTCTATTTGACTCTCAGATATGAAGTGCACGCCACAAATTTACTTTTTAGCACCAAAAAATTTTACATTTTTCAAAGTGCGATGTAACCACAGTATTTGACGATTCTATTTGACTCTCAGATATGAAGTGCATGCCCCAAATTTACTTTTTAGCACCCAAAAAATTTGAATTTTTAAAAGTGCGATGTAACCACAGTATTTGACAGCTCTATTTGACTCTCAGATATGAAGTGCATGCCCCAAATTTACTTTTTAAAAATGCTTAGATGTTGCCCACTGAGCTACCAGAACAGGATTAAAGTAATGTGCCTGGCACACATGCAGTTGCAAGTGCCCACCTAACAAAAAGACTGATTGCTTATTTCTCTGTGGTACTGGGCTCAGGGCAGGGTACAAAAATGTAGTATAGCACCCACAAAAATAATCGCTGTAGTTTTGCAGATTCAACACCAGAATTCTTTCCTAATCTGTCCCTCACAGCTGCAGCATCCTCTCACTACACTAATAAGAGCTCATGTGACTCCAGCTTATATAGAGGCTGGGTCACATGCTGCACTGGCCAATCACAGCCATGCCATTAGTAGGCATGGCTGTGATGGCTTCTAAGGGCACACGAGTCAAACGCTTGTTGATTGGCTGCCCTGCAGCTTTTCAAAACGCGCCATTAAATCGCTGAACACCGAACTCAAACCCGATCTGTTACTGAAATGTCCGGGCTCGGGGTAAAAAAATCATAATATTCGGTACGAACCCAAACTTTACAGTTTGGGTTCGCTCATCTCTAGTCTTCAATTCCATTGGGCCCATCTCACCAAATCTATTGTGGAAATGAGAGATGTCTTTATGTAATTTCTTGCTCTTCTACACTTACACTGAATTTTCAGATGTATATTTGAGATTCTGTCTGTCAAAAGTTGTACTGAAGAATTTACACTGTCTATTACACTGTCTATTACACTGTCTATTACACTGTCTACATACTATCTGGTGGTAGAGAATGAAGGAGCTCTTTTCCACTTTTATGGCCCAACCATGATTTTGTAGAAATTTTAGAGCAATCTCTGTATGATGGTTTGCTCTCCTGAGAGATGATGCCACGGTTCAGAAGTTGTCTAGGTGGTGGTATATTCGTATCCTTTGTTCTCTCAACAAGGCAATGAGGGTTTCAGAGAGTTATGAGTCAAATTACACAGCGTGGGAAAATTCCAAAGAACTTTCCCACGCTGTGTAAAATGACACAGAGCACTCTGATTGGTGGATTTCAAGCCAACCAATCAGAGTGCTGTGATGAAGCAAATGAGACTTACCTGTCAGTCTCTTCATTTACCTGTCAGAGCACTCTGATTGGATGGCTTAAACCCACCAATCAGAGTGCTCTGAGCCTAATTGCAGGGCGGGGCAAGGCTTTATAAGCCTCCCCCACCCTGCAGAGCTCAGTCTGCGCGGAGCCCTTCATGGGTGAAGATGGATTACTTTTTATTATTTTTGTAAGTGCGTCAGTTATTATGGCTTTTTATTTGGCCTTTTTGGGGGCTGAAAAAAGAAGATTTTAGAAGAAAGAAAACATCAAATGGTAAGTTTTTTTTGTTTTGTTTTTACAGGTAGTTAGTTAAATGGTCCCCCCTCATTATTTTTAGGGTGAGGGGTGTATGTAGGGGTTATTTTTTTGGGGGAGGTGGGTGACTAGGGGTTTGGGGACCCCTAGTCACCTGGGGAAGGGGCAGCTAATTTTTTTATTAAGGGCCCCCACCTCAGGGGTGGGGGCCAGGGGAGGACATTAGGTCCCCCCCCTCATTCTAATTTAGGGCCCCCACCCACCGCTCAGGGGTGGGGGCCAGGGGGGAGGACATTAGATCCCCCCCTAATTAGTATTTAGGGCCCCCACCCATCGCTTAGGGGAGGGGGCGAGGGGGGAGGACATTAGGTCCCCCCTTCAGGTTAAGAGGGGGAGGGAAGATGTCTTTTTTGTTTGTTTGTTTGTTTTTTTACAGTGAGCAGCCTCAGGCTGCTCAGTGTTTAATAGACATGCCCCTACTCGCATACTCGCATAATTTACTAAGTAATCTTTACTTAGTATTAGTAAATTTGTCTGAAAGACTAATTTAGGTCTTTCAGCCTTTTAGTAGATAGCTTCCTAATACCGTGGGAATTAGGGAGTTATCTACTTATTCATTCCTGTCATTAAATTGACTGGCCAAGCAACTTACATTTTATATGAATGTGTGTTACTTGATTGTTGTAAGTGTTGCAAATGCTTACAGCTGAATCCTGGCTAAATTTGTATACTTTTTATTTAAAATTGTATACAATGTAACATTCTTCTTCTTTCACTGGGTAAGTATATTAGTACTTAGGCAATTCTGTGCTTCGGAACTTCGGCAATTCGGCACTTCGGCACTTCGGCACTTCGGAACTTCGGCATATTCGAAAATTCTGTAATTTCGGAACTTCGGGACCTCAGTAATTCGGCACTTCGGCAATTCGGCACTTCGGCTATTCGGACATTCGGAAATACCCGAAAGTCCGAATTGCCCGAAATTCATCCGAATTCATATTCGTCCCAGAAACGAATTGCACATGTCTAGTACTTATTACTTTGTAGTTTTTGTTTTGTTGTGTACTATGAGGGTAAGGGTTTCTAGCTGTATACCATGGCCACTTCAATGTTTGTTGTATGACAATTATTACCCCAAGGACTTATCAAAGTATTAGGTCAAACTAAATGCATTACATATTGGAGTCTCCTTATTATGGGCATTATAACTGGATTCTTGGGCAAGTTTGCTCAACTGGCTCTAGACAATTGTGATTTTCTATATTTACGACATTTTAACATGCATTCCACCATATGATATACCAATTTTGTAATATTTAAAATATTATATTTTTCTCTGTTATGGACATTTTTCTTTGTACAGCATCTCTACTGTGTGGTAGGAGAACATAACTTTTTTTATATATAGTATCTCACAAAAGTGAGTACACTCCTCACAATATTTGTAAATATTTTATTATATCTTTTCATGTGACAACACTGAAGAAATGACACTCTGCTACAATGTAAAGTAGTAAGTGTACAGACTGTATAACAGTGTAAATTTGCTGTCCCCTCAAAAATGTTGGCAACAAAAGAGAAAGAAAGAAAGGGAGAAAAAGGAGGATATGTTGAGTAGTGGGAATGGAGAGAGGATCATGCAAATCGCCAGACCACAGACGGTGTGGAGTATATTTCCCTTTAAGTAGAGAAAATATATGCCCCTCTCACAATTACAGGCCAAATTGCCTTAATAAATATACCTTTATAAGGCTGGGCCAGTAGTTGTGGGAGGAACTTGGTTCCCTTCTTAAGGGACGCCAGGCTTCTCCCCATTTCTGGAGTGGCGATTTGCATACCTTGGCTTGACTGGTCAGAGCAAATCGCTACTAACTTACCTAGCCTCATGCCGAACTTTACCTGGTTCTACAGTGTCTGCCTGATCCTGATTTGGTGTCACTCCAGCCATGCCAGGTCTCTCTAACACTCATACTTTCCTCTGGTCTCCTTGCAGACTGTCCGGACAAATTTCAAAACTGTGAGTCATGAAGCAGACCGTCACGCCTCAGTCACTGGCACACAGTGTCATCCCGGGTCGGCTCTATGCTTTCAATACTTACCTTATGCGTACGCTTCCTTTTGTTTATGCCATACGTTTACATCAGTGGTAATCAACCTGGTCCCTACCACCCACTAGTGGGCAATTCACGCTTTCATGGTGGGTGGTGGTGGGTTTTATCCATGACCCTCAGTTCTCTGACACAACCACAGGCTCCGCGTAGGCTCCCTCCAGCCATCAAGAGAGACTTCACAAAAACGCCCAACATACTTTGCGTAAAACACCTCTGTTTGCTAACTCTCTTTCTGATGGCAAAACGGAGTATGGCTACACTCCTGATTGGGACAAATGGGGGTGTGATGATGCAAAACATCGGAAGAGGAAGGGAGAGGAAGGGAGCTGATGCACTTGATGTGAAAGCAGGGACAGAAAGAAGTGTGATGTTTAGAGTGGCTGATATTGATATTAGCAAGCTAAGTTCTGTTACTTTCCTTCGGCAAGCAAAATTCAGTTATTTTCTGTTTATTTGGTTTACTTAACATGATATAAAACAGAGAAGGAAAAGAAAAAGAACCTGTTCGGCTATAATACTCATGAACAGATTAGATTAAGTTATTTGTACATTTAGAGCTTTGCTTTTAAGATATCCTACTTACGGAACGTTTGGTTCATACACGAGTCTTACTCCACATGTGGGCCATTCGTGTATTTGTAACTGAACGGCCTATTATATCCTTATAGGTTTTACTAAGGTTTAAGCAAGAATTACACAAAATGTATTAAACTGTGTTCCGTTTAAAATTCTGGGTTATATCGGCCTCTAGTGGCTGGTTTAGGGTAAATTTCCTCTTAATGCAAGTTCCCAAATTTGGTTGTTTGATGGATTTAGCAAGTTCATTGCTTAATTATTTACATGTCACGTCTTTATTACATATATTTTGACAAAATGCTGTTTTTCAGGTTGCTTAGGCTACAGAATTATTGCTCTGTCGTCAGTATGTGGTCCGGGTCTCAACTTGTCTAGAGACTAATAGGTATGGTTTCTCTTTCACGGGTTAAGCTTAAATAAAGGCCTTTGGCCCTCTTGTCATTTCTCAGTGGTTAAAATTACTTTTTATATGGTCCTATAGGTATCATAGTAAGGATTTCTGTTCAGAACTCCTTTGATCCACTTGCATTTAGGTGGGTCCATATGTACAGACTAGTTGTAGTTATATTAATTAGTCTCTGGATTCTGAATTATCATGTATTATATTTTAGGTTTACTAGGTGCTCAGCATTTGAGCAGCAATCACTGCACTCCTCATACTCTACTGTTCATTTCGGTTAATGGTTTTTATAGTTATTTGGGTCCACGATATTGCCCTCACAATCAATCCCAAACCTAATACGTACTATGTTATTAGGTGCTAGGCCCCTGCAACTTCAACAACCGCTTACACTTTAGTGGCATTTCAACACAGGCCAAGCCATAGACGCTTTTGTTACTACAACAACTAATATTACTCTCATAGGTATTACTCGGGGTCGCTACCTATGATCTACTCCGTATCTATCTAACGCCACAGGTATGTCAATCTCAATATTGTCATAGCCCTGCCCCCCTCCTGCGACTAGTGTCAGTTTAGATAGCAGTATACTGGGTCATAGAGTTCAGGAAATGACCAGTTAATTTTTATGCCTTAACATCCATCCACATACTCGGAGGTAGTTCACCCATCAGTCCAACTCATAATTAGTCACCTCGCTTGGTTGCGTAGGGAGGGCCTCACCTGTCATTCCCATTGTATTTTATGATTCACAATTCACTGAGAGGCTGACACCCCACCACATTGTTCGATGGCCACGAAATCCCCTCGGGCCAGTGCATAGATAGAGCCTCTCAAGCCACTTGGCAACTAGCATGACCTGTCACCAAACTTAGGTAATATTTTTGCCACTTGGCATTAGTTAGCCAGCCAGTACAATAGAGGTTCTCCTTCATAACTTACTAGTCTTTAATTTCTAGGATGTCACAACTACCAGAAGGTGGGGACGAATTGTCCATCCCTAGCACCCCAGCTAGGTCAAATACTCCATCACATGGAGGCGACAACGCTAGCCCAATCCGAGAAGAAACTTCCCTTACCCTTACACCACCAGGAAATGCAGAATTATATAGACTATTAAATACCACTACTGATAACACTGGGGCTGGAGAGGGGTTCAGTAATGGCCAGTCATCTGACATCCAGGCACTTGTATCATCGGTCCTGTCCTCATTGTGTCAGATCTACTACAAGCTGGATCAATTCTAGTCAGGAAATCATCCTAATTCACCTTCCAGACTGGTTAATACTGAAACTGTAAACCACCCCAGTGTTTAATCGCGTAATGCTCCAACTTGCAAAAAAAAAGCAAGTATAATTAACCCAGCGGATATGGTCCCAGCTAACATTAAAAACTATATCTTGGAAGGCAAAGATGTTAACCTGGTCTTGCTCCTGATTGCCTCCTGGGATATCCTAGAGAATAAAACATATTTCTATGGTGATGTGTCCGTGGTTTTGAAGGCCAGGGACCCAAGGTTGAATACTAAATTATCAATGCCCAAGTTTGTCCTGGCATTTGTTATATACAGGGATGTGGTCTGCTCGTTGTACCCAAACCGTAGGGAAGAGTTTAACCTCTACCCAGGGACAGCCCAAAGCATTGTTCTACCTGGATCCAAGCATGAAATACTTTCCCCACCCAACAAAACCACACCAACCAAAACACACCCACGTCCATTATGTGGTGCAGTGTGTTTATTGTGTGCAGTGTGTGTATTTGTGTAGTGGAATCAGTGGATACAGTGTGTGTGCATTGCATTGTGTGTGTGTGTGTGTATAATGGATGCACAATGTTTGTGTGTATAGTAGATGCAGTGTGTG
The DNA here is from genome assembly GCA_933207985.1 of Pelobates cultripes. Classification (NCBI taxonomy): domain Eukaryota; kingdom Metazoa; phylum Chordata; class Amphibia; order Anura; family Pelobatidae; genus Pelobates; species Pelobates cultripes. Next base: position 11,624,591 of record OW240922.1, on the reverse strand, counting down.
TATGGAAGTGGATGCAGCGTGTGGATAGTGGATGCATTGTGTGTGTGTGTGGTGGATGCAGTGACTGTGTTAGTGAAGTGCATGAAGTGTTTGTGGTGATAAGTATATTTGTGATGATTGAGCAGTTTTTTATTTTTTATTTTTAACTCATCCCCCCTCCCTGCACTTACTTATTCTCCCTCCCTACACTTATTCTCCCCTACCTGCACTTACTTATTTGCCCCTCTCTGCACTTATTCCCCCCTCCTTTCACTTACTTATTCCCCCTCCCTGCACTTACTTATTCCCCCTCCCTGCACTTATTCCCCCCTCCCTTCACTTACTTATTCTCCCTCCCTGCACTTTCTCCCCCTCCCTGTCCCCTCCCTTACTATCTAATGCTCAGGGCGGCACGCAATGCATGCCGGAGCGTTGCCATGGCAACCCGTGGTAACGCTCTCGTGGCTCGCGAGAGAGGAATACCTGCTGCTGCTGGGATTGTAAGATTACTCTCAGGGCTCCCTCTTCACTGTCCACACCAGCTGGGCCCAAAACAGCACATATATATAGCAGTACTCGCTATATATATGTGTAAATAGGCCACCCGGGCCCTGCTCCAGATTTCTTAAAGGTATAGGGGCGGCAAGATGCTGCACCTGTCACAGTGCCGCCTGAAGCCATTGCCCCACTGGGACCAATGGACGGGACCTGTCACAGTGCCGCCTGAAGCCATTGCCCCACTGGGACCAATGGACGGGCCGGCTCTGCCTCTACCTACACAAACTGGTTGACTTGGGGCACAAATACAGTGGTACATCGTTTTATGATTACCACCGTTCATTTTCCACAAAAACGTCTGCAGCTCTGGCACAATTTAACTTTCATGTGATCTAATTAAAAAAAGGTAGGCACACTAGTAAAATTACATAAGAGTATATTAGCAGAAACAAAGTAGCCAAATAGGGTGCACACTCAAAAGCCCTATTTCCCCAAGGACCTAAGCAATCTACAAAAAATACTTAATGAAGAGCACAACCATAAAGAGAAAACAAACATTCTCCCTTGATAACGGCAATTCTGCTGAAACTTTGGGGGCTTTTTTTATTTACTCTTTCTACTCGCTATTTATGTTATTTTTCTTTTGATAGTGATGTATTATCTGTTGGGTAGCTGTCATCTATCATCTATTAACATGTTCCTTTTGCAAGAATTATTACACAACCACCAATAATTGGATTCTTACTGGGTCCTTTCAGCTTTCCACCTTTTTCAATATGGAGGACAACCCCATAGGTGTAGTCTCAGGGAAACATTCCTCTAAACAAAGGTTGATCATCGACCTCTCTGCTCCCCACTCCACGACAACACCTAGCCTCAACTCTCTAATTCCGTCAGAGGAATTCTCCCCCGAATATGCCACAATTGATAATGTCATAGATGCCATCTTGTCGGCAGGGGTCGGAGCATGGCTCAGTAAGACCGACATAGTGAGCGCTTTCAAGCTCCTCCCTATCCATCCTTTCCTATGGCATCTGCATGGTGTTAAGTGGCAGGGATCATACTACTTCTTATCACGGCTCCCGTTCAGTTAAAAAAGGAGCCCTATGATTTTTTAAATATTCGCTGAGACGTTGTGTTGGCTGATACTTAACATCTGTAGATGCCCCTCGGTCATTCATTATCTGGATGATTTCTTGACAATCAAGAGTAACCTGCTACCGCTTAATAGCCTTAAAGCGGCAATTCAATTGTTTGAACATTAGGTGTTCCAGTTTCCCTGACTAAGACAGAGGGACCTGATACGGTGATTCACTTTCTGGGGATAATTTTAGACAAGGTTCATATGCAAGCCAGCCTTCCCAAAGAGGAGACGGAGCGCATCTTGTCATACATAGATCAGTATCTGTATATGGGTTCATGCAATCGCAAAGAACTGCAATCTCTTTTGGGTTCCTTCAACTTTGCGATGAAAATTATTCAGCAAGGTCGTGCTTTCATATCCAGATTACTTAGCCTTTTCCCCCATTTTCATTCGGATACTTACCGTATTGCGCTTGACCAACATGCCACCTCCTATTTGCGTATGTGGAGAGAATTTCTACTAAAATGGAATGGGAAAAGTATGTTCATCCCCTTATTAACCGACGAGTCCCTTACAATTTTGACAGACATGGCTGCCACTTCCAGGGTTTGCAGCAATTTTTGGCAATAAGTGGTTATAGGGAGGTTGGCCAGAAGAGATTAAGAACATCCTGGAATTTACTACTATTTCTGCCTTATTTGAGTTCTACCCGATTGTGGCAGCAACAGTAACTTGGAGTGCATTATGGTCAGGTCAAGCCGTCAGGTTCTCTCCGATAACCTGGCTATATGCTACATTATCAACAAAGGACACTTTGCCTCTCTGACCATAATGCGCTTCATGAGAAAACTGACTTGGCTAGATGCTACTAACAACTTTTATATGTGCATATACCTGGAATTCATAACGTTGCCGCTGATCACTTATCTCGCTCTCGATTACAAGAATTCCGCAGAGCATTACCAACAGCAGCCCAGGTAGCTACCCCAGGACCATTATGGCAAGACATGACTATGGACTAAGCAATCTTTTATCTCATGGCCAGCACCTCTCACAGCTGGTGCTTTCCAACAATACTAAAAAGTCATATGACAGGGCTTTCCACATTTTTAACTGGTTCTTGCTAGAATTTAATATTGTGAACAAGTTTTCTATGGAGACAATGGTTGTTTTTACTTCTTTTTGCCACCTTCTCTTAAAATTGTCTTTTAACACTATTAAATTATAATTAACCCGGTATACAACACCACATACTCACCCTATGGCCTAACGAGCACAGTTTTCTGTCATCCTATCAAATTAAAACCATGTGGAAAGGCATTAAGAACTCAGGTACCATTACTCCACCCTCTAGATTACCTATCCACACAGCTTTTCCAGTCAGTTTCCGATCTCACTGATACTGCACCTTTCAAGCCCCACACGGATCACGTCATGAAAAACACCATTTATCTATCTTCCTATGAGTTTCTCGGACCAAAAGAATTTACTACCATAAACGACACTCCCAAACACTACATCTAGAGATCTCACGTCACAAAGATACAAGACCACTATGTGTTATCTCTCAGCCATTCTAAAACTAGCCAAAGGGGACAGTTGTTAAAAATCCTCTGTTACCCTACTGAAAACCAATGGTACCTAGTCAAAATTTAAGATAGTTACCTAACCTCTGTTCAAGGTTCCCATGATCAGCCTCTCCTAGCTTTGCATAGCAATATTCTAAAGACAAGTAAATTCATGCTTTATGTGAGGATATTACTGGTAAGATTAGGTCTTAATTCGACTAATTATTCAGTTCACTCCTTCCGCATCGTTGCTGCCACCACTGCTTACAGCAAGAATATACCAGTACACATTATTAAGACCTTAGGACGGTAGAAGTCCTCCGCTTACTCCAGATACATACCTCAACCTGTTCTGGAAATGCACCGAGCCTTCCGTAATATGAATATGTAATACAAGCATGTCAAGCTTGCGGCACGCGGGCCGCATACGGCTCACAATGAATATATTTGCGTCCCACCTGCGCTGGGGCTGCTTTGGGCTGTGGGTGCGATCAGCTGCAAGACAGGAAAGATCTGACCTGTCTTATACTTGTCTTCCCTGCCACAGCCGTGAGAGGGCAGAGTGGCTGTCTGTCGGCAGAGAAGGCCAGCCACCCCCCCTTCTCTCCTGCTCACAGTGCCAGAGGAGCATCTGGCCTGCTTGAGCAGAGCAGGGCTGGGACTGGAGGATGGGCAGCTAATCTTAATACCTTACTACTGCTCACCTTAATACCTTAAGCTCACCTTAATTCCTTACTACCGCTCACCTTAATACCTTAAGATGAGCTGTCCATCCTCCAGTTCCAGCCCTGCTCTGCTCAAGCAGGCCAGACGCTTCTCTGGCACTGTGAGCAGGAGGGAAGGGGGAGTGTCTGGCCTGCTCACAGTGCCAGATGAGAAGAGGGGCTAGGGGGATTTTTTCTGTGTAGTGTGTTAAATTGGGAAGGGTGAGCAGTGTATTAATTTGGGGGAGGAGGGCAGTGTATTAATATTGGGGAGGGAGCAGTGTATTAATTTGGGGGAGGGAGGCATTATTAGAGTGGTGGTAGGGAGCAGTGTTTTAAATTGGGGGAGGGCTGTGTATTAAAGTGGTGAAAGGTGGGGCAGAGTATTCAAGTGGTGGGAGGGGGCAGTGTATTAAGTTGGTGGAGGGGGCAGTGTGTTAAATTATGGGAAGGGTAGTGTATTAAATTGGGGCAGGGAGAGGGGCAGTGTATTCAATTAGAGTGGAGGGAAGGGGGCAGTGTATTAGATTGGGAGGAGGGGGCAATGTATTAGAGTGGAGGGAGGGGAGACAATGTATTAGATTAAGGGGCAGTGTATTAGATTGGGTGGAGCGGGCAGTGCATAAGGGTGGAGGGAGGGGGGGCAGTGTATTGGATATGGGGGCAGTGTATTGGATTCGGTTGCAATGTATTAGTTCTGTGGGCAGCAGGGCCACCATCAGGGGGTGACAACCATGACGGTTGTCTTGGGCCGGGCGGTCCTGGGGGGCCTGTACTGCTTTTGCAGTCCTGGGCCCCACATTCCCTCTCTGCACATATACATATAGGGATGATCGCTATATATATGTGCAGCCGCGGGCCCCCGGCTCCCTATACTTGCAGAGGGGGCCCAGCAGACTGCAGCTGACTGTTACAGATCTTCCTTCTCTTTAACTCCCGCGAGACCCACAGCCGTCAGAGCTTTGCCACGGGTTACTATGGCAACGTTCCGCGTCGCACGCACGTCACACTCGCGGGAAGTTAGAGCGAGGGAAGAGCTGTAATGTACTGCTGCAGTCTGCTGGGCCCCCTTGGCAAATACAGGGAGTCGGGGGCCCCACTATGCCACCAGACCACCAGGGATGGAATCTCCCCCCTCCCTGAACTAGGTAAGAAGCAGGGAGAGGGGAATAGCTTTTATTACATTAAATGCTCCATTTGCACAACATGCATACACTAGTAAACACACACACACACACACACTCTGCATTCATTACACTAACACACACACTCTGCATTCACTACACTAACACACACTCTGCATTCAATACACTAACACACACACTCTGCGAGTGTGTGTGCAAGTGTGTGAGAGCGGCAGTGTATGTCAGGGTTGCAGTGAGTGTGTTAGGGGGCAGTGTGTGTGTGAGAGAGCTGCAGTGTGTGTGAGCGGCGCAGTGTGTTTGTGAGGGTGGCAGTGTGTGTGAGAGTTGCTGTGTGTGTGTGTTTGCGGCAGTGTGTGTATGGGGGCAGTGTTTGTGGGGCAATGTGTGTATGGGTGTGCAGTGTGTGTATGGGGGGCAGTGTTTGTGGGGCACTGTGTGTATTGGGGGCAGTGTTTG
>OW240922.1:11554666-11619057 GCA_933207985.1 Pelobates cultripes | reverse complement strand
TGTCACTTTCTCACCCTCCCTCCCTTGTCACTTTCTCCCCCTCCCTCCCTTGTCACTCACTCCCCCCCTCCTCTCCCCTACCTCAGTTGTAGCGTGGCCGAGCCCAGTATAGTCTGCGGGTACAGGGAACTTTTGTTTCCTGTACCCAGCCGGACTAACAGGAGGTGAACACTCAGTGTGCACTTCCTGTTAGTCCGGCCGGGTACAGTAGACAGATGCTCCCTGTACCCGCGGACTATACTGGGCTCGGCCACGCTACAGGAAGGGAGTGACAGGAGGGAGCGCTGAGCGTTTCCCTCCTGTCAGCCCCTCTCCTCATACTGTGCCCGGGCGGTGCAGTCCGCCCTCATGGATGCACCGCCCGGGCAAAGCTGCAGCCGCCTGAGGCTCTCTACAGAGCGCTCGGGCGGCTGCAGCATGGGGGGGCCGGCAGGGCTGGGGGGGATTACCCCATAACCTGTCCCCCCCGCATGATTTGCTGGGGGGGATGCTTCCACCCCATCCCCCCCGGTTCCTACGCCCATGCGCAAGAGTAGGACCCAGAGGAGCCGCAGGCTCCCTGCCTCCCTGGTCCGCAGGCACATTGCAGGGCTGGCACTTGGACAATGCCAGCCCTGCATTAGCCGGCAGGGGAGAATCTCGGGGGGGGCAATCCCCCTGGATCCGCCACTGCACTATGCACACACTCTGCATTCACTACACTGACACACACTCTGCATTAACTACACTGACACACACTCTGCATTAACTTTACACATAGCATCCACTACACAAACATCCTGCATTCACTGCACACACACTACATCCACCACACATTCAAACACTCTGCATTCACTATACACAGACACTGCATCTAATACACACACTACATCCACTACACAAACACACACTACATCACTGTACACACACTACATCCACTACTCAAACACACTCTGCATTCACTATACACACTGCATCTGCTACACAAACACACACTCTGCATTCACTGCACAAACAGTATCTAATACACACAAACACTACATCCATTACACACATTCTAATTCACTTCCACTATACACACACCACATTCAGTCCTGCATCATTGTGAGCGGACTAGGTAGGAGTCCTGTGGGCGGACTTGTGGGCGGGCCCGGGGGGAGGGGGGACCCAGACCTCATGCTTTGTGATGGCAGCCTTGGTGGGCAGTGTATTAGAGTAGAGGGTGGGGGGCAGTGTATTAGAATAAGGGAAGGGGCAGTGTATTAGAGTAGAGGGTGGGGGGCAGTGTATTAGAATAAGGGGAGGGGCAGTGTATTAGAGTAGAGGGTGGGGGGGCAGTGTATTAGAATAAGGGGAGGGGCAGTGTATTAGATTGGGTCTGCATGAAGACGCTGAATGTTCCCCATGGAGATGCTGACTGACTGCGCAGCTTTTTGCCACATATGCACAATAGCCTTCAAATGCTTTCCTATGGAAAAGTGTGATGATCTCAGCCAAAGTGAAGAACACACTCGTAGGACTTCAAAATCAATACGATAATGTAATTTTTTTTTTTTCACAGCTGTGCAAAAGCATACATTCACCAGTTCAGTCCTATTATCAAACTTTTCTTAATATGTCGAGGTAGTTGGACTGAAACATGCATACAAATTTGCTCTTTTGTTTAGTTTGAAGCCCTACGAGAGTGAGGTCGTCCAGTGTCAGTTAGGCAACTTTTTTATACTGTACTTTTCTAAATAAACCTACGTTTCTATGAAAACTGACGTTTTGGGGTGGGTTTGCAGCCCACATAAACTAAAACCTTGTTTATTTGGCCTGTGTTAGCCTTTGGGTTTGACATGCTTGATGTAATGTGTTGCAATATGGTTATTTGTAGACTGAATAAATCCTGTATGGTATACTCATTTTTGCCCTCTTTTATTACAGGCCTACCGCATCGTCGGTTCCGGCACACCACAACCAACTTTTTTATATTACTGTGTATCTCATATAGGGACCTTACATAACTACTTCTAATATGCTCTCATTATGCCTTTTATGCCCCGAACACATACATGCTTTACAAAATAATTACAGAAAAAGGAAAACACAATTTACTTGTTATAGTAGTTATTGCTTCAAAACTAGTTTGTAGAATTGAACACCTTGACATATTTTAAGAATAGTATAATTAAATAATACAATGATAGACTAATAACAACCATTGCTTAGTGATAATTGTAGCTGACTTCATCGTATTGATTAGGGACATACTCACCGAATCAACCAAAAATAACATGACCTTGTGTTGATGAATACCTTGAAGAACAAAGTCTATAAAGCGAAAATACTGGTGAATCATTCCATTTTGGTTCAGTTGACGGGGGCTCAGGGTGGAACACCTGTCAACAAGGGTTTAAAGCATTCATTACAAAAATATTGACAATTCTAAGAAAAGAATGACATTTCTTACACGTGAATTCACTAACAACATCATCTGTCATCATCTGCTCACTCAGAGGAGTATAAATAAGGCTCCTTCGTGTAGAACACTTGATAGTTTGGAGAATCTCTCTTCAATTTTGGTCAAGAAGAAGATCGCACTAATCAAAGCCATGTCTGGAATCAAGGGAAATCACAGCCACCACAAACATGAGCATAGTTCCATAGTTGAACGTAAGTCATTATATATTTATATATATCTCATTAAGGTATAATGATGAAAATAATAATTCTAATTATTTGGCACAAACTTGTATGTATCTTTTTTATAGTAAATATTACTTATCTAACTTTGTTAATTTTTGTTAATTGTTAATTTTATCTTACTTTGTCTTTGTATCTAGTACTTAAGCAAAGTATAGCAAATCCAGTCTTTGACAATCTGACATTTTATAAACTGTTCCAACGTTTTAATGACCATCCCGACTCTGAGTCCAAGACTAACCACTAGACAGCTTAGCTCATGTACTAAGCCGTGTCCCTACAGTTGTAATAGAAGAAACAGCTTCACCAGCCTAGACCAATTTTGGAAATGCATGTAAATAATTATTGGAAGAATAGCTAATACTTTTATGTAGCAAAAAAATAAATAAAATTACAATTAAACCTCTGACTGGTTGCCCGCTTTATAAAAAAAAGCTACAATTAAGACAAGCATCATAAAAATACTTTGCTTTTGTTTAATGGGATTATTAAAGTTCCACAGAAATGGTGATACTTTTTTCTTTTTATAATCTATTTTGACATTTATTATATTAAAATGTAAGAACTGGTTTATATAAATTATCACTGCATGTTTTAGTAATGCGTTAAAGTGAGCTAAATGTACACTCTGCCCCAAGAGGTTTACTTATTACACACTTTTTTTTTTTCTTTTTTTTTTATGATATCTTATTAGCAGAATATTTTAATTATTATGACTCTGATATGCGATACACCATTATGTATTCTCATCCTGTATTTAAGGCATTAAAGGGACTCTCTAGTGCCAGGAAAACATATTTGTTTTCCTGGCACTGCAGGACCCTGCAGTGCCACTCTACCTCCCACCCCCAATCCCATGTTGCTGAAGGGGTTTATACCCCTTCAGACACTTACCTCAATCCAGCACCGATGTCCCTCAGCGCTGGGTCAGGCTCTGCCCATGCTCCTCCCCGCCAACGTCAGCTGGCGGGGGAGACATAATGCGCGGCATTTACAAATATACAATTTGACACTTTAAGTAGCAAGTCAGAAAAACTGCAGAATTGCTGAAAATATTCCAGATCAGCCTCTCGCTTCTGATTACCTTAATTTTATAGCCATGTTTTATTTTATTATTCACTGTAAATAGCTGTGGAATATTTTGACAGTATATAAGTGTATATAATTATTATTTTGACCTATATGTTTCAATGCTGTTTTCAATTCACTGGAATTCACTGCTTAGTAAATAACCCACCAGCTTCTGTAAGCTCAAACAATAAAAATGACACCAGTGCGTTAACATTTCAAAAGTTCACGATTATTAATTAATGATAATAAAATGTATCAGGCGTACTTCCTGATGTGCATTAATATAAATCATGTTTCAGGTGTATATATTTATCGCAATTCACAATGTAAAACATGCTTCTCACTCATATTTTATTTTGCAGCTTCCCAGAACGTGGAACAGCCGAACCCTCATTGTGTGACTCCAGGTATACACATATGGTATATTTTTTATTGTAACTGTGTGAAGCTACAGGTGCAAGATGCAGGTGGTGCCCAATAATTTAATAATAGCAATCACTGTTTTCACATTTCAGTTTCTACACTGCCTCCTGCTGAAATACTTTTATTCTTATTTACTTTCTAACATTTTTATAACCAGTTTTAATTGACTTGAATATCTAATTTTAATAAGAATTAATTATATTTAAAATAATAACACTGTATGTACTATGACCATGCTCTATGTAGTTCTTTTGCCAGTTAGTGAAGGACAAATATATTGTGAGGTGCGATTTGTCATATGTTTGTGCCATAGTACAAATAATGGATATAATATAGATCACGCAATTTTAACAAAGACCGAGTTTGGGTAAGGCAGGTAAACCCATTTGTTCATGGCTGAATTTAATTAGTTTAATTGGTTGCAAAGTGTTTGTTTTTAGGATTTACAGACTACCATCATATTTTCAGACAACTGTTTGACATGTGAAGCACAAAGTTTTTAAGTGTATTTTTCATTAACAGCCTGTGTGAATCCTGTAATACCAGAGCCAGCCCAGAGCCAACCAGGCCCGTGTCAGCCGGTGGCGCATGAACGAGCCCCCTGTCAGCCAAGTCATCCAGCCACTACCCAGACAACCCCATGGCATGCCAAGTCAGAATATAAGAAATAAGGACTTTGCCAGAAAAGAAGCCTTCATGATATGAATGAACCTCTGTGTGAATATAGAGCACTAATTGAATCAATGAGCTTTGTAAACTAATATAAACTGGCAAAATGAACCTGATGATAATAAATTCAATTGATTAATCCATTTTCAACTGTTGTCTGTTTGTAATAATGCATTTATCTAAAATAAATATTAGCTGAAATTGATGAGCGTAAGGGAAAAGTAAATCTAAAGAAAGGAATGTATAAGGTAAACACAAATACAATTTCTATAACATAATAATATGCGTTACATAGCGTGGTCGGTTGTACGTGTTTTGCTAGTCAAGGGCCAGGGCCGGATTAACATAGGGGATGATGGAGCTGCAGCTCCAGGCCCAGGCCCAGGCCCATGGAATAGGCCCATTTAAAAAAAATAATAATTTTTTTTTAGCACACTACTCTTAGGTTTGCCACCTGACTGGTATTTTAAGGCACAGCCTGTATTTGAGGCTGCCTGGCCGTGATGGTATTGCAGTAATACCGGCAATACAAATGCAAACATTTTTCTCAGTATAAACGGAGATTACTCTGCAATACCAGCACCGGCCAGTAGGGGTCACTGTGTATGGAGAGAGACAGGGATAGGAAGTTACAGCATATCCCTCCCTTCCTCTCTCTACTCACTGATCCGCGGGGGAGCAGCTACACAGCACAGAGAGTTCAGACAGCAACTCCCACCCTGCAGAGACAGCCTACAGCTCAGGGAAGTGAGGGATGAGGGGAAAGGCAGCAGGGAGACATGGGGACACTGAGACACTAGGGGACACATGGTGACACAGACACTAGGCGACACTGGGAGACATGGGGACACTGAGACACATGTGGACGCTGTGAGACATAGGTAGACACATTGGGATACGGAGACACTAGGGAAACAGTGTCTCCATGTCTCCCAGTGTCCCCATGCCTCCCAGCCAGTGTCCCTAGTGTCCAGGGGTGGACTGAGTGGTCGGGCACTTCGGACATGGTCCAAGGGCCCGGCCGAGGAAAGGGGCCCACCGACCAGCTATTCTGTGTGTGCACTGTCACACACTTAATTAACAGCACTGTCCTCTGGCCCATCGCTGCTACCCAGGAGGGGGTCCATCAGTGCTTAACCGGGAGGGGGCCTATCGCTGTTTGCCTGGGAAGGGGCAGGGCCAATCGCTGCTTACCCGGGAGGTGCGCATCGCCACGTACTGACGTTGGCATGCGCCGCCCTCACGGTGCTTCTAACAGTGTGCGGCACAGAAGGATCAGAGCTGCCTTTCTGCTCGCTCCACTATCGATTGGATTTGGGCCACATCACTCTTTTTAATGAAGGTAGCATTTCCTTCAAATTGTTGCTTTTTTATTAAGAGGTTTTGGAGGGGAAGGGGGCTCTGTAATAGAGTATTTATGTGCATCTGTTTGTGTCTATTTAGATTTATGTGATTTGTGTGTGTCTGTGTGTGTGTATGTGTGTGAGTGTTTGTGTCTATGTAAGTCCATGTAGCAGCATGTGTGTCTGTAATCTGTGTGTGTCTGTTTGTATCTGTATGTGTATCAGTGTGTGTATGTGTGTGTCTGTCTGTATGTTTGAGTGTTTGTGTCTATGAAGCTGCATGTGTGTCTGTATCTGTGTGTGTCTGTGTATCTGTATGTGTGCCCATGTTTGTGTCTGTGTGTGTATCTGTGTGTTTGTATATATGTGCATACATCTCGGCATCTCTTCAACACTACTTTGGATTCTAACATCACCATTACATACAAACACACCACTGCATTCAAACGTCAACACTACATACAAACACACCTCTGTATTAAAACACCACCATTATATATAAATACACCACTGCATTCAAATGTCAACACTACATACAAACACACACACCTCTACATTCACTCACTCATACTCCATAGAAAAACATGCTTACATTCAAACACACTAACACTGCTCAGTGGTAAAAACATTTAAAAAAAATGTTGCGGGTGTTTTACATTTTAAAGTTGGGGGGGTTCCAAATATAGGATCCACCTCGTATGCAAAATGCTCTAGGTACACCCTTGGGGCCCATCACTGGACATCTCTTTTCAGAGGCCCAGTCAGGTGCCGACCGGGCCCTTGCGGTGTGTAATACTGTGGTGCTAGGAGGAAGTAATTTCCCCCCAGCATACCAAGTTACCACACAAAAGAGAGACAGGAGGGAGACAGACTAAGAGCCAGGACCAGAAGAGAGCCTGTAACATCACACGCAACCAGATGCCACTGGACCACAGGGAAGCCACCCTCCTTTATTAAAAACGTATGGGGAGTGGCTAAAAATATGTAATGTGATCTTTGTGCATTTTATCTGTGTGTCAATGTGTGTCTGTATGTGTGCCACTGTTTGTATGTATCTATATGTGTTTCAGTGTCTGTGTGTGTATCTGCATGTGTGTCTGCATGCATGTCAGTGTGTGTATATGTATGTTGTCAGTGTGTGTCTGTGTATCTACATGTTTGTACCTGTGTATCTGTATATGAGTCTGTATGTATGTGACAGTGTATATGTGTATACATGTATTTGTTTTTCTGTGTTTCTATGTGTGTCTGTATATTTGTATGGTGTTAGTGTACTTCTGTGTATCTGCATCAGTGTTAATTTTGGCAGCAAATTTCAATTTAGTTTTAGTCATTCAGCCATTTTAGTTTAGTCGTATTTTAGTCATCTGAATTGTTTTAGTTTTAGTCTAGTTTTAGTCGACTAAATCTCAAAAAATGTAGTCGACTAAAACTTGACTAAAATTTGGTCGACAAAACTAACTGATCTGCATGTGTGTCAGTGTGTGTATCTGTATGTTGTCAGTGTGCCTGTGTATCTGCATGTCTGTACCTGTGTATCTGTGTGTGTCTGTGTATACATCTCAGCATTCAAACTCTAACACTTCACACATACATCCCTACTTTCAAAGGCAAACATTATACACAAGCAAACCACTGCTTTCAAATGGCAACAGCACATAAAAACACACAACACTACACACAAATACATTCCTACATTCACACACAGATACTTTATACAAAAACTTACATTCAAACATAAAAACGCTGCTCTGTGCGAAGTACAATCCAGCAAGGATGGGCAAATGGTAGATACCCAGCTGGCAAAGCATTGTGTCAGTTGAACAACATCTTTCCAATCAGCAGTGCCTTCCAAAAATTATTTCAACAGTGCCCTTTCTAGTGTGGTTCCACCACTTAGTGCAAAGCATTCATATAACAACACAGGGGAATAATATATCAGAGGCAAACTTAGGGACACTATAGATATTAGAAAAACTACAGCTTAATGTAGTGGTTCTGGTGTCTATAGCCTGTCCCTGCAGGCTTTTTAATGTATGCGCCGCCTTTTCAGAAAGAAGGCAGTGTTTAAATTACCGCCTAGGATCACCTGTAGTGGCAGTCAATCAGATCTCCACTAGAGGTGCTTCCTGGGTTAGTGCTGCGCAGTGTGTAGCACTTATGTTCAGTGTCTCCACGCGCTGCATGGAGACGCTGAATGATCCCCATAGAGATGTGTTGATTCAATGTATCTCTATAAGGATATGCTGACTCACACAGCACAGCGTTTTGCCACGTATGTGCAATAGCCTCCCAATGCTTTCCCATTGGAAAGCATTGGATTGGCTGGGATAGTTAAATTTAATGATCTCATCCATGGAGGCAGAGGGGGACTGGGGACCTAAAATGTGCTCTTGCAACTATAGTGTCAGGAATACATGTTTGTAATCCTGACACTATAGTGTTCCTTTAACATCCTAGACCCCATACTCGATAGCATGGCAGCTTGAGCTCATTCTACAATGTATCAGTTATAGCACCAATAACAACATACCTTCTTGTAAGCCAATTATTTTGCTATGTAGCCTACAATTTACAATCCACTTGTGATTTCGCAGTGTCCCACTCAGGGCCCCTATCCACCATGACAGCCTCTATTCCACAAATTCATCCTCTATGTCCCACTACAGCCTTTCTTCTCCCACTGCATCTCCTACCACGTCACTACAGCTCCTTTTTCCCAATTAGAGCCATTGTCTCCCCACTACATTCCATATTTCTCCACTACAGCCCCTATCCCCCATGACATTCCCTAACCACCCAAGCCCCACACTACAATCTTTATCCCAAATTACAACCCCTATTCCCCACTACAGTGTCTATTCCGCCATTAGAGCCTCTGTCACACATTAGAGCCCTTATCTCCGCACTAAAGCCCCAGTCCCACACGCTAAAGCTCCTGTCCCCCACTGAAGCCCCTACTCCCCCCACATTACAACCCTTTCTGTAACACAAGAATGTATATGTAGGTGGTGTGTGTATGTCTGCATAATGTATATTGTGTAGCCTGCAAGATAGTGGGTACAAGTGGGCCCCATGATCTCATGATTGCCCAGGGACCCCATGAGTTGTCAGTCCACCCCTGCTAGTGTCTCAGTGTCCCCATGGCTCCCAGTGTCCCCATGCCTCCCAGCCAGTGTCCTGAGTGTCTCAGTGGCCCCATGGCTCCCAGTGTCTCCATGGTTCCCAGTGTCCCCAAATGTCTGTGTCCCCACGTCTCCCATTGTCCCCATATGTCTGTGTCCCCATGTCTCCCGGTGTTCCTATGTCTCCCAGCCAGTGTCTGTGTCCCCATGTCTCCCAGTGTCCCCATGTCTCCCAGCCAGTGTCCCTAGTGTCTGTGTCCCCATATCTCTGTGTCCCCATGTTTCCCAGTGTCTGCATCCCCATGTCTCTGTGTCCCTAGTGTCTGTGACCCCATTTCTCCCAGTGTCCCCAAATGTCTGTGTCCCCATGTCTCCCAGCGTCTCCATGTCTCAGTGTCCCCATGTCTGTATCCACAAGTGCCCCCATGTCTCCCAGTGTCCCCAAGTGTCTCAGTACCCCCATGTCTCCCAGTGTCCCCAAGTGTCTCAGTGTTCCCGTGTCTCAGTGTCCCTGTGTCTCTGTGTCCCCATGTCTCTCAGTGTCCCCTAGTATCCTAGTGACACGGGACACACTGAGACATGGGGACACTGGGAGAAATGGGCACACAGACACTGGGAGACTAGGGGACTGGGCAACATGGGGACACTGACACTGTAATGCATAGGGACACTGATGCCAGGCTGGCCTTCCAATTCTTTGGACAGACATACCCCCTTTTTGGGCATGTTCACCACTTTTGGCAGTTCTGGTCATGTGATTCGCATCAGTGGCCTACTCTTTTGCCCCGCCCATTGGCTTCCTGCTTCACTGGACACTGCTGTTGGTATGGATTTACTTGAAAGATGAAAGCATAAATTAGATAAAGAGATTAACATAGAGTATGTGTTTTCTTATAGCTGCATCCTTTGAGTTTCCCTCCAACACCAACTCCATCAGATACATGACGCTTGAGAGGTATGACTGTGTTATTGTTTTTGGTCGATAAGATTCTGTAATTAGGCCCCATCATAATTGTCAGCAGCAGGCCCACTGGTCTCTTAATCCGGCCCTGTGAAGGGCAGATCCTGTATGGAAGTAGAAAGTGTGCTTAATACACACAGGTTAATTCACTAAAGAAAGTGAATTCAAAGTGAATTTTGAACGTAAGGCTAAAGTAGAGATGAATTAGAGAATGTTTACAGTTCAACTATTTATTCATTAAATTCACTTTAAATTTCTATCAATTCTAACCTTAGCGGATAACCCTGTCCGGCTGCACTGACATTGGTTTAAATGTATTATATGGGTATTTAGGGACATTTGCTTCATCAAAAGATAGATTTATGTAACAAGATATTTAATATTGGAATATGTACAATAAACATTGTAGAGAAAATATTTTATTCACTTTATCAAGAATCACTTTGATTTCTTCACATTTAAAGGGACACTATAGTCGCCACAACCGTTAGCTTAATGAAGCCGTTTTGATGTACAGATAATGCCCATGCATTCTCACTGTTCAGTTCTCTGCCATTTAGGAGTGAAGTCACTTTGTTAATGCAGCCCTCATCACACCTCCCTGCATCTGACTTACACAGTCTTTCTAAACACTTCCTGTAAAGAGAGATCTAATGTTTAACCCCTTAAGACCGGAGGGCGTACTATTACGCCCTCCGGTCTTTCTATACTTACCCGGTCGCCGGCGATCGCGGTTGGGGGGACTCCCAGTGAACCCCCCGCGGCACGTCCGACCCCCTGACAGCCCCCCCGGCCATGTGAGAGTGAGGTCCTTGCAAGGACCTCACAATCACATGGCCGGGATAGCTGCCTCCTGCATTGCCAGCAGGTGGGCAGCCTGTAATGACAGGTGGTCCCCCTGTTGGCTGGAAATCAAATTAAATTAATAAAAGTTAAATAAGTGTAAAAAAATATATATATACTTAGCTCATATATATATTGTGGCAAACCCTGCCACTTGAACTAATCATTCTATGTGAATGGGTGAATTTCACCAAGTGAATAACTACACAAATTGACTTTAATGTTATTTTACTGTTTTTATGCGAATGCCCGAAACTACCGAACGGGAGACCACCCCGGGGTGGTCGTGTGTTTCCAATTATCTGAGCGATACAAAGCGTTTTAATTGACCATTACAATACACAGAGATATCTCATGGTCGATAAGAAGCAATCTAACATCATGTTACAATTCCTCATATTTTATACATATGACCCGGAACCGGCCTTTCGTTTAGCTTGAATCAGAACTCCAAATATGGTCTTATTTCCTATTGGCTAAATTCTAGCATAACTGACAAATTTAAGGTTCAAAGTTTAAGCATCCCATGATCTTTCTAACAGATGACTTGACCACAGTCATGCGTCTTACTTTCCTAAAATATCGCTTGTCTATGATAAGAGTTAACACATATAAGCCTGACTTCCTCTTTCACAACTTAAGCACACATTTCACCTTTCCCCCCCTGGCAACATCTGACAAGACACGCTTTCAAAATAACTTTTCCTTTTGCAATCCAAAAAACAGTCCAGACATCCATTAATAAATTGTAGCAATACAACATAGTTTCTTCTTATTTCTTAGAGTAAATATTCTTCTTTGATTATATTTTAAGATGATGAATAAACAGCAAAATGGCTGACAGCATGTCAGTAGTAGGTTACATATGTTCACAGCGTGAAGGGTTGACCGTAGGTGGTCTAGCGCCTTGACTGGACACCAGGCATTATCAGTAGGGAAGAGAGGAATTACAGTGGGGTGTAGTGAATAGTTGGTTTTAGTTGACGGGATCGAAAGTAGATAGTGATCCTCCACCTTTGTGAGGAGCGATGTTTTTAGGCTGTGCGTGATATCCCCTTGACGAACAACGGTGAACTCTCTAGGTCTGAGAAAACCGTAGAAAGCAAGATAGATAGCCGCTTTGATCACCAGGTTTGTGTCGGGATCAAACGTGGATTCGTCAAGGAGATTGCTAAGTGATCTGAAGATAGGCCCATCTATAGGTAGTCTTGTGATAGTGAGAGAAGCTGAAACCTTTAACATACCTTTCAATACCTTTTTAATGGGATATGATGACAAGAAGGGGGTGTTGTTAGGAAAATTTGTGAGGCTATGGTGCTGCACCCCGGTGAGGTAAAGTTTTATGGTGTTGTGGGAAAGTTTAGGATGTAAGTGGCAGAAAGAGGCAAAAGCCACCATGGTTTGTATAGAAAGGTCGCCTTGTAAACCAAATTCTGCAGTGAATTTGTTAAATATGGTAAGTGCCCTATTATAAGAGATCGCTGTGTTAGGTGATAGTGCTTGGTGAGTGAGAGTCCTAGCGTGATGCATTAGTGTGCTCAGTCCAGGATTAGTTCGTGAAACTGTGTTGTCCTGGATGGCTGGTGGTGAGCTGTAGGGAGTGCCTGAGAGAATACCTGGAATTGAGAGCGAGAAAGAGCATCAGCTGCAGTGTTGTGGATACCCGGAATGTGAAAACAAACTAAGTGAAACTGACCGGTTGCTGCTAGCCAGGTCAGCTTGTGAATCAGCCGCATGATGGTCAGGGATGATGAGCGCCCCTTGTTAATGATTTCGCAAGCTGCCGAGTTGTCAGAGTAGCATTTTTCTGCCTTGCCGGACCAGAGATGACCCCAGGTGTGTGCGGCCGCCACAATGGGATAGATTTCAAATAGGGCTGAGGTCTCCCTGAATCCTGGCAAGGCATCCATCTCAGCGGGCCAGTGACCCCTAAACCAGTGGTTCCCAAAGATGGCTGCGAAACCAGTGTTGGCTGCAGCATCTGTGTGAATGATGGGTGAGGAAGTGGAGAGAGGGGGGATAAACATGGAGATACCGTTCCACTCTGCCAAGAACTTCCCCCACATAGCTAATACAGCCTTGGCATGGGGGTCCAATGAAACTGGGCAAGAGTCCGGTACCCCGTGGAGTAGGCAAAGAAGCCTGGATATAAAAGACCTTCCCTGCGGGATGATGCGCATGGCGAAGTTCAGGGATCCCAGAAGGGACTGGAGTTCCTTCCTGGTGCAAACATCATTCCGTAGGAACATGTCTATCTCCCCTCTCAAGTGGGTCAGTTTGTCATGGGGAAGGCTAGCTCTGAGGGTAACAGAATCTAGCTCTATCCTCAAAAAGCTTAATTTAGTTGTGGGACCAATTGTTTTAGATGGGGACAAAGGTACTCCAAGTGTGGAAAAAAGTGCTGTAGGGCGGCTGATAGCGGTGGGTGTTTGTGCCCCTGGCTCTATCAGTAGGAAGTCGTCTAGGTAGTGAATAACGGAGTGACACCTGAGGACGTTCAGAAGCAGCCAGCATAGTGTCTCAGCGAAGATATCGAAAAGTCTTGGCTGCTTCGAGAACCGAAAGTGAGTCGTGTGGAGAAGTAGTACTTTCCTCACCATTTAACACCGTGCAAGTGCCAGAGTGAGGGGTGCATGGGTAGTAACTTAAACGCGTTTGTGATGTCTGTTTTGCTGAGCCAGGGGCGATTACCAGAAGAGATGATGGCCTGTATAGCGTCGTCAATAGTTACGTACTGGAGTGAGAATTCGTCTGCTGGAATGAGTGCGTTTATGCTGGGAACAAAAGAGGAGTGCGGTGCCAATAAATCGATAGACGTTTTTTATTTGAATATTTGTGAACTGCGATGCCAATTGGGTTAGTGCGCCAGGAGGAAAAAGGTGAGGAGGTGAAAGGCCCGATCATGAAACCATTGGTAATTTCAGAGGAAAGGAGAGTGTCTGTGGATACTGGGTCTAGACGTGCTGACAGGAGATTAGGACATTCAAGTGTACCTGAGGGGATGGCTACTATACCCGTGAGAAACCCCTGTGTGAACCCTGTGGTCAGATATTCCACCAGGTGCCTGCTAGGGTGTGACCTTAAGTAAAAAAACAGGTTGTCGACATTAATGTTGGTTAGTCATTTGTTAGGGGACAACCTGGCCGGACACATGGTCTTGGTATGTGCCCTGAAGCAAATGGAGCAGATGTGCAATAATCTACATGCGCTGCCACTGCAGGAGCCTGCGTTGAAATTATTGCACACCTGCGCCTTGCCTAAAAAGGAAATGGGCCTACCCAGCTTGTCACGTAGACCACCCGTTAGTTTGTTGTGAGGGGTGAAAGAGGTATGAGGGGTGGGAGTGGAGGTGGTGGGATCTGCTTCAGAGGGACATAAGTCCGCCATGTGGGATGTGGAATTACATATGGAACAAGACGGGGGCCTGAGACCAGCGAAGTGGCGACAGAATAGTTCTGTATCCATCTGACACCAGTTTATTCTAACGTTGAACTGTTTCGCTGATACAGACTTATGATAGTCGTAGAAAGAAGAGCCCACGTACTTGATGTCTAACTCCTCTCTTCTGTGGGGATACACTGTGCAGATGACGTCACGGTATATCCCGAAAGCTATCACGAACTGGGGAATTGAAAGTTTTTTATTAAGCCTGGTATCTCTTGTCTTAAGCACTACTGATATATCCCCGTAATTGTAAGCCTTGTTCCCCAGTATGTCCTGTGAAGCTATAAGCAGAGACACCAGACACACGTCCTTCCCGTCTAGGATTTCTTTCCTGATAGAGTCTGGGATGGAGTGAGCTGGTGACTCAAAAGGAGCTATAGCTGTGACTGGTGTTGGGGAGGGGAGCATGGGGGGGCATGCTGGTACAGCGGGGACAGCCGGGGTGAAGACTGGGAGGTCCGGGGTATTACCTGGAGGGGCGATGGCGCTCTCCACCTTAGATAGCCTGCTATTAAGGGTCTGTAGGTTGGCCAAGATTGCTGCCAGGGTATCCTGGGTGGCCGTGCCAGTGCTTGGTGGCTGTCCTTGAGAGCTAGTGCTTGGCCTAAGCTCAGGGGCTTGGTAGGTAAGCAGTCTGTAAAGTTCTGCCTTTCTAGCTGTGGCTGGAAAGGGGATTCGCTTGAGCCTAAGCTGCTCGGCCGTAATTTTAGGAATAGTCCATGCTCTCAAGGACGTGGGAGTTGAAGGGGTGAGAGATTCGCCTGGAGACTCTGGTCTGGTTGGCGTAAACGGTATCTCTTCTGGCAGTTCTTCGATGGGGATTGGTTCTTGGGACATTCTAAAAGAAATGATTTTGTGAATGAGATATTAGAAGGGGAGTAAGGAAACGTGGGGGGGATATGAGGGATGGTATTTATTGGAAGAACTGGACTGTAATGCTAGTGCCGAAGCAAAAAACGTATCTGTGGGATTTTTGGTAGGTGAGGCCCTGCTAATGCCAAGTGGCGGTGAGAGGCTCTACCTATGATTTGGCTTAGGAAATTGAGGCCATAGACGTGGTGGCAGGGTGTTGGCCTCTCGGTGACCGTAAAGAGAATTCAAAACGTGTGGCCGTGACAGGTGAGGCCCTGACTAAAGCCCTGTAGTAGGGCGGGCGAGGCGTATAACTATGATTTGGGTGTGGGGCCGTACCTCTGTGTTGAGGTGGGAGATGGCCTTGTGGGACCGGATTTCCTAATAGGGTGAGCTAAGGCGTTAGCCTAGACGCAGTAGCCAGTTCAATTGTATACTTAAGGTTGACTGGGAAATTCTGGTGTAATGTGTGGATACTAACCTTGAAAGGTTGTAAATGATAACTGGAACCTTCTAGTATTTTTTAATGTGGCGAGTCTTGTCTGCTGCTGTTCTTAAAGAAGAAGCCTGAGGATTAAGACAGATGTTGATGTATTTATGCGTATCGTGGTGACATATGGTTTGTAGTGAGGGTTGGCTGTTAGGAGCGCAACGTGAGTGTAACGGACCGTTTTGCACACAAGGGGTAAAAACCGTTTAGGCGATCGGCCCCCTTTCCAGAGATACAGGCACAGCTACTGCAGAACACCAAACTCCCGAACTGGATACAAAATAGCACTCCAACTCCCGAACTGGAACCTCCCAAATAGCTGCTAGCAGACGAACAGGAAAAGCAGACAATCAGCTTACACTCCTGGCAATCAGTCTCTAACAGCATACAGTGAATCCCCCAAGAACGAGACAAGGCTCCGTGTTGAGGGTCAAGCAGTGGTCTGAGGTGCTGGCACACCCAGCCTGGTTTTTATTACAGTCTTGCAAATACAGGACCGCCCACAGGGAGGTATAAAACAACCAATCACATCACAGTTACATCCCACATATTCCCTCCCCTTATCCTGAGAGGAAACTCAATTACACATACAGTTAAAACATACTTTCTACCCAACTTTCATAACTCTAAAACCATACATCACATTCACATAAAATTACATATTCACAATCAATCCATTCAGGGGAACAACATATTAAAAAATGGCATGTATCAGACCAGGGGTTCAAAAGTTAGTAAAAAGTATCTTTTGTACCCTGGCTGGCAGCATGGCTATCTGGCTCAAACAGGTTTTACAGAGCCCTCTATCCTGGACAATGGGGAAAGTAATCCAATTATCCAGGGATAGAGGCAGACTCCATTGAGCACATGGGGACACAAAGACAGTAAAACACTTTAAAATACATAAAGTCACCTTTTACACATAACACACAGACATTTCACATATCCCCAGATGGCTGGGATCTGAGCGCACAAAACTACCGAATAGCGCTCAGATCCTATGCACACAGTTCAATTGCCATGGAGCCGAAGTCTTTAACTACACGAATGGGCTCCATGGCATAGCTATCTGGGTTAACACATTTACATAAAGTCTGGTCCATAGTCCAAAGGCAGCAGGCGGGCAGCCAGGCTTCTCCAATTCCATGTGGCGAGATTGCTCTCGTCGCAGTGAGATCCTGAATTGAGGGATCTGAAAGGTTTAGTATAGGATTGGGACGAGTTTGAGTTAAAGAGAAAGGCTGATTGAGGCCTTGGGGTAGTGATTGCTACACGTGAGTAAGGACGTAAGTACCTGATGGTATGCCTGAGTACCGGATCAGGTAGGTTGGATGTTTTCCTTGGGCTGATGGCAGTATGACCGTAGGCCTGGGTAGAGAAATTGTAAAGAATTAACATACCGTGGGCGTAAGACCGTGAGTCAATCGTAATGAGACCGAGACCGCGTAAGGTCTTGTATAGAAAGGTCTGGAAAGAGTGTGGAATTATACCTTGAATGAAGTACGAAACTTGTGATGAGCGTAACTGGTTTAATGTGTAGAAACCGGTGGAGGTCTAGAATACTACTGGAGCTAAGGATTAACCAATGAATATTTAAATAGTTAACGACAGATGTGACAGTATGTAATAAATACCAACATGTCTTGCTGTGACAAGTCTAGATAGCTTAATTGTATTTGAGGCCTAGACCTGGATGAAACCAAAGTGAGAAAAATATTATACCTGTTCCTGTAATAAAAAGAACTTGAAATAGCAACTTTTGAGCAGGAATGCAAGAAACCGATGCAATCTGTAAAGCCAAAGACATGTGACAGAGGCAAGAATAAATGACTGCGTGATTCTAAGGAGAAGATGTAGTACAGATGTGGATTTAACGCAATTACCCTAGAAGATCGTGTTTAATAATTAATATCTGTATGTAGGGTTTGAATAGGGTTGGTGTATAGTTAGAAAAACCTGTTCTTTATATTGGTAACATGAGAAGTCTATAAGAATTAATAAAATGAATATTAAAACGTGGTTACTATTTAATTAGGTGTAGGAAAAAAGAACCGTATCTTATAAATAATTGTTGAGATTTTAAATGTTTTAGATATATCAAACCGGCCAACACAGTTTTTAAAAAAAGACTGGTAGTTAGAGATTGAATAACCAATACTGACATGTAGGTATCAGCAACTGACCGAACAGGGAATATGCGTTTACATTTAAATGTAAATGAAATTCATGAATTTACTTAGCATGGTTTAAAAGAATTAACCGTAATAGGGATTTGTACCATGCGTTCGTTTAAACCGTACGAATAGATCAGTACTGAATGAGAAAATAGCGAGGGGTGAATAGGATTATCATCTAACGTTAAGGATGCACGAACGGGTAAGTACGAGGTTCGTGCGTATGACCGAACAGTAACACAGAAATACAACGATTAATATGAGCGTTTATACTTATACATAGTTCGGCAGTTTTTCCGTACGAATACGTGAACGATGCGTAAGTGTAACGGGCGTTCGTCCGTTTTGGCGCGAACGCTGAATACGTTAACCGAGCATGGATATGTTTAAAGAAGATAGAGGGAGCCTACCCCTACGTTTTTAGGCCCGAATGGAGGGAAATAGCCGAACGCTATTTCCCTCACTTAGCTTACGTGAGCGTGCCGGTCTCGTGACCGGAAGCCAGGTACCGCGACCGGGAGGAAAACCGCGCTGGGGCCTCAGAACGGACGGAGGATTGCTCTGGACCTCTTGCTGCAGGAGACTGAAGCTGTTCTGGCGGGAAGCTCGGACCGGAAGTGCTGGTTGCTATGGGGATAGACAATCAGCTGAACGGCAGAGGTGAGTAGGGGCTGGGAGTTTAAGTAGGGGACTTACTCCTCCCACAAATTCAGGCCTAATGGCCTTTCTACATATACACATATATAATTTTTTTTTTTTTTTTATTAACATTAACTTTAATTTTAATTTTTTTATTTTACACTTGCAGGGAGACTGCCTGTCAGCACAGACAGTCTCCCTGCAGGCAGACACATGGACACCTATTGTGACCATGTGACTGTTCTGTTGAGCGATCACATGGCCATAGGGGTCCTAATGCGCCATGGGGAGACTGTCTGGGCTGCAGACAGTCTCCCCACACCGGGAGCACCACCGATCGCCGCCGGGGGAACGACGGCGATCGGGTAAGTACATTGGACCGTTAGGACGGTTCAGGACCGTCATCGGTCGGCAATGCAAAAATGCCGATGATGTTCCTGAACCATCCTCGGTCCTGAAGGGGTTAAAGGGAAACTCCAGTGCCAGGAAAACAATCAGTTTTCCTTGCACTGCAGGTCCCCTCTGCCTCCCATCCCCCGGTTGCTGAAGGGGTAAAAACGGCGGTGGTTTTTGCTCGCCGCCACTCCTCCCAGTGTTTACGTCGGCCGGTGGGCGAGACTGATCCCGCCCACCGACTGGGGAGAACTAATGTGCATGCGCGGCAATGCCGTGCATGCGCATTAGAGCTCCCCATAGGAAAGCATTGAAAATGCTTTTCAATGCTTTCCTATGGGGAATTGAGCGACAGTGGAGGTCCTCACACAGCGTGAGGACGTCCAGCGACGCTCTAGTACAGGTTTTCTGAGCTATAGAGCAGGAAGTGCCCTCTAGTGGCTGTCTAGTAGACAGCCACTAGAGGTGGAGTTAACCCTGTAAGGTAATTATTGCAGTTTATAAAAAAACTGCAATAATTACACTTGCAGGGTTAAGGGTAGTGGGAGTTGGCACCCAGACCACTCCAATGGGCAGAAGTGGTCTGGGTGCCTGGAGTGTCCCTTTAAGCAGCAAATCCCAGTACCTCCTTACCCTTGCATGGTTTCCTGTTCCCCAGAAGTCTCCTGACTTCGCTGCTTTCTGTTCTCCGGATCCTGGCTCGTCTGACTACCCGCTCTGGTGACTGACCCCTGCTTGCCTCCTGCACTTTGCTTTTGGTTATTTCTTTATTTGTTATTTATTAATAAAGGTGTTTTTGCATCTAGTTCTGTCTCTTTCTGGTTCCTGGTCCCTAACATTACGTAAGGGCATGAATACAGATGGTACAGGCAATACACCTATACCTAACCTATTTATCCGGTGGGACCAGCAGAACCACCATTTGGACCAGTATGCTCAGCTGGATCCAGCACACGGCCAGCCTGCGATTGCGGCCGCCTCTGCCTCACTTCCTGTTCTAGCACCGGTTGTAGCCTCCAAACCTGTTGCGGCTAGAGGAATGACTGGGTCTGTCCCGCTCCCTCAATATTTTGGGGGCAAACCAGCTCAGTGCAAAGAATTTGTAAATCAGGTAAGAGGATACCTTGAAATGCTTCCCCAGACATTTCCTACAGACAGAGACAAAGTCCAGTTCATGATTTCTTTGCTGTCTGAAAAAGCCCTAGCTTGGGCAAAACCTCTCTGGGAAGCAGAGAGGCCCATTATTTACAATTACCCTGAATTTGTTGCGTCCTTTAAAAGGGTTTTTGATATTCCAGCTCGCTCCACCCCTACTGCCAAACAACTCATGTCTAATGCTCAGGGCATGAGAACTATTGTCGAGTATGCCAGTGAATTCCGTACCATGGCAGCAGAGGGTGGCTGGAACAACGAGACTCTCGTGGTTGCCTTTGCACAGGGGCTCTCCGATGTTATTAAAAATGAGATTGCAGCCAGAGAATTACCTAAAGATCTCGAGAAACTGATATCCTTTGTCACCCTCATTGATATCAGACTCCAAGAGAGATCCTCATCCAGGGAGCACCTGCGGAGGTCTCCTGTATATTTGGCACAGAGCTTTTCTTGCCCACCCAAACCTCCCTCACCTTCCATGCCTCCTGGTCCTGAGCCCTCTGTCGGTGTGGAGCCGAGGCGGTTAGGCTTCTCACGCCTCTCTGTCAAGGAGAGAGCCTTTAGGAGGAGGGAGGGCCTGTGCCTATACTGAGGACACTTGGGTCACATGTTAAAGTTTTGCTCGATTCGTCCGGTAAAGAGCCCGCACCCAAGAAACTGTCAGGGGCAGATCTTGGGTGGCCTTTCTGCAGACCCAGAGATTTATGAGGACAAACCCTTGGTGTCTATTATCCTCTCCTGGCCTGATTCATCCATTAAAACCCAGGCATTGCTTGATTCTGGGGCCGTAGGCTTGTTTATAGACTGTGCATTTGCATTGGAGCACTCTATACCCTTCCAGCCTCGCAACTCTCCACTAGCTTTCGAAGCCATCGATGGCAGACCAATACAGCCAACCCACGTGACCCAGGAGACCGTGCCCATATCTCTGGCCATAGGGGCTATACATCATGAGACGATCCAATTTCAGGTTATTTCCTCTCCATATTACCAGGTTGTTTTGGGATACCCTTGACTACAGAAGCATAACACCACAATTGATTGGCGCAAATCTGAGATATTATCTTGGTCCCAGCAATGCACATTTTCTTGTCTCCGGAAACCAGCCAATGTTTTGGTCACATCTTCTGCCTCTTCCTTACCCGCTGAGTACCAAGAATTCCAAGATGTATTTGACAAGGGTCAAGCCGCCACACCGTCCATATGACTGTGGTATTGAACTCCAACCTGGTGCCATTCCTTCCTGTGGCGAGATTTACCCGCTGTCTGTAGCAGAGAATCGAGCTATGGAGGAGTAGGTTACTGATACGTTGGCCATTTCTGGGCGTGGGGGGTCCAGACCTTGTGCTTTGTCAGGGGCCCCAAAATTTCTGGTGGCGGCCCTGTGTGTAGGTACTGTAGTGTATGTAGGGGCTGTTTGTATACAGGGAATCTGGTGTGAATAGGGGATCCAAAGTGTGTTTGTCAGAGGTATGGTGTGTTTGTTTGTGGTGCAGTGTGTTTGTGTGGGGTACAGTGTGTTTGTAAGGGGTATAGTGTCTGTGTGGGGGGTGCATAATGTTTGTAAGTTGTATAGTGAGTGTGTGTGTGTGTGTGTAGCGCACTGTGTTTGTGAGGAAAATAATGTGTGTGCGGGGTACAGTGTGTTTGTGAGAGATGCAGTGTGTGTGTGTGGAGTGGTGCATTGTGTTTGTGAGGGTACAGTGTGTGTGTGTGTGTGTGTGTGTAATGGGTGCAGTGTGTTTGTGTGAATGTTTGTGTGAGGGGTACAATGTGTTTTTGAGGGGTGCAGTGTGTGCTAGTAGTACAGTGTGAGATGAAAGGATCTCTCCTGCCGGCCTCAGTCTATGGCCATCATGGCCCACTGGGCATATGCCCAGTTTGCTCAATGGCCAGTCCGGGGCCTGCCCAAACTGCTTAATTATGATAAATTTGTTTTGGTGACTATAGAAATTTACACAAAATAGACGAAACCTCACATTAGCATCCATGTGCTACAGGCCCAGGGCTGGCAAACCCAATAAAGTATATCAGGTCCAGGCACTTAGGATGACACGTTGCTGCACTTTCTGTTCTAATAAAGCTGCTTTATAAGAGATCCTGAGTGCCTGGATCTGATTTACTGCTTGTTGATATTTAATAACATGATTTTATTAGCAAAAAGACATTTTAAAGTAACATAAGTTTCACTCTGTCTTGTTTCATTACAATTACATTATTTTTATGAGTCAACCATATACTAATTTCCAGGGGCGGCTCCAGACTTTGTGAGGCAGTTGGTGAAACTCAAACATGAGGCCCCACTAACACCCAAAGTAAAATAAAAATAGGGGTTGCATTATGTGTGTAAGGGGCAGTCGTTGTATTGAAAGACGGGCTTGCAGCACTGGATACAGAGAGTTAGTCTCTGCATTCATTGTTCAGATGCTTGCAGTGTCGCGGCTCCATGTGCCCCTGCATTGTGAGCTCTCTGGCTGTAGTTGTAGCATAATTTGCAAACAAAATGAATTTTCAATAAACAAATGTAATTTGCATATACGAATGCCATGCTATGCAACCATACCCCATACACAATTGTGGGGTATGGTTGCATAGCTTGGCATTCGTGTATTTAAGTGCTGGTGTGAAGGAGTTTTTGGAAACAAATACAAAATTTAATTTGAGGAAAAAAGCTTTTAAAAATAATTTACCAAATAATAAAGTCACAGATAAACCATGCCATAGACATTTTCCCCACATATTCTACAATCCTTTCAAATATTAATCATGATATATAATGCATATGTGTTTATGTATACTTTGGTATATTTTATGTATTGCCACTTTACCTTTGCATTCCATACCATACCACCCTCAAATTGCAGTCACAGACACAAAAACATTAACATATGCACACATATACACACTCTGAAACATGCACATGCATACACACACACAAAACAAACTGATACACCGAGATACACACATTGACAAATGACAAACAGATACACATTGACAGATATAAAGTCATAATGTGTATCTTTGTGTGTATTTTTCGTTGTGTCTTGCACTGTCTAACTGTGTATGTGCCTGCGAGTGTGTGTCCTTGTGTGTGAATGCATGTCTCTGTGAGAATGTGTATGTTTGTGCCAGGGACTGTATGTGTGTGTTGTGTATATGGGGGTCTCTGTGGTCTTTGGGCATTGTGCTTATAGCAAAGCTATGTTTCATGACTGTGTGTATGATGAATGTTTATCAGCTGGTGACTGTGACAGGGGCAAAGTGAGTGTGAAATGGCAATGGGGTGAATGAGACAGAATAAGGGAGGGTGAGTGTGACAAAATAAGGGAGGGTGAGTATGACAGGTTTGGTGTGTGAGTATGACAGGTTTGGTGTGTGAGTGTGAAATGGTTGGAGGAGGGAGTGTGAAAGGGTGAGTGGAGATAAGTGTGACAGGGTGAGTGTTGGCATGGTTGGAGGGGCGAGTGTGACAGAATTGGAGGGGTTAATGTGACAGGGTGAGTGTGGCATAGTTGGGGGGGCTGAGTATCACAAGGTTTTGTTGAAAGTGGCATGGTTGGAAGAAGGAGTATGACAGAATGAGGGAAGAGAGTGTGACAGGATTAAGGGGGGTTAATGTGACAAGGTGAGTGTGGCAGATCAGGGGCAAGTGAGTTTGGTATGGTTGGAGAGGGTGAGGTTGACTGGATTAGGAGGGGTTAATGTGAGTGGGGATGGATGAAGGGGCAGATAGCATGGGGGGGTGACTGTGTGGGGAGGTGTGACAGTTTGTGTGGAAATGACAGTGTGTATGGGGTGACAGTTTGTTAGAGGAGTTTGTGTGGGAGGATGGTAACACTACAATGTTGGAGGGTGACAGTGTGTGATGGGGTGACAGTTTGTTAGAGGAGGGTGACAGTGTGTGGGAGGGGGGGTGACACTACAGTGTGGGGGTGAAAGCATGTGTAGCAAGAGGTGACAGTATGTGAGGAAGGTGACACTACATTGGTGGTGGTGAAAGCATGTGTAGGGGGTTGATAGTGTGTGGAGTGAGGGTGACACTACAGTGTGGGTGGTGAATGTGTGTGTGTGTGTGTGTGTGTGTGTATGTGGAGGGAAGGTGGCAGTGTGTGGGGGGAGATGGAGTGTGTGGTGGGAGGGTGAGAGTACAGTGTGGGGGTGACAGTACAGTGTGGAGGGGTGACAGTATAGTGTGGGGTGGTGACAGTACAGTGTGGTGAGGTGACAGGACAGTGCGGTGGGGTGACAGTGCAGTGGTGGTGACAGTATAGTTAGGCGGTGATAGTGCAGTAGGGGTGACAGTATAGTGTAGGAGTGACAGTTTAGAGTGAGGGGGTCACAGTGCAGTGTGGGTTGGTGACAGTACAGTAGGGGGTGACAGATTGTTGGGGTTAACAGTGCAGGAGGAATGACAGTATAGTGTGAGGGGTGACTGTGGGTCGGTGACAGTGCAGTGTGGGTTGGTAACAGTATAGTGGGGGTGTCAGTGCAGAGTGGGGTGACAGTATAGAATGGGGAGTTAACAGTTTGTGGGGGGGTGAAGGTGCAGTGTGGGGTGTCAGTGCAGTGGGGGATGACAGTATTGTCATGTGTGTACTGTATGGATAGTCCGCCCTAAGTTGGTGGGTCTGTGGGATGACTGGCAGTTTGGCATGCATTCAAACCAGACTGACCTCCAATTCTTCGAGTAGACCTGTCCCCTTTCCAGGCAGTTCTGCCTTTTGGGCGGTGCTAATGACGTGATTTGCGTCACAGGCCCACCACCCTTCCCACCAGCATGAGAGAAGAAAGCGAGAGATTAGCATAGGGTATGTGCATTCTTATAGCTGCATCCTTGAGTTTCCCACCACCACCTCCATCAGATACAGGACCCTCGGGAGGTAGGACTGTTTTAGTGTTTTCTGTCAATAAGATCCTGTAATTAGGTCCATCATAATTGTCAGCTATCTATCCACACACACATGTAAAATTTTAAAGTACTTGGAGAATAGAAGGCATCTACATTTGTGAGATAAAAAATGAGCTTCATCAAAACTGTAGACTGTTTGAAATTAACAGTTTCTCATGACAGGCCATGTCCCGTCACTATAGTCACTATAAAGGGACACTATAGTCAACAGAACCACTACAGCTTAATGAAGTTGTTCTGGTGTCTATAGTCTGTCGCTGCATGCTTTTTAATGTAAACACTGTGTTTACTGCGTAGTAACACCTCTAGTGGCCATCACTCAGCACTGACATTTAGCGTCTCATCCCTCTAGATGGAGACTCTGAATGCACCCCATAGAGATATGCTTTGATTCAATGAAAAGTGAGTGGGTGAGAGCCTAAATAGTCATTTTAACACTATAGTGTATAGAATATATGTCTTCCTTTAATTAGTGCAGCAAGCAGCAGATAAGAGTCAATGTAAATATAACGTTATGAATTGTGTAAATGGAAAGAAACTCGCGATGCATGCTATAAATATGGTTGCCTTAAGGAAATCATTAAGCAAGAAAATTAATTAGACGGATTACTCAACAATGTGCAATGTCACCTGGTTACAAGGGACAAAAATTTATTGTCACCTATAAAAATGGATACTGACTCACAACATGAAAAATAATATTTTGTCTCTATAAATCAGTGTTAATTCCTCATTCCATCGTTAATGCGAAGTGCAATTTTAGTTTAGTTTTAGTTTACAATATGATAATAAGCATATAACTGGCTTCAAACAGTTGTGATGTTGCAGCAGCCAGATTAATACCCAAACATTTCATATGAGTTTAACACCGAAAAAGAGAAAAATCATGAATTTGAGTGTCTAAAGATAAATACAAATTGTACTCCTAGCACAATAGTGCCATCTGGCCCCCCTCCCTTGTGCTCCCCCTCTTCTTACCCAATTCCAATCTGATGTCCTTAGGTGCTGGGTCGATGTTCCGCCTCCAGCGACATCATCTGACGGGGGACCTAATGCGCATGCATGGCGAGTGCTGTAGGAAAGCATTGCCTATGGAGTTTGCACTGAGTCCCTTAGAACCCGGGAAATGCCTGTGGAGGCACTAGTCTTTTGCAAAGTTTTGCAAAGTAATCATTGCAGTTTCTCAAAATCTTCAATGATTTACATTGCAGGACTAAGTGGA
Source organism: Pelobates cultripes (assembly GCA_933207985.1). Lineage (NCBI taxonomy): Eukaryota > Metazoa > Chordata > Amphibia > Anura > Pelobatidae > Pelobates > Pelobates cultripes. Next base: position 11,592,683 of record OW240922.1, on the reverse strand, counting down.
ATAGGTACACTGTACCCAGACTACTTAATGAGATGAAGTGTTTTGGTGTCCTATAGTTTCCCTTTAATATATTTCAGACAGATATTTCTTTGTCCTTATCACAGATTCATGGATTAGCCAAGAGAATATGGGGAAAATAAATCCATTTTAATTTTTTTCCTATTTATTGTGTGTTTTTGGAGTCTTGACTCTTTATTACGTTGTTGCTATTGATTAAACATACTGTAATTATTTTAGAATGCTTTTCATTCAATGTAATATTGTAATTATTTTAGAATGCTTTTCATTCACTTTTTTCACACATTTTGTCAAAACTAAATAAATGTGGGGGGAAAAATCAGCCACATTTCCAGTAATCTCACGTAAACCTTCCTACTAGCCAATCCTAGTCTTAATAGTCTTTGGATGCAAGTTCGTAACTGAATTCCTGAATTTGCTGAGTAATTCACAACGCAGGAGTCACAATACTAATCAAGAGAGAGACCATAAATGGAATATGGACCTATGACATCTAGAGTCTCAAAGCTCCTATCAACATCAATAAAGTGTGATCACACATCACAACCTAAGACACAACACTCATCCTTAACTAACACAAAACATTCCAAGGATCCATTCAAGTACTGAAATTAGCAAACATGAAACAGACAAAACAAAATCTAACAGTAATGCACTCCGTCAAAAAGGAACAATACAACAAGTAACTCAATTAATTTCAAGTGAAATCACAATTGCATGTAAAATGTATGTTGTTTAGTCCGATTCCACGGGAAAAGGCACCTTGTCATAATCAAGAACTGTATTTAAATATAGAGTAGTTTTACAACAGAAAGATATAGCAAATTGTTTCTTGGAGAATGTTTATCACATGTTTCGATGTATTCCTATTTAATTGCGTAACAGTTTAATGATAGTTTATAAGACATTTTGTAATTTTTTTTTTTCGACAGCTTTAAAGTGAATCACCTTTTTACCATTCTCTTGGTCATTAAGATTAACAGCTAACCAAAAAAATTAGCTGTCCAAATTATACACAACATGGTACCAATTATGGACAACATACAACACACAGTCCTCAATAAAAACATCCCAGCAAGACACACTGTACTAATATATAAATAGTACCAGGTTTAATGCTGTTCTCATGCAAACTATCATATTATTGACATTTACCAGAAAGGACTAAATCATTCATGACCTGCACTTTAAAGGGGATCTGTCAGTTCCCCTGAATTCACAGAATTAAGTAAAACATTCAAATTGCCTATAACTTGTATTAACTTGTGTTTTTGTTTCATGAGATGCTGTGTTTTCTTTTAAATTTATATGAAAGGTTTAGTAAATTAAATCTTAATCCAGTTTCAACAACGCAAAGTCAGAGGAGAAATCTAAACATTGTTTAGTTTCTCCAGACAGTCACCTAAAGTGGACACCTAGGGTTCTAGGGCTAGACAAAGGCCCAGGAGACATGACGATACTTGGTCAAGCTTGCACTGATTTCTGTGAATACCCCGTCATACCAAGCAGGTCATACTGATGGACATTGAACGGATTTTTGATGTCATACATCACTACTCCAGCAGATATACATACAGACTGATAGATATACAGAAAAACATACACACAGAGAGATACACATACTGTAGAATCTAGGTTTCCTCCGTGTCTTTCTCCAGTTGATTGATATTTACGTCTTTTGCATATATAGTCTTGGGTCAAAGACTCGCACGGTTAATATACGTCTATGTTAATGAAAAGTACTAATACGCAATCTGACTTATGGTTTCTTACGGTTTATTCTTAGTTACTGATACATAATACAACAACAAAGGATGTCACATGATCATGAATGTTCAACAGCAGATGGTAACTGAACTTAGAGTTAGTCTCTACATAGATAGACAGATAGACAAGAACAACCTTGTGCAACAAGCAGCAAGCAACAGCCAGACCAAGACCTTGTGGTCCTTTGTTCACTAATCTATGTAGATATGACCATAATGACATCAAAGTATAACCCTAGCCATATAAGGACAAGATCAGCAATCCACATTCCAGATTTCTCAGACAAAGAAAGCCTTGTGACTTATTGATACCATCTTTTACTTGTGTCAATTCAGACAGACATACATAATCAATAGAAACATAGAATATGCAATATTCTACAAATACAGACAAACAGATTAACATACAGACACACACGATGATATACAGACATTCATGCAGATATACAGACACACATGCTGATATACAGACATACATTCAGATACACATACAGAAACACATGCAGATAAGAAGATACATATACAAATACACACACTGGCACACAGAAACAAAAATACACACAAAAAAAAACACACATGAAAAATGTAATTTTTTTAGCCACCCTCATGTTTCCTACCTTTGGGTCCAGTAGTGTGGCTTCCCTGGCGTCCAGCTGGCTGGCTGAGGCTCTTCCACTCCATGCTACTCCTCTCTCCCCCTCTCGCGTGGCTCATTGTTAGCTGGGAGGCTGTAGCTGGCTGCCACTTCCTCCCTACGCTGCCATCATTTAAGTATTTCTGGATGGCCATAAGTGCATGGGCCACAGTATGGGCCCCCTAAGCTGTACAAGCGGTGGCTATTTGTAATCATACTTTTTATACCATCAGTTAGAGCTCTGATGGGCTAAAAGCAGTCAACTGACACCTCAGACACTTAGAAGCAATGGGCACAGCTGCCCATTGCTGCTAAGGCTAATAATTCCTCATTAGCCAAAGCAGCACAGAGGGGATGGGTTGCTGGTGGCGCTTGTTTAGAATTAAAACATAAAAACTGTTTACTGCCGTTACAGCTCCCGGCCCCTGTGCCGGCGTGGCTACACACAAACTAAGCAGCCACGCCGACAGAGATGTTTCAGACTTACATTGGCCCCGGCGGGCAACTGCCGGTCTTCCTCTACTCCGGTCCCCAGCGGGTGGGATGTTTTTAGGAACGTCGGCCGCTGCAGTTTGGGCTTTTATAAGAAACTTACCTTCGCCCACATCAAAGATGGTGCCAATGTGTGTGCGACGTCACGTCATAGAGGTCAGAGACAGCCAATTACAGCCTTAGGAGGGTTATTTAAATTTATTTAAATTACCCTTTGGTCAGTGCCCTCTTGTGGTTTCAACTAGTTTGTTATCCGAGAGTGTGTTTTTTTTGGTATTCGACTTTGGCTTCATTTTGACTTCCCTGATTTCTGTTATCCTTAATTTTTGGCTTTCTCCATCATTGTGTCTCTTTCTGTGTTCCTGACTTCGGCAAGTGTTTTGAATATTCTCAGGTACGTTAAGTCCGGCCATTCTAAGGCCATTCTAAGGTCCGGTTAGACGTTGTCCTTAGTCCTAGGTGTGATACTATTCTGCGTGCTGGATCAACAGTAATCCTGACAACTGCTCATGGTGGCACCAGGCGACTCCAGAAACTATAACCAGTTAAATGAGATGAATCAGATACAGTGCCTACATTGTCCCTTTAAATGCCCCCTGGGTGAATAAATGCTTTGTTTTTATACTGCTTGGAAGTTCCTATTTTCCACTGCAGTAGGGCTTTACGGCCACTGACGGGTCCATAAATATTCAAGACTGTTTACATATCCATGGATGTTTACAAAGTAAACCAAGAAAGTGAAAAAATACTCTGATATATTGGGTATCATTAAACACATGGAAATGTATTCTATAGTAAAATTAAGTTTGAGAATGGTTAAGTCAAATTGGGAATGTAAAGTTGTCTAATTTTATTTTGTTCTTTCAATTCTACTCCTGTACTCCTATGTCTTTGTAGCAGGGGAATGGAAAGGCTGGCAAAGTTAAAAAATATCAGCAAAATGTCCTCTTTGTCTGTAGTGGAAGACTACTGTACGTTTCCACTTAGATCATTACCTAGTGCGCTACCCATAAAGATAGACTCAAAGTAGTTTGAATTCTTTAGATATTGATAACACAATCACATCTTTAGCTTGTTTGTCACATGACTCATATCAGGCTCAGTTTCAGGATTTGGGTGTAAGCAGGTGTTTAATGGTGCGTTAAATGGAAACGCCTTTTTTTATAGAAGAATATAAAATTTTTCACAAAAAAAGTATTCTCATAAAAACATAATTTACAGTTTGGGGAAATGAAACTGGTTCTTCTAGAGATGTTGGTCCTCAGGAGCAGGAACTAGCTTGTGTATAAAAGCTGAAGAGTCAAAGACATTTTAACATTGTCTGGAGTCTATCCATTGATTTATTGGTGAAGTCAGTTTTGACATCTGCTAACAATACAACATGTCTGGAGTCAAGGGTGGACATGGTGGCCAACACCACCAACAACAACACTGCAAGGACCCCTGCAAGGACCCATGCCAGAACCCCTGCAAGGACCCATGCCAGAACCCCTGCAAGGACCCATGCCAGGACCCCTGCAAGGACCCATGCCTGAACCCCTGCAAGGACCCATGCCAGAACCCCTGCAAGGACCCATGCCAAAAGCTGGACCCATGCAAAGACCCATGCCAAAAGCTGGACCCATGCAAAGATTGTGAGTAGCAATTTATCTACTTGAACACCTCTGTTACACACACATTTGCCTAGTATAAAGAATAATGAATAATAATATAATAAATGTACACCAACATCAAAGTAACCCCTAGATATATCTAGAAACATTTTCATAGTCATTTACTAAATTTGGGTGAAAACCCAAATGATCCCAAAATTTTGAATATAGAAAATCTATGATATGGTTAATCTTAGCAATACTTGTTTATAAGTTTCATTATTCACAGTTTTATGCCAGTTGTGATCACAGTTACTCAGCATTGAAACTAACTAAGATGACTCCGTAATTCACTTAGGAGGCTCCACACAGCCAGAAAATAAGAACCATTTCAAGAGATTGTGTAGTATTTGTTAAAGGAATGGGATTTATTTACGTAGATCAAATGTCACGATAATTGTGTACTAACAGACTTAGTCACTAAGTTATAAATTTATCTGACATTTTAGGGTCAAGTAGGAGAATTCTCCATGTTAGCTAAGTTTTCAGACAGTTATTTTCTATGCACTTTGAATTCTTGACAATTTTCCCTTTAGTGAATAACCCTGGGTTGCTTTATAAATTAATCACAAGATTTCAAAAAAGCAGAGTTTCCTTGTGGTTTGATCAACTTAATACCCAGCTTTGATCGATACACTGGACATTTATTCCATGTCAATTCAGTAACATTTGTTTATAAAAACCATAAGTCGCCAACTCAAAAGAACATATTTTGGTTCACTGGAAAGTTCTTAAAACCTAAAAATAAAAATGTTAATATTAGTTCCCCTAAATGCTCAGGCTATAAGTGACATATTAACGATGTGCTATTATTTTAGCATGCACACTGGTGCAGTGCTACGATCAGAAACCACAATGCCATAAGCGCGGTAAGTTTCATCTTTCGTGAGTTACCAGACTCAACAAGCTGTTTTCCTGGAAACATATCGTTTCATTAACCACAAATGACAAATTGATAGGCAACACCTGAAAAATGCTGCCCTGCAGTATAAAGCAATCTAATGCTGCAGGCATGAAATCTAGTCATTAGAGAAAAAGAATTCCTGTATTGTATGAATTCCGTACATCCTTTACATTTTGCAGCAGTACTTATCTGAACATTTTCTATATCACTGCCTATGATAACTTCTACACAGATTCCAGAGCTTATTGCAATTATTACATTATACAGCAGAAAGAATTGAGTATTTTAGCCATGACAATTATATTTCCATTTTATTTTTCTCACTTTCTAAGTCTTTATTTCCCGGTTCTCCCTTTCCACTCCTTGCCTTTGTTCTTCTACTCCTTCAAAGGAAATATATTTCTTTTATAATCACATAACAGTAAAACAATATCACAGTGTTTGTTGGACATAGAATGCTTAAGAAGATACCATTATGATATCATTATGAGCCTAACTGTATGTACTGATTTAATTTCTTTACCGAGTTAAAGCGGATCTATCACTCCACTATTTCATAAAGATATATTCATTAAAATTCCAACGCAATCCACACATACCATAAGACAAAATATGGACTACTTTGTCTTGTGGTAAAACCTGAGGCTGACAAAAGGCAAAGCTCCATTTCCAACTTCTGTCCAATCCCTGCAGCCATCACAAATGATGGCTGTGGGATTTAGGCTCTGTCTATGAAGGATCTCGTGGTCTTACATAATCCTCCATAAACCTCAAGGTTGTACTCTTATGCATGAGCAAGTGTATAACACGGACATGACTCCTGGCAACTGAAGTGCCAGGATCTGAAGAGGAAAGCAGGATGAAGAGTGCAGCCGCCAGGGATAGTCTGTGATAAATAAAATAGAAACATAGAATGTGGAGGCAGATAAGAACCATTTGGCCCATGTAGTCTGCCCAATTTTCTAAATACTTTCATTAGTCCCTGACCTTATCTTATAGTTGGGATAAGATAAACTACCTCCCCTGTTTCTCACGGCCACCAGACTCACATTGATCTGGCAGCTTTGGGGAAATTGGCAACCAATGCAAAGATCCCTGAAAATGACAGGTCCAGTTTAACTGTGGATCACGACTCCAATGTATAGCACTTAGTGATATTAATAAGTATGATAACTGACTGCTCAGTCCATTCAAAGGATCTGTCATTCACAATCTAGTTTATTTGAGATTAGTTTATGTATCAGTTCAACTAACTAAGGCAGCCATTGGTTGACATAAGCTGTAATTTTACAGCAAAATCTTGTGATCCCTTAACTGGTATAGGGATGTAGAAGTTTAGTCACTCACGTTCCTGGAACCATGTAGCTATGAGGGGTTTTCATAGACAGGAACACAAACTCATTAGCTGTTCCAAGTTGAGCTCCTCGGTTACCATATTTGTGGGATAGTTGTTGTTTCTAAATTTGTTTAACTAAGGTTTGAAAGTGCTGTCCAACAGTCTGTAGAATCCATGTGCTCCCAGTGTGAAATCAATTACAGGAGTTCTGCCTAAAAAAATTAGAATTTATGTTTCCTGCAAAAAACGTGCAAATTGACAACCCCATTACCTTCATGCTCTAATGGAACCTGTCCATAATCGTTCTAGTGCTTCTGGAGATTAATTTTCAAATGGGCTTCAACCCACCATGACATATAGTAGTGAATGTAATAAATAGATTAACAATTTAATATGGAAGTAAAAAACATTCTCACTGTAACCTGCTCTTGTTGTGTATACACAGATCCCTGCGACCCATGCCCACCCGACCCTTGCAAGACCCAGTCTGGATACAGAAAGTGACGCTTCGTATCGAATGGAAGCATCTCATCAGAAGAACAATACTTTCCTGTAACGGCTTTGCATTTTAAGAAATATTCACTATTTGTCAATGTGTCCAAAACCTACCCAATCCCTGGCAATGCATGTAATCATATCTCATTCTTCTGAAATTCTTCATTAAACTTGCTGAATACCATCCACTAAGTCCTCATTCTTTTTACATACCGTACGAACGTGGACGAGAGATCAGCAATAAGTAGCAATAATCTCTGGTTTGTAGAAACAGTGGTTCAAAGTGGTAATTTCAGTTGCATACACTAGGTATACATATAACAAACATAGAATATGACATATAATACATAAATACATTAATTAGGTAGAATTGGAAAAAAAAATCAAGTAAGAAAAATTAAAGCAGTAATATATTAATCAATAGCCAATAATGCAAAATGAAAAACGAAAAGTGAAATTTGAAATTGAAAATGGAAAGATAAAAATGTGATTCAGACACAGTTAAGTTGCCACACAAAAAAAGGGGTATATTATTGTTCTCCCAAACAAACGTTGATGTATTTTGAATGATAATACATGACATTTGCACAGACGTTATTCGGTATGTGCTACCACCTTACACTTAAATAAGACACGGACACCGATAATTCTGTTGGAGTACAAAGTCCACAGCTTTATTAATTAATTATAATAAATTAACATAATTTAGGGTCATTGTCCTACTAGACATTATGTTACTATACCCCCACACAGTACCCCTGACAATGACCCTACCAGTTGAACAATAAATAACAACCAAATAACATATAACTTGAAACACACGGCCTACCAAAGAGGCCCCATATCATCCCTACACCCCAGGTTCATAGCCACCGAAGAGCTAGAACCAACCAATCCTTAATTCCATCCGGCCTACACCTTGGCCTGTCCAGTTCAAATTCCACGCAAAATTCCAAATTTAACAACGCCCTGTTCCGCCGCTGTGACCAAACGGAACTGCTAAAACCTAGGGAGGGTGGGTGGGACAATCTACAGGTAAGAGAGGCTCTGGTTAAAATGGCCCCTACTCTAAAATGGGTGCTGCTTATACTCCCACTCTCCACCCCCAAACTCCACTCCCCTAACCCGGCCCACAAACCCTAGCACCTGCCCACTCCCTGGCTCTGTCAAGGCCCACTCCCCCACTGCGTTGCTCCATGGGCTTCATCACTACTATCAGCATTTAGAGGCTTGGTTTTCACTTCCCAGCCAATTCTTCACCAAACTCTCTTACATCCTATAGTGGGAATCTATCTTAGATGATACACTAGTAACAGATCGATGGGCAGACGGACAACATGCACACACTCCAACGTCTACATTGTCCTCCAAGAATAGACAGTTATAAGCTAGCAGTATTACGAAACAACTATACTTAAACAAAGATAGGCCCCTGATCTAGATTTATAACAGAGATTATTAACGCTATCCTCGGGAATGAATTATCCCCATTGTTCACTTGTTCACGCTTGTGAATGTTAAACCAAAATGACTAACCAAGAAACATGTTTTCTATCTCTGTGCAGCAATGAGGAATGGAAGGATTATTGCATTTCTGGCATAATATTCCAGAGAGGATTGTGATGTACTTGAACAATAGGCTCCCCTGCATATTTGCATACCTCATAAACGACTCTATTTAGGAGGGACAGTCCCTATTTTGGGCCCAAACCCCGCTGTCCCTCTTTTCTATCCCAATATCCCTTGTTTCTAGGAGCTCCATATTGTTGGCGTGTCTGAGTGTATAACAGAGCTCCACAGCAATAATACTCCCAGTAACGTGTCTGTGTGTATGACAGAGCTCCACAGCAATAATACTCTCAGTAATGTGTCTGAGTGTGTAACAGAGCTCCACAGCAATAATACTCCCAGTGATGTGTCTGAGTGTGTAACAGAGCTCCACGGTAATAATACTCCCAGTAATGTGTCTGAGTGTATAACAGAGCTCCACAGTAATAATACTCCCAGTAATGTGTCTGGGTGTATAACAGAGCTCTACAGCAATAATACTCCCAGTAATGTATCTGAGTGTGTAACAGAGCTCCACAGCAATAATACTCCCAGTAATGTGTCTGAGTGTATAACAGAGCTCCACAGTAATAATACTCCCAGTAATGTGTCTGAGTGTGTAACAGAGCTCCACTGCAATAATACTCCCAGTAATGTGTCTGAGTGTATAACAGAGCTCCACATCAATAATACTCCCAGTAATGTGTCTGGGTATGACTGAGCTCCACAGCAATAATACTCCCAGTAATGTGTCTGAGTGTATAACAGAGCTCCACAGCAATAATACTCCCAGTAATGTGTCTGAGTGTATGACAGAGCTCCCCAGCAATACTACTCCCAGTAATGTGTCTGAGTGTGTAACAGAGCTCCACAGCAATAATACTCCCAGTAATGTGTCTGGGTGTATAACAGAGCTCCACAGCAATAATACTCCCAGTAATGTGTCTGAGTGTATAACAGGGCTCCACAGCAATAATACTCCCAGTTATGTGTCTGAGTGTGTAACAGAGCTCCACAGTAATAATACTCCCAGTAATGTGTCTGAGTGTATAACAGAGCTCCACAGTAATAATACTCCCAGTAATGTGTCTGGGTGTATAACAGAGCTCTACAGCAATAATACTCCCAGTAATGTATCTGAGTGTTTAACAGAGCTCCACAGCAATACTACTCCCAGTAATGTGTCTGAGTGTGTAACAGAGCTCCACAGTAATAATACTCCCAGTAATGTGTCTGAGTGTATAACAGAGCTCCACAGTAATAATACTCCCAGTAATGTGTCTGGGTGTATAACAGAGCTCTACAGCAATAATACTCCCAGTAATGTATCTGAGTGTGTAACAGAGCTCCACAGCAATACTACTCCCAGTAATGTGTCTGAGTGTATAACAGAGCTCCACAGCAATACTACTCCCAGTAATGTGTCTGAGTGTATAACAGAGCTCCACAGCAATACTACTCCCAGTAATGTGTCTGAGTGTATAACAGAGCTCCACAGCAATAATACTCCCAGTAATGTGTCTGAGTTTATAACAGAGCTCCACAGCAATACTACTCCCAGTCATGTGTCTTTAAAGTACACTAAATGTGTTTTAAAAAATCAGTCTGTGTAAATATGATACAGTGATCTTGTTATAAATTATATTGTAGTTGCATAAATTATTATTAGTATGCACTTGAAATGACTCAAAACAGCCCTATCCGTGTCCACACCCCTAAAACAAAAGTGCCCCTCTTTGTCAATGTGAAATGTTGGGTGGTATGTATTTGGGATGCACACACCACTATTTTCCTTTCCCCACCCCAACACCCAACTTCTGTTCATTTTTGGGGCATGTGGTTGGATGTGCTTCTGATAATATTTTTACATATATCTGGTTTGGATCCTGCTTCCTGATACAGGTAAATAGCTCTGAATGTTTTTGTTCCGTCACACACAATGTCGAAAACTTTTTTGTCTCTCCATTATTTTTGTGCGTTTCTCCATTCTTGAAAAAAGTCCAAATGAAATGTTAATTTGAAAACAAATAAGTGTGGTTTTTAAATATTAAAAAAAAAATAGCTTTAATAAGTATCCATGCCCTGCACTGATCATATATATATACATGGTCATTTATTGTCCACATTGAATAGTTTTGAAGTGGACAATAAGAAACATTTTAAGGAGACACATTCCAATGATTTTCAGTGTTTTTACCTAGAGTCACAGCCATTCATTGCAACAACAATTTTTAAACAAATCTTCAATAGGTTATTTAACAAGACAAATCCTAATAAAACCCTTTAATCTTAATCCCTTAATCATTCAAACACGGGCTGCTTTTAACTGTTACCAGAAGATATAATTAAATTATGGCACAGGGAAAGTACTGTAAAGGGATAGGTAAGTGACTAGGGATTATCCAGCTAAAATGTTTTTATACCTATAACATTTGCAGAATTCTATAATAACAAGAATAGTGACTGATATATAAAGTGTATTTCCTGATAACCAGTTCTCCTGAAAATATGTACATACTGGCTCGTATCTACTGCTTATAAAGCATTATTCAATATAGTAAAGCGCCCTCTTACATTAACAATCAGATATACAGATCGTGGAAGAGAGTCAGTCTAGGCTAATTTATTTTCTCAATATTATAGCACTTTATTTTCGTAATATTGTTATTTTCTATTGAAATGAAGCTAAATAAGGTACAAAAAATGTCAAACACATGTAGACACAAATACATTACAAATAGCAAAACACACATATACAGACACACAGAGACAAACATCAAAACACACATATACAGACACACAGAGACAAACATCAAAACACACATATACAGACACACAGAGACAAACATCAAAACTCACATATACAGACACACAGAGACAAACATCAAAACTCACATATACAGACACACAGAGACAAACATCAAAACACACATATACAGACACACAGAGACAAACATCAAAACTCACATATGCAGACAGACACAAACAGACAAAAACACTCAGGAAATTAGATATACTCACATGAGCACATTCATTCTCTCTCCCACCACACCAGCTCACCTGTCAGTAATGAGGAGGAATACAACAATTTGATAAAATCGTATCTCTCACAAACTCACAAATTTACAAAAAGTGTTTCTGGCGTCCACATGCAATAACACTGTTTCTCCCAAAAAGTGATTATAGTGGAAAATATAAATATTAACAACTTCCCTCAATAGCATAGGATATGCCCGAAGATCTCCTCCTATCTTCAATTCAACACCTATGTATAGTATAGGGCTATTCCAGCTAGGGAGGCAAAAATATAACATAGTGCAACACTGTGGATATAAAATGAAGTGCCAAGTGATCACTCACACTTTGACATCAAATAAAGTGCCTTCAGAGATATATTGGTGTGTGTCTTCTTGCTTCAATGCCTAAGTAGATGTTAATCTCATCCAAAAGATAGAAAAATGCAAAAAAAATAATGAAGTAACTGAGTAAATAAAGTACAAAAAGCAGCATTTATTACTTACATCAAAGTAAATAATAGCAGATGATGAAAAATATGTTCAATAATAGTCCAACGCGTTTCGTCCCTGTCAGGGACTTCCTCAGGTACAATCTTTTACAAAATGCTGGATACAAATGCATACAATACTAAATCCCCCTACCCCTATATACATCCCCCAATTAGTCCCAATAGTTATTCCACAGGTGGTTCTGTCTTCTTTCAGTTGTTGTTGGTTCAATTCAAGTCACTTCCGGGTTTTGGGCGCTCGACGTCGTCACGTGACATGCGCGATGACGTCATGTGTTCCAGATATGCGTTCCACGTTCGTTTTTATTAGCAATTATAGTGGCAAGCTGAGATGTTTGCATAAAGTCCGCAAAAGGCTGTTTCTAGGTAGAAATATGGATGGGGTATATACAAGGGGGAGTGACAAAATAATTAAAAGGAGTTACTAATCCATAGTAACATAAACAAGCTTTATTGACAAGAACAAAAAAACACACACACCAGTAATGAGGAGGGACATAGAGAACAATCATTAGTGCTCATATCCCTAGCAATTAGCAGGTAAATGAAGGTCGGCGCACTGTTTAGTAACACAGAGTTGGCCTACATATAAACTTGTATTTTGCTCCACGGAAGAGGCTTATTGTCAGGGTTATTCACTAAGGTGAGAATTCAAAGTGAATTTTAAATTGATGATCACAATAGTTAAACCAGAAAAATTCTCTTAGTTAGCTGCTTTCATTTAGGCTACTCTGCCCTTAAATTTTAAATTTGCATCTCACTTTAGTAAAAACCCTGTGTAGCGGAGCTGCAATATTAAATTCCACGATCTCCACTGGTACAGAAGGTAATCCACAGTCAAGTGCTGAAAAGTAAGGCAATATCCCAAATCCCCCAGTAACCGGACGAAACACAGTTCTGGGAGTCAACTCCAATTCCAGTATTTATGCAAGTCCCCATGCAAGGAGTTTTCTTACTGACATAGCAGGGGTAATACAGTAGGGGACTACATGGGGGACTTAACAATCAGAGCATTTCTCCCATCAGGCACTGCTGGACGAGAGGGATACTCCCACTGGAATGTACCATTAAGTGGATTATCCCTCCGTGCAGCAGAACCAGCATTTTACATTTAAATCTATAACTTTAACAATATTCAGTTTATTTAAACGAATGGACATTCGGTAGATAGCTGGGGTCTGAGTGCACATTTCGTGAGAAAACCGCTCAGATCCCAGCTAAAACAACCGAATGCCGCACGAAATACAATTTGCCATTGAGTTCGCCTAAAAGTACCGAAAACCGATGGGGAACCACAATAGGGAAAGACCGGAGCTCCAGAACGGCCTGGAAGTCCAGCGGTGTTTGCGCCGTCGAGTAGCCGTTTTCAGTTTTACGCGCTCGACGACCGAACACCGCTGGTGAGACAAAGAATCCAAGATGGCCGACCGCCGCGTGGTCGGTAGCCGAACAACGGCCACCTAGGAAAGTCTTTAATTACCGATTGCAACAATGTTGCAATTGGTTAATGAGTGCCACACATCCCTCTATGTGTGGGCTATTAGGGGGTAGCTCATTCGGTTCACGAACAGCCAGTAAAGTCGCTGTTCATGAAACGAAATACATGAATGCTAGCAGCTTTCGGCTGCTAGCATACGAATTCCATGCACATAACAGTATAGACCAAGGTTACACATATATTACAGCGGTTATTCCAGACAACCTTTTGATACAGATAGTCCAGTAGCCTACAAGTGGCTAGGTTTGCCACACTCCGTCATTTTGAAGGATACCAATACTTGTATTTTAGCTTATGCTTTTATGAAAGAGCATGAGATTCTGTCTATACATTGTTGTTACAAACTATTGGTTACTGTTATTGGATCGCTACAACTCAGAAGCGAATGTTATTCATTGTTGCATTTCACCCAGAGTTTGACTACAGTACTGGGATTTGGTACCTAACTCCCGAACTACGGATCTGCTGTCTATTCGTTATACGAACGGTAGACCACCAGGATCTTGGCATGTGCCACCACTTAACCCCGGTCACCCCTGGAACAACGGAACGGCCGACCACCCTACGAGCGGAGTGTGTCTCCACTTAATCACCCAGAGAGTTGCGGTCTGCGGTTAACTGCAACCTTATTGACGGCAGCAGGGCATTCATGTTCGTGCCCCATCGCCCGATACTCTAACTACCAAACGGGTACCGAACAAGGGCCACCTACAGCCTGGCGTGTGGCTCCAATTAGAATGTTGGTTTCTGCAGTTAACCGCAGGTTAAGTGCCCCCTCCCGACGGTCTTCATTTGCCTCCCGAACAACGGAGACATCCAGCGACATTTATGCAAAATTCGTGCAGACTTCTAGCCGTTTCCCGTTCCACCAGTTTGAGAGTGAAGTCCCGCGGCCTATTAGTCTACCTCAAAACATGGCTCAGAACCCAAAGACACGAACAGACTTTGTTTCGAGGAAATGAAGCGTACCATTCGTGGGTTCTGAGTGCTCTTAGGTTAATTGTTTCGCCTCAACCGAATGATGGAAGACACGAATTATGGATAAAACTGTTTGAGTTATGTATTTTTATTCTGTTTTCTATGTGGCAAAAACACGTGGGGTTTTTGGGCGCTTGGAGATAATTGTATTGTCGTAACCGTTGAATTCATTATCTCCAAGCTGGGCGATGACGATTTAAAATAATGCATTGCATTTCTATTGGTCCCCCACTTGTATTGTCCCTGTATCCCATCAGGTCCAGAGGGGCTGTCCCTGGACCTGAGATTTTGCATAAATACGGTCCCCTGTGTGTCATTAGACCCAGTTCTTGCTTGACCTTCAAATCGCAGATTCGACTCGTTTTGTGGGGAAAAGGGTATTTTGTGTAATTTTGTACCCCCAAAAGAGACCGACCGCTCATTCCGATTCCATGGAACTATTCTGGGCAGGAGTCTAGTGTGCAGTCAGTCAGGACTTTACCCCGGTGGCACCAGTTCACCCCCAGCATTCAGTCTTCACTAATGTCTGTGGGGGAAAGCTATACCTGCCATAACTGCTTTGGATTATCGCTATTGGGAAAGTTTGTTTGGGATTATTGAAGCATAACTCACTGCTAGATGAAAAAGAACATCTCTGGCAATGAAACTGGCGTTCCTACCCGGGTGGCTGCCATAAATGGGAGATTTTTTTCAGTTTTGTAACACTATATTCCTCTGTAATGTGTGCATAACTGGAAATTCAAAGTGGGTTCAAAGTGAAATGCTTGGCCTTCAAGGACACCATACATTGAGAATCGTTCTCTAAATGTCTCTAATGCTCTTCATAAAATGTGGGTCCCGCTAATGGTCCCTTGTAAACCAAGATGCTTTTAGTACTTTTTTTGTCTAATGAATTTAGAGGTGAATTAGCAGTTCAGTATCTAATTGAAGTGGAGTTCCTGTACTCCAACCGAGCACCTACACCCAGTCTGGCCACTTGCCGGGAACCAGAAAAGCTTCAAACACAGTCGCTGAAGCTTGACTGGGGTTTCTCTATAGCTACCCTTCCATGCAGGTATCATCATTTTTCTCAAAACTAGACCATATGCTCATTACATATTACAGATTACTGTGACAACTCAATAAAAAATAAATCACATTAGACAACATACAGAAACTTATTTTAACATAATGATATATTTATAAAGGGGTGGGAAAGACAATAATGAATACAAAACATCTCTCCTGCCTGCAGAATTAGCAATATGCACATATGCCTTGTAACGGACCCTTCCGTTAATGGATGCTTCCTAGCTTGCGCCGAGGACCACAAGCACCGCACAGGACACCACAACCACCGCAGACTCCACAACCGCCGTAGCTTAACTGGAGCCTCACCGTCTTCTGTCCACCTTGGATCAGCTTCTGTCCTCCAGGAGCATGTGGGGAAGACCTCTCCTCCAGGAGAGCGTATCAGGAACAAGCCCTTAAAAGAGCTAAGTGATTAAAGCTCAGGGGAGTATGCAGAGCATAGCACTCCCCAGTATGATGATAGCAGCTCCATCCAATAACGAGACATGGCTTCGTATTGAGGGTCAAACAGGATCTGAGGTTTAATGACACACATTCTGCTTTTATGCAATTTTCCCCTGCAAGGGAGACGCCCACGGACAATTTTACAATACCCAATCACACAATGGTTACATCCCACACATCTCCTCCCCTTAGCCTGAGAGGTAACCCAGTTATCCATACCTTTTAAAACATACTTTTTACTCAACTTTTGTAACTCTAAAACCATACAGCCAATATTAATAAACATATTATTAATCAGCACATTCCAAATACAAACATTCTCAAAAATTATTTGAATCCGTTCAGCCGTTCTGGAGATACATATAAGTCACTTTTGACCGACCGCAGGCACATTTTCATGCCCAAAACAGTTCCATGGATTTGGGCTGTGCGGTCGGTCTATTTTACACCGAGAAAATGACTAAGTCCCATTCGAATGAGCGTTCGAATCTTCCAACGGGACTTAGTCTCCAGCCACAGTGTCGAAGTAGAGTAGAAAGTAAGGGTCAGCGGTGTTTGTGCAATTGGGTAGCCGAAAACAGTTCCATAGATTTGGCTGCACACACCGCTGACCGCGTTCAAATGAGTTAAAATGGCCGCCGTGATTGAGATACTGTCACGGTCCACGCCGTGACATCCAGTCTGCCAGACGTGGTCGCTCTGGAAGCACCCGATAGGGGATTTGAACTGTGGTTCTTCTGGACCATATCCTGCTGTTCTTCCTCTGAGCCATTTCAGGACTTTGGATAACTCCCTGTTTATTCTTGTATTGAATGCAGCACAGGGGGCTGGACTTCACCAAAGGCTCTGATCTGTCAGTAACTCTCCAGCTGAATCTGATACCTAATTAACAGGATATAAAAGCCTGCCTCACCCTGGGAGGGGTGTCAGTTCATTGACTCTGGTTCTCTTGTTTGGTTCCTGTTACTCTGTACCTGCGTTCCAGTGATTCTTGTCTATTCCGGCTTCTGACCTTGGCTTTCCTCCTGGACTACTCTGACCTCTGGCTTCCCTGATTTTGGCTTCCCTTGACCACGCTTCTGCTTATCCCTGCTGTACTGAGTCTTGGAGCACTTTTCCTGGAAAGCCCCCGTGCACAGACTCACAGGCCAGGTGGCGTCTTACCTGGTCACCTTGGTCTGTGTCTACTTTGCAAGGGTGAGCGTATAACTCTGCGAGCTGGACTCCCTATCAGGTAAGACTCCGTTACAGATGAACTGAACAATGGAGTCCGCAGAGTTATACAAGTTACTCACCTCCCTGGCCGAGCAAGTCTCCAACCTGTCCCAGAATGTTACAGATTTAGAGACATTCATTGGCATTTAAAGGAGCAACGCTTCCAGTCCCGGAACATGTATGCCCAGAACCGTATGTCTTTATGCCTGACAGGTTCGACGGTTCCCGTTCTACTTTTCCGATGTTCAAGACGGATTGTGAGCTACTATTTGCCCTGAAATCAAGAACCTACGCCACCGACTTTATCAAAGTACGCTCCGCTATTAACCTATGTATCGGGCGGATTAAGGCGTGGGCACACCAGAAGCTACAGGAGAGAAGTACTGTCTTGGACTCCTGGGAGTTATGTCCGCAATGGATTCTCAGTGTTTTACAGCAAGAAAAGCAACTTCCAAGCCTATTTCTGGTCCTCGCAGAACCCGGTTGCCTAGAGAAGAGGAATTATTTTATGGATACAAAAATCCCACTTTCAGGGACCCGCCTTGTAACCCTGTTTACACTCGCGCTAGCAGTGAAACTCCAGTCGACATGGAGGAACCCATGGAGATTGGCTTCACCAGAACTAGATTGCCCCCAAAGGAAAAAGACCGCAGGAGAGCCCATGGTCTATGTCTATACTGTGGGAAAAGAGGGCATTTCATATCGCTCTGCCCGACTCGTCCACTTAGGACAAGACCCCTTCTGTCTGGTGCCATTTGGACTTACCCTGTCATCCCAGTAAGACAGCCTGGACACTGCCAGCCCTGTCCCCGTCCTGTGACACAAAAGGGTACCCAAACTGCTACAGTTAATGTTACCAGTACCTCTGTGGAAACTTCACCTCTTGCTCTAGAAATATTTGGACCTCTTCCTGATGACACTTCTGTTCAAGCAAGCACCATCACCACTTCCTGCCTTGCCAAAACAGTTCTGCCTCCTGACTGCACCTATGCCTCAAATGGCACAGTTGTGTGTAAACAAGATCTAGAAGTATTCGAAAAAGCTTTGAAAGCTGCAAATGCCTCCCCTATAGCACCCGAAACTGGTACCATAAAATCCCAGGTCGTAAAAGGATACCTTAATTATAAAGACTATCTTAGTGATACTGAGACCGAAGATGAGGAGTACCATTTCCAAGAAGAGCCTGTTCACGCCCGGAGGGCGTTCTTGACGGGGGGGTACTGTCACGGTCCACGCCGTGACATCCAGTCTGCCAGACGTGGTCGCTCTGGAAGCACCCGCGTCTTACCTGGTCACCTTGGTCTGTGTCTACTTTGCAAGGGTGAGCGTATAACTCTGCGAGCTGGACTCCCTATCAGGTAAGACTCCGTTACAGATACAAGGAACACAAGGAAAGGAAATCTGAATTAAAAAAATGTGGCAGTGCTACTGTAAGGCTTGGTTAGTAGCAGTTAGGCTTGGCTAAAATCTTTAAGCTGGTTTGTTCAAATCTCTTTTTAATCCACATAGAATGAATCATCCATTGATTTGTTGGGATGTATACAAGCCTATTGGTATATATGTATAATTAAAACATCTCCTATGCCAGTATTTACATGCTCTATCTGTATTATTGTTCATTTTTGTTTCCTTTATAATCTACTGTTTATTCATGTGGTTCTAATAGTGTAGGTCCGTTAAAATTCATTGTGCTCCCTAATTCCCTAAGCTATAAGATAAGGCCAGGGACTAATGAAAGTATTTAGAAAATTGGGCAGACTAGATGGGCCGAATGGTTCTTATCTGCCGTCACATTCTATGTTTCTATATATTTTTTTATCTTTTTTAAAGTTTTTTTCCCTGCTCCCTGCTTCTTATTTATTGCTAGAGAGGGTGATCCAGTGGTCCTATAGTAGCTGCAAATCTGCCAGGGTAATAATCAGATAAAAAAAAGGTTGAGTTCTGGCCTCATATAATTGAAATCCATACAACCTAGTCCTCCAAATACAATAGGGGTAACTAACTAAAGTCTGAATGGGGCAAACCCACCCGACTGTATGCGGGGCCATTCCGACTTCAAAATCCAGACATTGTTCATGCAATTCGACAATGTCCGGATTTTCTAATTCAGGTCCCTTGTTCTAAATTTCAGCATGATAAAACGTGAATTTGATGGCTGAAATCTGGACCGAATTAATTAATCTTTGGCCCGAATGCTTCCATTTCAGGCATGAATTTAAAAAAAGTCTGAACTATTTGCCTCTTGAAGTGTACAGGAAATATACCATCGGTGATGGCGATAGTATTCATTCATTCATTATTTTCTGTAGCCCCCAGGCTCCCTCATGTTCTTGGAAATTAATTAAGACATCGGTGGCTTTTCCAACCAGCACAAACCCAGGTGGTATTGTCCATTCCTGCAAATAGTACTACCCACGGAAAAAAAAATATCCAAGTCCCTAGCTAACCCCCCCACCTCATCCTAATAGCAAAGGTAGACCAACACGTCTAACACCTGTTAAAAACAAATATACTTACCATCAGAAGTCTTCTTTCTTATAATTCTTCTGTTCTTCAGACCTAAAAAAGGCAAATTCAAATTCATAATTTGTTATAAAAGCACATCACAGTAAAATGAATTAATCTTCTCCCATGAAGGGAGACTGAGCTCTGATAGGGGGGAAAGTTTACACTCTTACTCATAAAATACAGCGATGACAAATTTCCCATGCTTTACAAAAGCAGTCATAGGGTAGGAAAGCCTTTATAATGGCTTTTATTTTTGTCTCTGATGAACCAAATTTTGTTCATGTTTTAGCTGATCCGAGTTTTGTTGGATGAGCCAAATCCCTCATAATTTATATATTTATTTAGTTAGTTATTTATAAAATATTTTACCAGGATGGATACATTTAGATTTCTCTTCGTTTTCAAGTACCGTATATACTCGAGTATAAGCCGACCCGAATATAAGCCGAGGCCCCTAATTTTACCCCAAAAAACTGGGAAAACTTATTGACTCGAGTATAAGACTAGGGAAATGCAGCAGCTACTGGTAAATTTCTAAATAAAATTAGATCCTAAAAAAATTATATTAATTGAATATTTATTTACAGTGTGTGTATATGATGAATGCAGTGTGTGTGTGTATGAGTGCGCAGTGTGTGTATGAGTGCGCAGTGTGTGTATGAGTGCGCAGTGTGTATGAGTGCAGTGTGTATGAGTGCAGTGTGTATGAATGCAGTGTGTATGAATGCAGTGTGTATGAGTGCAGTGTGTATGAGTGCAGTGTGTATGAGTGCAGTGTGTATGAGTGCAGTGTGTGTGCATGAGTGCAGTGTGTGTGCATGAGTGCAGTGTGTGTGCATGAGTGCAGTGTGTGTGCATGAGTGCAGTGTGTGTGCATGAGTGCAGTGTGTCTGTGTGATGCAGTGTGTGTTTGTGTTGCAGAGCCTTGGTGGGGGGTGGGCATTTTTATAAAAAAAAAAAAATATTATTATTTATTATTAATTTATTTTTTTTTGGTTATATTATTTTTTTATTATTATTTATATATTATTAATTAATATTATTTTAATTTATATATTATTAATTAATATTATATTTAATTTTTTTGTTATATTATTTTTTTTATTATTATTTTTATTTATATATTATTAATTTATTTATTTTTCGTCCCCCCTCCCTGCTTGATACATGGCAGGGAGGGGGGCTCTCCTTCCCTGGTGGTCCAGTGGCATTGGCAGTTCAGTGGGGGGAGGAGGGGGGCTGGCAGAGCTGTTACTTACCTCTCCTGCAGCTCCTGTCAGCTCTCTCCTCCTCCGCGCCGGTCCGTGCAGCACCTCTCAGCTCACACTGTAAGTCTCGCGAGAGCCGCACTATGACCCCGCGGCTCTCGCGAGACTTACACTGGGAGCTGAGAGAAGAGCTGCACGGACCGGCGCGGAGGAGGAGAGAGCTGACAGGAGCTGCAGGAGAGGTAAGTAACAGCTCTGCCAGCCCCCAGTCTGTATTATGGCAATGTAAATTGCCATAATACAGACACTGACTCGAGTATAAGCCGAGTTGGGGTTTTTCAGCACAAATCAGCCCGCTTTCTTTTTGTATTGAGGTAGACTAAATAAAGTGCTGGTACTGGATTGGAGGTTATAGGAGGGTTAATCAGGTAGAGGCTGTCCAGTGCTTGCTAACTTTGAAATGTTAAACATATAAGTAAAGCCTATGGATGCCAAATGAGCTCATATATGTAAAGCCTATGGAGGTCAAATACTCCTCATATTAACAAAAGGGTATAAGTGGGGGCCTTTATATTGCCCTCATAGCCACCCACACATGTGTGGTGGGTGGGGGCTATTTAATAATCATTGTAGCATTCACATGCTATTGTCTGAAGGTAAGTATGGGGTATGGGGCCGCTGGCTGTTAGGTAAACATACCTCGACCTATGACATGGCGAGTGGGAACATATTGGAGGTTTGACACTAATATTGGGGTCATATTGACTCCTTTAGGCTTTTTCAATTTATATTCACATGTTTTTAATGTCACTGCTGGCTAGGCACCACATGATTAAGTCTCGCTTTGCCACTGGCTGATAGTAAAAGAAAGCGACTGATAATATGCAATATGTACACCGTGCAGGATGCCTTCCGTTTCTTTATAGCGGTAACAAATCTGGGCTTTGTACAAATTCCACATGTGGAATCCATTGATTTTAAATGAATACATCTGGCCAGTTATTACTAATTCATTCGGGTCTACCAAACTCTAACAGGAATTAGCTTTAATAAATATGAAAATTCGCATTCTGGTCGGTATTTGGACATTTTTACTGAATTTCATCCATCCAGACAGAGACAGGTGTTTAGTGAAAACCCTGTAAAACATTTATCACATGGTAGAATAAAACATTTGCTTTACACTTTGTGTTTTATTATTATCTAATTCATTATTTTAATATTACATTTTTACCCGACTTAAAATGTATAGATAAACACCTGGTGAATTCACATGGTTTTCCTTGAATGAATGCTCCTTTAAACAATGACTCAATGACAATTTTGTTATGACATCACCACTGGGTTCTGGCAGTATCAAAGAATGTTTTATGATATCACAATGAATATTCAATGCATTTATTTTACTTCAAATAGTCTTGCTGCACTGCAGTCAGTTCTTGGAAACTAGTTTAACACAGCAGGAACATTCTAAATTTGTTTAGCACACAGTTTGATTTCAGAAATAGATCTTTAGCTCTGCTGCCATCTACTGTGTTCTGTTTCCTATGATATATTTAGTGTGTACTCTGGTGGCCCCTGCTGGTGATTTGTGCCTATGTATACACTGATCAGCCACAACATTAAAAGCTACCTGCCTAATATTGTGTAAGTTCCCCTTGTGCTGCCAAAAAAACTCTGATGCATCGAGGCATGGATTCCACAAGACCTCTGAATATGTCCTGTGGTATCTGGCACCAAGACATTAGTCCTGCAGGTTATGAGGTGGGGCATCCATAAATATGATTTGTTGTTCCATCACATCCCACAGATGCTCGATCTTGGAAATCTGAAGGCCAAGGCAACACTTTGAACTCATGCTTCTAAAACCATTCCTGAACTATGTTTGCAGTGTGCCGGAAAGCATTATCCTGTTGAAAAAGGTCACTGTCATCAGGGAACACCATTGCCATAAGGAGGTATACGTGGTCTGCAGCAATCTGTAGGCAGGCGGTATGTGTTAAAGTAACATCCGCATGAATGCCGGGATACCCAGAGCATAACACTGTCTCTGCCGGCATGCCTTCTTCCCATAACATATCATACTGCCATCTTCCCCGTTAAACAGCGTACATGGTCATCCATTGTAGGGCATAAAAAGAAAAGGTGATTCATTAGACCAGGCAACCTTCTTCGATTGGTCCATGGTCCTGTTCTGATGCTCTAGTCCCCATTGTAGGTGTTTTAAAACAGGGGTCATCATGGGCACCCTGACCAGGTCTGTGACTACTCAGCCCCATACACAGCAAACTGTGATGCACTGTGTGTTGTGACACCTTTCTATCATGGCCAGAATTACGTTTTTCAGCAATTTTATTTCAGCAATATGAGCTATAGCAGCTCTTCTGTGTGATTGGACAAGATGGGCTAGCCATCACTCCCCACATGCATCACTGATCGTTCTTCCTTGTGCCGCTTTTGATAGCTGCTAATCACTGCATACTGGGAACACGTTGCCATTTTGGAGATGCTCTGACCCAGTCGTCTAGCCATCACTTTTCGGCCTTTGTCAAAGTCACTCGCTTGCCAATTTTTACTACTTCCAATACATGCAATTCAAGAACTGACTGTTCACTTGCTGGTTAACATATCTCACATTCCACCCCTTGACACATTCTGTGGCTGTCCAAACAAAGACTTCCCAATGCAGCTTTAAAGCATTGGATTTATCCGTCTTTCTGTTACCTCTTCATCAGAAAGTGTTTTTTTTTGTTTTTTTTTTTTTCTTATTTTGTTCCTCCACTCGTAATTTGTTGGTCTTCTGAAATAGATATTTCTACAAAACTGATCGAATTAGCAATGAACGCTTTAATAAATATGATCAAAATAATGATGGAATTGTACTGCCACTTTTTAAAACACTTTTTGGTAAATACCCCCATTATTTTATTACATAATTATAATCGAGCTTTCCCTGGCAGAGTAAGCCTTCTGTTCTGTAAGTCTTTTAGACTTAATTTAATATCAGTAATCAGTACCCCACACCTAGTGGGTAGGGTTATAGCTCCGGACTGCTGGCCGGGTCTCCGATAGAAGCAAAGAGAGATCAGCCACTGTTGTATGGTACAAAGCTCACAAAACCAACAAAGTTTAAACCCAGTGGGTCACTCTGATGTTTGCATTTTCCAAAACAATGCTTCCTGCACTACAGCCTGTAAGGTTTGGTAATGGATGAATTATTGCCTGGAGCTTTTTCTCAGACTATTATACAAAATGTAGAAGCACAAAAGGCAACAAGAGACAGATTAAAATATTAATTTATAAAAATGTATGCAAACAAAACTATAAAATATTAAATTAAGCAAATTGATATCCTATTGACAATTCTAATTAACTGTCCAATCTAGAATAGAGACTAATATCTAAAAAATATTAATGCTACAAGAAAGACCATATATATATTCCGTAACTGCAAAATGAATCCTTAATAAAGAAATAAAGAAAGAGTAAAATATATTATCTCTCTTAATCTGTTACTTAGTGAAGACAGAGTTTCACTTATTAATTTGTATCCACTTGTAAAAGTTCCCATATAACTTAACAGTATTATGATTGTACTAATAGGTACCAGAGATAACTTAGAGACAAGAAGGTGCAGTGCATAGTGGAAGCCAGAAGTCTCCTAATAGCAGGGCCGGACTGGAAATTTCCCAGTGGGCCGGCATACGATCAGGCCGGTGCATGGCCACCTATCGCGCACTGGCCCGCAGGTCACACGGGGTAATTACAGAGTAACCGGCAGAAGGTGATGCTCTCCCCTCCTGCCGGTCACAGAATGAAGCGTGGCCGAGCAGGCAGACCGCGGTAGAGGAGCTTCTGTTCCCCTACCAGTCTGACAGGAAGTGCTCACAGAGAGCACATGACTGCTTCCTGTAAGACCGGGTAGGGGAACAAAAACTCCTCTACCACGGTCTGCCTGCTTGACCACACTACTGCAAGCTACAGGCCTACAGGGAGAGCGGCGGGAGGTGGAGGAGGGCTATAATGGGACACATGGGGGCTGGGGAGAGGACTATAATGGGACACATGGGGGCTGTAGAGGGGGCTATAATGCAACACATGGGGCTGGGGGCTATAGGGAGAAATGGGGGCTGGGGAGGGGGCAATAATGGGACACATGGGTGCTGAGGGGCTAAAGGGACACATAGGGCCGGAGAAGGGGCTTTAATGGGACACATGGGGCTGGGGGGCCTATAGGGACACATGGAGGCAAAAGGCTTAGGGGGCTATATGGACACATGAGGCTGGAGACTTGGGGGGGCTATAGGGACACATGGGACTGGGGGGATATAGGGACACATGGGAGCTATAATTGGACACATAGGGGCTAGGGGGCTATAGGGACACATGGGGCTGGAGAAGGGGCTTTAATGGGACACATGGGGCTGGGGGGCCTATAGGGACACATGGAGGCAAAAGGCTTAGGGGGCTATATGGACACATGAGGCTGGGGACTTGGGGGGGCTATAGGGACACATGGGGGCTGGGAACACATTGGGCCTTAGAGACACACAGGGGCTGGGAGGGGACAATAGGAAC
Organism: Pelobates cultripes; assembly: GCA_933207985.1. NCBI lineage: Eukaryota > Metazoa > Chordata > Amphibia > Anura > Pelobatidae > Pelobates > Pelobates cultripes. The sequence continues at coordinate 11,566,812 of OW240922.1, read as the reverse complement.
ACATGGGGGACTATAGGGACACATGGAGGCTGGGGAGGGGGCTATATGGACAACTGAAGGGCTGGGAGGGGGTAAAGGGACATATGGAGGGCTAGAGAGGGGTATAGGGACACATGAAGGGCTGGGAGGGAGTATAGGGACACATGAGGGTCTGGGAGGGGGGCTAGTGGGACACATGGAGGGCTGAGAGAGAGGGCTAAGAGGACACATGGAGGGATGGGTGCTAATGGAACACATGTGGGATCATGGGACACAGCTGAGACACATGGGAGGGCTAATAAGAAATACAGGGCTGGGGGGGCTAATGGTATGCATGGAGGGATGGGAGGGGGTATAGGGACACATGGAGGGCTGGGAGGGAGTGCTAATAGGACACATGGAGGGCTGGGGGGCTACTGAGACACACAGGAGGAGTAATTAGACACATACAAGGCTGGGAGGGAGCTAATGGGACAAAAGGGGGTCTAATGAGATTCATGAAGGGGCTGGGGGGCTAATGAGACACCTGGGGGGCTAATAAGACATATGGAGGGGCTGGGGGCTAATGAGACACATGGAGGGGCAGGGGAGTAAAAAGACAGAGTGGCTGAGAAAGACGAACCAAAAGCAAACAGAGGGACTAGGGAAGGGGAGAATGAGACACAGGAGCTGTGGAGAAAGAGACACACAGAGGTGCTGCGGCCTGGGAAACAGACTCACAGAAGGACTGTGGAAGGGGAGAATGAAACAAAGGGGCTGGGGCTAAGAGACACATGAAAGGGGGGGGGGGAAAGACACAAACAAAGTGCATCTTCACTTGTGTCTCCTGCTCTCCTTGTAATTTAGAGTTGACCGGTAAGAGAAAGACTTCGTATTAAAGGGACACTATAGTCACCAGAACTACTACAGTTTAATGTAGTGGTTCTGGTGTCTAATGCCTGTCCCTGTAGGCTGAGCACTGTCAATGTTATCTTTTCAGAGAAAAGGCAGTGTTTACATTGCTGCCTAAGAACATCTCTAGTGGCAGTCACTTAGACGGCCACTAGAGCTGCTTCCTAGTCCAGTGCTGCACAGTGTGCAGCACCTATGTTGAGCATCTCCACTCTCTGCATGGAGGCACTAAACGCTCCCCATAGAGATGCAATGATGCAATGCATCTCTATGAAGAGACGCTGATTGGTGCGGTGAAGCACAGTATTTTGCCACACATGCGCAATAGCCTCCCAATGCTTTCCTGTGGGAATTGAATTGGCGTTAACTGAGATTATCCAGTTGTCAGCCAAAGTGAAGAGCACACTCATGTTACTTCAAAATAAGCAAGATAACATCATTTTTTACTGCTGTGCAATAGTATACATTCACAATTTCAGTCCAATTACAAACTTTCCTTAATATGTCAAGGTAGTTGTACAGAAACATTTATTATATGCAAATGCACGTCTGCTTACAACAAATCTGCTCCTTTGTTTATTTGAAAGATATAGTGAACGAAAAAAAAAAAGTGAAAACAGTGGAATATTTTACCTTTAACATCTTGTATAGGTCCTATTTTCAGCAACAGACAGTAACTGTGGACCCTATATATAATATATACAAGAAAACAACATAGTGTATACTGTTGAAACCTATTTACAATATGTGGAGAATAAAAAAGGTTCACTCACACTTTCCAGAGCCACATAAATTAGGCTCTGGACTGTAAAGGTATTTCATCCACCAAGGGATACACCGGATCTGATCCTCCTCTTAGATGTTTGTAATACGTTTTTCTTAGCAGGAACTCAGGAACCAGGTAAGGTGAAGTGTTAAAATAAACATTTATTTGGTATAAAATAATAAAAGCAGAAATGGCTGGCACAGCAGCTAGCACAACGCGTTTCGACCCTCCAGGGTCTTTTTCAAGTGCAGTGTATCCTCCCAATTGCTCATTTGGTGTAATAAGTGACTGTACACCGAGGTGTTTTTAAGCTGCACCAGTTGTAGTATTTTGTGTATAGCGCCCTTTTCCCTTCTATAGTGTATTTCTTATATTCCCAGTTAGACTCTCTTTCTCATGTCTGTTTTGTCAGGTTTGGGTGTTTGAGCTGCCTTCAACTGTTTGCTCTAGAATTGCACCTATATTGTAAATGTTTGTGTTTTAAAAGTGTGCAGATTGCAGCATAGAACACCTCTAATGGCCACAGCTCAGATGGCGACTAGAGGTGCTTCTTGGGTGCAGCACTGACGTTCAGCGTCTCCACACTGAACTTTCCTCATAGAGCTGCATTGATTCAAATGATGATTGAGAGGGGATCTACATTTTGGCCACTTTATATCCACTGCATCCACTACAAAAACACAGTGCATTCACTACACACACTCTGCATCCACTCTACACACACACTGCATTCTTGTGGGCGGATTCAGGAACGAGCCATTTTGGGGGGAGATGTCTAAAAAAAATATGTTCAAATAAAAAGTTAAGTTTCTTTTCCCTTCCGTGTGGCTTACCTTGGACCAGAGAGGTGGGAATTCTGATCCCTGTTGGTCCAGTGCATCTTCTATTCTGCACCTTCAATAGGTTCCAACCATTTGTATTGCTTCTAACCCATGACTATGCACCCTGGAGCAATACCTGTGATTGGAACCTTCCGGGGTGTGAACTGCAAGCTCCCTTGGTGCTGGTCATTGAGGGAGATCTTTGATTTCCCGTGCTGCACCAAGACCACGACTTTGTGGGAAATCTGGCCCTCAGGACACAAACTCAAGACAGAGGCACAGAACCCTAAAATCTTGACTGTCTTAGGAAGATTGGAATGCCGGCATTAAAATGGTGGCACCTGCTACCATATGTGTTATTCATGGTCTTGTTGTAATAATGTCTCCAGAGCCCTTCAATGGAATTCCGTTCTTGTGGTACATAGTTCAATGTTATGCATTTTTATATTGCATAACACATTTGGTTTATATTATATATTTGCATTATATTATGATAAAGGGCTTGTTTATTAAATCCTAATGTTGGCAGTCAGTGCTCGTTCTCTATTCAATGTGGAGAATACATTGAATAATGTGGAAGGATGATTAATTGGAGAGGAATGCAGCCGCTTGTTATCCTTCTGTAACAACAAATGGTTGAACTAAGCTCCAGTGCCAGGAGCTCTGAATGGATATATATAACCCCTTCCCTGCAAGGCCCTGAGGGGTATCTTGTACTGACACGGCCAGCCGGCACTATAAATCAACAATAGGTTCGTTCTTACCTATGCAGGAGAATAGAAGCAAGGCTTTTTGTTGATTTTGCTTCAGGTATAATAGAAGAAAGGGATATATAACAATCAAATAGCATGGGTGGAGCACATCAAAACCAAAAAAATATTATTGCCGTGTGTCATGAAATTCAGTTGAACAGGATCCTCAACTTTTGATCGGCTGTTAATCACAAACAAACATATATCAAAATAAAATCTCTATACCCAAATATTGTGATTTCATTAAAACATGGTGAAAAACCACTGATTTTGCAGACATCAGAGTCACAGATTTTCCTTAAAGGAAAAATTCCAAGCATGATACAGCCTGTTGTAGTGGTTATGGTCCTCGGAATAAACCTTGATATTGGACAGCCACACATAAACGCTGATGGGTTAATCTGTATCAATTGTTTTGAATGTGATTGTTCTGCTACAGTAGAGCAATCCATGAATCCAGATCTGTTTGCAGACCTGGAGTTTAAAACTCTCAAGTAAAAGTAATACTGGAGAAAATTTATAAAAAAAAAAATGTCACAATTAAAACTAATGCAAAGTCCTAAAAGCAGATATATAAAACCAAGGAAAACATTTATTTAACAATTCTTTTCTACTTTTGTATTAGCTACTTTGTTATAAACCTCCGTGGTGTAAAGAGTTAATAGAATAAGATCAGATTATAGGCCAGAATGACAGGCTCATGATTGGTGGAGCCTCTTCCTGGTCTGTGCAGAGTTTACCATTGATGTAGAAACCAAAGAAAATTGAAGGAAATAAGACAGATGTTCACACCAGACATTCTGGGGGAAGGGGGTGGTAATTTGTCATTTGTGTGTGTTGTATGTTACGTGTGTGGGATGAGCTGGCTGTATATAACATATGCATATGCTGGTTGTATGTAATGTGTGTGTGTGTGCTAGCTGTATGTGATGTGTTTGTGTTGTGTTGGCTGTATGTGATATGTGTTTGTCTGTTGGCTGTGTGTGATGTGTGGGGTCATGCTCTGTGTAGAACCCTTGGCTTTTTTTCTAGGAACGGGGGCTGTGGTCCCTGGTGGTCCAATGGGAGGTCATACTCCTTAGTGGTCTAACAAGGGTGAACATGGTAAGGGATCTGAGACCATACCTCCATAAATAAGTTCTCCAGATCCTTCAATTTTCAAGATGTTCCTCTTCAGTTCACCCCACAGCTTTTCAATAGGGTTCAAGTCAGGGGACTGGGGTGGCAATTGCAGGACCCTGATGTATTGGTCAGAGGTCCATTTTTATGTTGATTTTTTGATGTATGTTTTGGATCATTGTCCTGCTGGAGGATCCAACCACAGACCATGTTAAGCTTTCTGGCTGTCAGGGTACCTGTTGGTGATGTATCCAGGGAGGACATCCTCTCTGCTTAGGGGCTCCCTGCCCCTAGCTTTTCGGCATATTCCGGCCGTTTTCGCGCCGGCCGCGCTAGCTCCTCCCCCTTTTATGACGCGACGGCTAGCGTCGACGTCATGACGTCGGCATTTGCATAAAGTGCCGGGAACCGCTATTCCGGACCTTTTGGGGGCGTGGTCTCTATTTAGGTAACAGGGTATTTAAAGGAAACCTTTACTACTGCTCATTGCCCTGTCGTGGTTCTAGCTTGCTAGTCACTCAGCGCGTTCTTTATCTTGTGTTTCCGGTTTTGACCCTTGCTTGTCTTTTGTCCTGTTGTCCTCTCCTCTCCTTTGACTCGGCTTGTATCTCGCTTACCTGTCCTCCGGCTCCCTTGACCTCGGCTTACCTTTTGACTATTCTTGCTTTGTCCTTACGTTAGTCCGGCCATTCTAAGGTCCGGTATACGTACCTCCTTCTGTGCGCACTCTGCGTATTGGATCCCTGTCAGTTTCCTGACATTACGACAGGGCCAGATGGATCCTGCAGGTGCTAGTCCTCCTGACCCCAGATTTGAGGCCATGGACCATAGAATGGACCAAATGGCTTTAGCGTTACAAACTTTGTTGACACGCTCCAGTACCCAGTCTGAAGAAATACGTTCCACTGCTAGCCACTCGCTAAGTACTGGTTTGGAAGTAGCCACTGTAGGCGCATCTTCCCATGTCACGTCACCATTACGATATGGGGGTTCGCCTGATGCTTGTCGTGGTTTTTTAAACCAGATAAGCATACATTTCGAACTACAACCCCGGGCTTACCCCACTGACAGGGCTAAGGTAGGCTTTATTATAACCCTGCTAATAGATAAAGCACTTAGATGGGCCAATCCCCTTTGGGAGAATGACAATCCTTTAGTCTACAACTACACTGCGTTTGTCACGGCTTTTAGAAGAACCTTTGACCCCCCAGGGAGGAAGATTAATGCGGCCAGATCCCTGTTACGCCTTAAACAACAAGATAGGACCCTTGTAGAATATGCTCTAGAGTTTAGATCATTGGCAGCAGAAGTGAAATGGAACGAACAAGCTTTTATGGATGTCTTCTTGAATGGGTTGTCTGATGAAATTCTAGATGAAATTGCCACAAGAGAACTTCCGGAAAATTTAGAGGATTTAGTATCCTTCATTTCCAGAATAGATGAACGCATGAGACAGAGGCAGAACACTCGGGGAAGAGTTACTAGACTTCCTGTAAGACTCGCTCCCTCATTTCAGAACCCTGACTCCTATAATCCTACTCCACCAGAACCTATGCAAATAGGTAATACTCGCTTATCTGAGGCTGAGAGACAGTACAGAAGAAGGGAGGGTCTCTGCTTATACTGCGGGCGGAGAGGTCACCTACGTCTTAGTTGCCCTAATCGTCCGGGAAACGCTCGCACCTAAGTTCCCTTAGAGGACGGGCCTTGGGTGTTTCATTACTGTCCTCTATGCATAATAAAAAAGACCATAGGCTTCTGATTCCTGTCTCTCTAGCTTGGGAAAAGGGGTTTATTACTACGATGGCATTATTAGATTCTGGAGCAGCAGAAAGCTTTATAGACCAAACTTTCGCTAATAAGCATTGTATCCCATTCCAATTGAGAGATACACCCTTGGCCGTTGAGGCCATAGATGGTAGACCTTTATCTGAACCAGTCATATTCCATGAGACCGAACCCGTTAAGCTTACTGTTGGTATTTTCCACGAGGAGTTGATTTCCCTTCTGTTAATTTCCTCCCCGGCAGTCCCAGTGGTACTAGGATATTCTTGGCTCAAGAGACACAACCCTCAGATTGACTGGGAGGGTGGAGAAATCGTTTCTTGGGGTATGGGTTGTAGGAAAGAATGTCTGCAGAGTGTTACTTCTGTTTGCCCCGTAAACTCTTATGTTAACACTTCTCAGTCCACAGACGTTCAGATACCATTACAATATCTAGACCTCAAATCTGTATTTGACAAGGGTAAGGCGGATACTTTACCTCCCCACCGGTCTTATGACTGTTCTATTAAACTTTTCCCTGGTACTATGCCTCCCAGGGGTACGGTATACCCTCTATCCACCAAGGAAAACTTAGTTTTAGAGGAATATATCAAGGAGAATTTAGACAAAGGATTTATTAGAAAGTCTTCTTCTCCGGCGGGGGCGGGTTTCTTTTTTGTAGAAAAGAAAGACGGTACCTTACGTCCTTGTATAGATTATCGGGGATTGAACAAAATTACTATCAGAAATGCTTACCCTATTCCTTTGATTACTGAACTCTTTGACAGACTAAAGGGCTCGAGTATTTTTACCAAACTTGACTTAAGAGGAGCATATAACTTAGTGCGAATTAAACAAGGAGATGAATGGATGACAGCATTTAATACCCGTTACGGGCATTATGAGTATACCGTAATGCCGTTTGGGCTTTGTAACGCCCCGGCCGTCTTCCAAGACTTGATCAATGAAGTTCTTAGAGAATTCCAACATGAATGTGTAATTGTATATTTGGATGATATACTAATCCATTCTAGAGACATTAATTCACATCATAGACAAGTCAGAAAGGTATTACAGAAACTTTTACAACATGGATTGTATTGTAAATTGGAAAAATGTAGCTTTGACCAGTCTCAGGTAACTTTCTTAGGTTACGTAATTTCCAAAGACGGGTTTATGATGGACCCGACCAAACTAAAATCGATTTTAGATTGGCCTTTACCTAAGGGACTCAAAGCCATACAAAGATTTCTTGGATTTTCTAATTATTACAGACGTTTTATTAAAGGGTACTCCTCTGTTATCGCTCCTATCACTAATATGACCAAACAAGGAGCCGATACCAAAACCTGGTCTACTGAGGCTTTATCTGCTTTCGAAACGCTCAAACAGTCTTTTGCCTCAGCACCTGTATTAGTTCATCCTGATACCTCTCTACCCTTTTTACTTGAAGTTGATGCGTCTGAAACAGGGATAGGCGCAGTGTTGTCCCAAAGACAAAGTTTAGATAAGCCGCTGCACCCTTGCGGTTTTTTTTCCAAGAAACTATCACACACTGAAAGGAGATATGACATTGGTGATGGAGAACTTTTAGCTATCATTATGGCATTAAAGGAATGGAGACATTTGTTAGAGGGCACCGTCCTCCCAGTTACTATCTTGACTGACCACAAAAATTTATCGTATATGGGGGAGGCCAAAAGATTATCTGCCAGGCAGGCACGTTGGTCTATGTTCCTTACACACTTTAATTATGTGCTTACTTACAGACCTGGTTCTAAGAACACTAAGGCAGACGCTTTGTCACGTCAGCACGAACCTACCACCTCTACAGAGGATACTTTGTTCCCTATTATTCCTGAAGTCAATATTATCGCCAACACCAATGTCAAAATACACTCTCCATTGCTCGCTGATATTATGAACGAACAATCTCTTGCTCCCGAACGTACTCCTGTGGGCCGCTTGTTCGTGTCTCCCAAATTCCAAGTGGACATTATTCGCTGTTTTCACGATAGCAAGTTCGCTGGTCACCCCGGCATCCACAAAACTTACTGCCTGATCTCCAAAGACTTCTGGTGGCCCGGTTTACGTAGGGATGTGGAAGACTTTGTCAAGGCTTGCAATGTTTGTGTCAGGAATAAACTTCCGCGGGATCTCCCTTGTGGTTTATTGCAGCCCTTAGTCGTTCCCAACAAACCTTGGGCTTGTTTGGCTATGGATTTTATTGTTGATCTACCAGCTTCCAATAGGCATACAGTTATCCTCACGGTCCTTGACAGGTTTACTAAAATGGCTCATTTCGTTCCCTTGCCTAAACTTCCGTCCTCCCCCGAACTGGCCGTGATATTTGCTAGAGAAATTTTCCGTTTACATGGTATTCCCAATGAGATTGTGTCAGACAGGGGTTCCCAATTTATTTCCCGTTTTTGGAGATCCTTCTGTTCACAGTTGGGCATCAAACTGAATTTTTCTTCGGCCTATCATCCCCAATCTAACGGAGCAGCCGAACGCACTAACCCAAAAATTGAGCAATATCTACGTTGTTTTATTTCTGAACACCAGGATGACTGGGTCGGTCTGATTCCTTGGGCGGAGTTTGCTCACAACAACCTTGTTTGTGGTTCCACTCGTAATAGCCCCTTTTTCTTGAACTATGGCTTTAACCCTACTGTTCTTCCGTCGGTGTCTCCTTCCCAGGGTATACCGTCGGTTGATATTCATATAGCCAACCTGAGAAAGTTGTGGGATCAGACTCGACAAATTCTTGAACATAGTTCCGCGGTGTTTAAGTCACATGCTGATAGGCGTAGACGTCCTGCTCCTATTTTTTCTCCGGGGGATAGGGTCTGGTTGTGTACCAGACACATTCGCCTGAAAGTTCCTTCCTTGAAGTTTGCTCCTCGTTACATTGGTCCTTACAGGGTACTGAGGAGGATCAACCCGGTTTCTTATTTGCTGGATCTACCTCCTACTCTACGCATCCCTAACTCTTTTCATGTGTCGTTATTAAAACCTCTTGTTTGTAACAGATTTTCCTCCCGCTCTGCTCCTCCATCCTCGGTCCGTGTGGATGGTCAGGAGGAATATATCATCAAGTCCATCCTTGATTCTCGTATTTCTAGGGGGAAGCTGCAATACCTCATAGACTGGAAAGGTTATGGTCCAGAAGAGAGGTCTTGGGTTCCTGGTATAGACGTGCATGCTCCTCGTCTTCTTCGGGCCTTCCACGTTCGTTTTCCTTCTAAGCCCGGTCCCATCCGCCCGGTGGGCGTTTCTAGAAGGGGGGGTACTGTCAGGGTACCTGTTGGTGATGTATCCAGGGAGGACATCCTCTCTGCTTAGGGGCTCCCTGCCCCTAGCATTTCGGCATATTCCGTCCGTTTTCGCGCCGGCCGCGCTAGCTCCTCCCCCTTTTATGACGCGACGGCTAGCGTCGACGTCATGACGTCGGCATTTGCATAAAGTGCCGGGAACCGCTATTCCGGACCTTTTGGGGGCGTGGTCTCTATTTAGGTAACAGGGTATTTAAAGGAAACCTTTACTACTGCTCATTGCCCTGTCGTGGTTCTAGCTTGCTAGTCACTCAGCGCGTTCTTTATCTTGTGTTTCCGGTTTTGACCCTTGCTTGTCTTTTGTCCTGTTGTCCTCTCCTCTCCTTTGACTCGGCTTGTATCTCGCTTACCTGTCCTCCGGCTCCCTTGACCTCGGCTTACCTTTTGACTATTCTTGCTTTGTCCTTACGTTAGTCCGGCCATTCTAAGGTCCGGTATACGTACCTCCTTCTGTGCGCACTCTGCGTATTGGATCCCTGTCAGTTTCCTGACACTGGCAGAGACAGTCAGGTGTTTTATATATATATATATATATATATATATATATAAAATATTTGATAGTAGGCATGAGGTAATGTTCCATATGGATACCTCTCTGTGTGCAACAGACCCACCTCTGGTATTTAATGCCAAAACAACTCTGTTTTGGTTTCATCTGACCATAGAACCCGAACCTATTTTAAGTTCCATAATGTCTGGAACGCTGAAGATGTTTGAGTTTGTTTTTTATTGAGAGTAGAGGCTTTTTCTTGAAACCCTTCCAAACAACTGGTGGTAATGTAGGTGACGTTGGATTATAATTTGGGGGAAATTCTGACCCCAAGAAGTAAATAACTTGGAGATTTATTGCCCACCCTAACTATTCGCTTGACAATGTGTTGAGACAATATAGGCACACATCCTCTTCCAGGTTAATTCAAAACATTTCCATAATCGTTTTATTTGACTGGAACTTCTTAATTACTGTCTTGATGGTAAAAATGGGCATTTTCAATGCTTTTGCTATTTCTGGATAGCCAGTTTTGTGACGCTCATCAATCTTTTCCGCATATCATAGCTTTATTCCTTGGTTATACCCAACGTGAAGAATGACTGAGGGAATTTAGCCTATGTGTAACCTTATATTTATAACCCTGTGAAACAGGAAGGGCACTGTACCTGTGTATGTTTGTGTGTGTGCATTTCTGACTGAGTGTGTCTGTGTCTCTGGCATTGTGTACCTACGTATGTTCCAGAGTATCCTTGTGTATGAATATGTGTATTTGTTTCGATACATGTATATGCCAGGGAGCACATATGTGTGGGGTAATTGCTTACATTGTGTTGTTTGAAAGGGGTGCTTCTTTTGGATTTTTTGTATTGTGTTTATGGTCAGACTGTGTTTCATGTGTGAGAGGGTTGGACAGTAGCATTCAGGGGGAAGTGTGAAAGGATTGTGAGTGTGACAGGTTAGGGAGTGAGTGTGACAGAGTTAGGGGATGAGTGTGACATGGTGTATGGCAGGCTGAGGGGGTGTGAGTGTGGCAGGGTGAGAAGGTGAGTGTTTCAGGGCTAGTGTGGCAGAGTGAGAAGAGTGGTGAGTGTGACAAGGTTGGGGGTTGAGTGTGAAAGTGAGGAGGATTGATTGTGACAGCGTGAGGGGTGATAAAGTGTGACTAGTGTTTGGGGTTGACTAACTCTGGCAGGGTGACTGAGGCGCTGGATTTCCGTGATTAAGGGAAACTTGAAGGAACTATCTAGGTCCAGCCTTTACGGGCATCTATAGTTATGTGTGTTGCCTAAATGGAGATGACCTCTCGTGGCTCCATCCTTTCCAATTTGCAGAAGTGCAATGTTGTCAGGTATACTATTTTATTTAAATAATGTTTCGCTCTGGTTTGAACCTGTTTGTAGACATGTATAAGTGCTTTGTTATACTGAATAAAAGCTCAGCTAAATTACAATTGTCACTTCAAAACTGTTTTTTAATATAATAATCCTTTTATCTAGTTTTGAAAAAGTGAGTAAAAACTTATCCCTGCCTTTAGTATATGACAGATCTTCCCAGCTTCACTCCCTGCACAGTGCAGTGACATCAGGCTCATCATTACCCAGAGCGGGGGTAACTGGGAAAACTAGGAGACAGCACCCAGTGTTCCACATTCCTGCTTGTATTTATCAGAAGGGGCTCTAAACATAATACAGTGTAGTGAAAACTAAAACAGGTCACACAGGGCTTTATGATGTACAAAAGAGAGCTATTACATTCCCAGAAGATCAGATCATTTATGTATATTTTTGTTTTTTTAATGATGAGAACATGGAAAGACATGATTTTGTCATTTCAGGAGCGGCGATGGCAGTGAATCTAGTTTGGCAGATGCAAATGAATGTTTGGGCCAGGGATATGTACAGGCAGCTGAGAGTAGAGAGGCGGCAGGACATGTGGCAGACTCTGCAGCAGGTATTGTAAAGGCTGGAGTAGAAGATCAGGGGATTCACCTGGGGGGTCGTCTGGGGGATTGGGGGGGGGGGGGCCAGTTCCTGTTTGGGTAGCTCCAGGATTTTGGCAGACAGTAGGTTTATGGGCAGCCAGGCAACAGCTCAGTCCCTGCTTTCTGCTGACACATGAAGTCCTTTAGTGCCCTCTGTCAGGCAATGGGAGCAGAGTGTTTCACAGCTTTCACCTCCCAGTATAACATCAGGGCAGATCCAGGATCGTAGGAGCATAGGGCGAGAG
>OW240922.1:11467167-11554566 GCA_933207985.1 Pelobates cultripes | reverse complement strand
AAAATCAATGCCGTGTACACGTCCACTGATAGGAGACGCGGAAGGTATTAAACTGATCAGAACAATACTAAACACACCACTCCTTTTTTTTTTGGTGAGGCTTTACAGGACAGAGTGCTTCTCCACGGGACATGTTAACTCACGGGCAGCTGGCTCATCAAGGAACCAGAGCAGCTTTCCATGTACAGGTAAGACACGTGCAGCCGGTAAGGGTTCAGGCTCTTCTTCCTGGAGGATACGCTGCAAGCCTGTTGAACGAGGTGACCTTGCTCGGGTCCCAGGTGTACGGTTCCTAAAATGGCTGCCATATACACGTCCACTGATAGGAGACGCGGAAGGTATTAAACTGATCAGAACAATACTAAACACACCACAAATAAGGTTTCTCTCCTGTATGGCTCCTCAAATGATGCTTAAGATTAGAAGCGGCTGAAAAGCATTTCTCACACTCCGAACAAAAATATATTTTTTTAACATTCTCTCCACTTTGAACGAAATGACGTTTGGGAAGAGATTAACATAATTAAACACAGGCAGTAAAAATACAGTTTTTAGCCATACCCTGTAACTTTAAAACTACACATCCCATCTTCATAATTACATATTTGGAATCAGCACACTTAAAACATAAACATAACCAAAAATCAGCCAAATCCATCCAGGGGTTAAAAAGTTAGCTGGAGGTCCCTTTATGACCGACCGCAAGCACATTTTCCTGCCCAAAACAGTTCCATAGATTTGGGCTGTGAGGTCGGTCTATTTCAGGCTGAAAAAACGACTAAGTCCCATCGCCGAATGGGACTTAGTCTCTGCAGCTGAAATAAGGCTGAAAAAAACGGCTGAAAAGAGTCCCTGTGTGTTTTCAAATTCGCCTGCCCATTGAAGTCAATGGCGTTTCGGGCGGTTCGCCGGTTCGCGAACATTTGCGGAAGTTCGCGTTCGCCGTTCGCGAACCGAAAATTTCGGGTTCGCGACATCACTACTTCTGTCTCTATCTTTCCTCCTGCTTCTAGCAGCTGGTGATGTCTCTCCTATCCCAGGGCCCTTCACCCCCTCTGCTCACACTAAGACAGCCAGGAAGCACACAAACCTCATCACAATATCATGTAGTTTTTCCCCATCTACCAATATTCAGTGTGCACTCTGGAACACCCGCTCCATCTGCAGCAATGTAAAATCAACAGCCATACATGACCTCTTTATCTCAAATTATTTTATACTACTTGCATTTACTGAGACCTGGCTGTCCCCCTCTCATAGAGCTACTCCTGCTTCCTTATGGTAGGCTTCAATTCTCCCATACTGCCAGACCCAGCAACTGTAAAGGTGTAGGCATCCTTCTCTCCCCTCAGTGTACCTTTGAACCAGTCTTCCCTGCCCTTGCCCTTTCTTTTCCTTTCTTTGAAGTTCACACTGTCCGCCTATTTAAACCCACACCTCTAAGAATTTCCATAATTTATCACCCCCCTAGTGATCCTAGGCTATTCATTGAAAACCTTTCTTCCTGTCTACCCCATTTCTTCTCCTCTAATCCTCATTTTCTCATTCTTGGGGACTTTAATATCCCAATCAACAATCCCAACTGCCCTGATGCCTCTTGTCTGCTCTCTATAACCTCCTCTGTTGGATTCGCAAAGTGGTCTAATTCAGCAACTCATACAGCAGTTACAAACACTCTTGATCTCATCTTCATCAATCTCTGTACCCCCTCTAATCTCTCCAATGTTCCATTTCCTCTATCTGACCACCATCTGCTGTTCATTGACATCGGCAATTTAACCAAATTACACCACCCTCACCACATCAGTCTCGCAGAAACCTCCAGTGGCTTGACCTACAGCGATTCTCCACCAACCTCCAACGTTTCCTTTCACCCATCTCAAACCTCACCTGCCTCCAAGATCCTTGAGAGAGTTCTGTATGCCAGATTGACAGACTTCCTCAAATCCAACTTTCTGCTTGATCCACTTCAATCTGGATTCTGTTGAAACAGCTGTGACCAGAGTATCCAATGATCTTTTAAAAGTTACTACTTTAGGAAAGCATATCAATTAAACTGTGAACAGCTTTCTCTCCCCGCACCCTGATTCCTCTCCTGCAACTGTCATCAAAACAACACCTAGCCCTCAGTAAATACTATTCTAGCAACATACGTTTCTACCATACCCTTACCTTTTGTGTCCTTTTGTGTCACTATACCCAGTGGTGTATTTAGGTTTTGTGCTGCCCTAGGCAGGATGGTGCTCGGGCACCCCCCCAAGTTAAATTTTCCCCACCCCTTCCTGTCAAGGCCGACTGAAAGACGCACACTTACTGACAGACGCACACACTCACTGATAGATGCATACACTTATTGACAGACACACACTCTCATATACACTGACAAACAATGACATATACACACTCACTGATTTGACACCCTGATAGACAGACATACACATACTTGGACAGTCACTGAAAACAACACCTGAGGGCTAGGTGTTGACAGACGCACAGTCTCACTGATAGATGCACGCACTGACTGACAAACGCACGCATTAACTGACAGACTCATGCACTGACTGACAGACGCACGCACTGACTGACTGACACATACACACTGACTGATCCACACACACACATTCACTGACAGACACACACTCACTCAAATTCACTGACACACACATTTACTGAAACGCACACACTCACTGACAGACACACACACGCACACACACATTCACTGAAACACACACACTCACTGACAGACACATACACTCACTCACTCACTCACATTCACTGACACACACACACACACTCATTGACACAAACATTTCCCCACACACAATTATTATTATTTTTTTTTTAAATTGAAATCCACCCAACCTCCCTACATTTGGGATAGCTAGGTGGATTTCTCACCTGGGGTCCAGTGGGGCTGCTGGGCAGGAAGCCGGCCAGACGTGCAGGTGGGTGGCCGGCGAGGGAGCACTTTCCTCTGAGCAGAGTGATGTCGGAAGCCGGAATTTGACGCCATTATTGTGGGTCACGCATGGGTATTTGGGGGCAGCTTTTTTTGCCGCCCCCTGGAAATTGTAGCCCAAAGCAAATGCTTTGTTTGCATTGTGGTACACACACCCCTGACTATACCCCACTCCCTCTAGCATGGAAGCTCATTGAGCAGGGCCCTCAATCCCTCTGTTCCTGTGTGTCCAACTCGCCTGGTTACAAATACGTGTCTTTTAGTCATAATAATATGAAAGGCTTGATAATAGATTTAGGACATACTAATTCTCATAAAATAATTAACATGATTTCCGAAGTGGTAGTTACAGGAACATCTTGTGTTGGCTACAGAGAACACATTTTTTTATGGCTGTGGATTCCTTTCAATTTTTGAATATTCTTTTTTTTTTTTTACAAAACAACAGTGATTCTCTATGTCTCCCCTAAAACGTGGTAGATCCATCTCAAATGAATAATAGATAAGGTCTTTCAGTACTGTAAGAAAGGATATCCATAGGCTGATTTACAGTGAATTGTATCCTATTTGTTTGGATAATTATAAAGAATTTTAATTTAGTATTTAATTCATTGGATGCACAAAATAGGGCTAGTGAAAGATTATGCCTGTGACTTGATTTTTTTGGAGTTAGATTATTCTTTTGTTTTTTATTTGTTTATATATTTGAGCATGTTTTGTAGTAAAGAGGTTACTTTGCGTTTAGGAACATTTTACTAGCTTGATGATAATACGTTGGAGGCTTTATATAGGAAAACATTCTTATATTAGTTGGGTTTTTTTAAGTGGAGATTATTGGAAATATTTACAAATATTTAGAAATACTCCCTATCTGCCCTGTCCTCCCCAATATTACAATAAGCATCAATAGGTTTGAGTATATAACAGTTCTATTTACTGTTTCTGATAGGTGTGTGGGGTCTGATTTAGTTTTAGGTTAATGAGATTTACAGACATTTATAATGAAACCTGTGAATTATTATCTTCCTTATAATATTTAATAATGTAATAATTGTAAGGGAAAATAAAACACGCTGAGTTTGAACATGTTTGTGTGTATGGAAGAGTGTGTATATTCTATTCAGTCATTGACCAAGGTTACAATTTAAATTCTCATTCTGTATACTTGTTTTTGGTAAATTCAGTGACAGAGATGAAAAGCAATAATAAGTTGCATTAATCAAATTAATTTATTATGATTGAGGTAATTTGATAGTTTTAGCAAAGATTATATAGATTTAATCATTAAATAAGCAATATACTGCCATGCATTTTTTTTAAGCATGAGCCTCTTTGTGACCTTCTTCAATTCTTATTTCTTGCATCCTGACTTCACTTGACTGGCTGGTTGGCTCACAGCTGGCTGATACTGGGTTGGTTGGCTCACGGCTGGCTGACACGGGGTTGGTTTGCTCACAGCTGGCTGATACTGGGCTGGTTGGCTCACAGCTGGCTGACACGGGGTTGGTTGGCTCACAGCTGGCTGATAAGGGGTTGGTTGGCTCACAGCTGGCTGACACGGGGTTGGTTGGCTCACAGCTGGCTGACACGGGGTTGGTTGGCTCACAGCTGGCTGATACTGGGTTGGTTGGCTCACAGCTGGCTGACACGGGGCTGGTTGGCTCACAGCTGGCTGAGTTTGGTCTGGCTGGCATGGAGTTGGCTGAGGTACCACAGGTACCACTGTGTCTATTAATGACAAACACAACTTCATAAAAATACAAAAATAATTTCAATCATATATCATCATAGTTTAAATAATACAGTAAAATCTTATATTATGCCAAAATGGCTATATCTTTTTTGAATGGCCATGTCCAGATAGCTGGGTGAAATTAGCACAATCTCTCATTAATAAATACATCTGGCGGGGCAAAACTCTGAGAATAAATTTGAAGCGCTTATCTTTAAAAGTTAAATTAGGAGGATTAGGGATCACTATCTTGAAAGACAATCAAAAGGCTTGTAGTTTATCGCATGCCTTTAACACTCAATTAGAGAGCTCTAGGGTGGAAATTTGGTATAAAATTGAACAGGATTTAACTCAAGTTGAAGTGCCCTCAATGGAATAGGGACCCTTATTTTGGATAATTCAGCCAAAATATGTCAGTTCACTAACATATAGTTCTAACAGTGTCACACTTAATGGTATTTTAACTGAGTGGGCGAAAAACAGAAAAGAAATTAATTTGTATAACAAGTTAATACCCTCTCTTCCACTGGCTTATCTTGCATACTGTATTCCAGATATAAAGCTAAATAAGTGGTCGGAAGGAGGGCTGGTAAGAAAAGATAATCTAATAAATAATAATTCCTGGACTGATTTTCCGTCGTTAAATTTGAAATATAAATTATATGGAAAGGAAGTTTTTAATTACTTTTGGTTAAAAGGTTTTTGTCAGGAATATGTTTCTAGAGAAAAATCGAATAACATAATTTGGCTTGGAAAAATATCGTCAAAAAAATGAATAGCTGACTGTTTACAATTTTTGTCGAGACCCCGACAAACCTACAGTAGCAATTATTAATAAATGGCAAGCTGACCTAAGTGTCCAAATTAGTTGCGAACAATGGAGAGAGGCCTTATACTCAGTTTGTAAAAATATTCATTGCCTTAAGTTAGTAGAATGCCAAACAAACTCGCAAACAGATGGTATATGGTTCCTAGCAGAACGGGTAAATTTATCAATAGTCAAGATCATAGATGTTGGCAATGCAGTATAGAAAGAGGAGACTATCTACACATATGGTGGGATTGTGGTCCACTTCAGCTATTTTGGAAGATGATGTTACACAAGACTAAAATTTTATCTTCTATAAATTTATCGTTCTCCTTCATATTTCTCCTTCAATTAAATATTAGACAACTATGTGGCAATTTAGCTCCCTTCGTAATTCACATATTAGTAGCCTCTAAGATTACTATTGCAAGATATTGGAAACTTTTCGCTAGTTCCAGTTTGGCCTATAGTTAAAGAACAATTGAAATTTTAAATAGTTAAAGGGCAACAGTTATAGGATAACAACATAGATATGATCTTTGGTTACAAAAAATAGAAAATAGTTAATTTCTCTTATACACCTTATTTCAAATATTGGATCCTCAATATAGCTATTTTGTGTTATTCTCTTATGAAGGTAGGGCTGCTGATGACATGGGATTTCTATAGTCTCCTGGTATGCCCCACCGAGGATCAAGCTGGTTTGAAGGATAGATTGATTGTACTATGACCACGATTGTTACGTGGCTTTTGTTTGTAATGTTAAGTTGAGTATGGAGGTTTTTTTTGTATTATTTTCTTATTCCTCTTTTTATTTATGTGGATACATTTACTGAGTAAATCCATTGGAAGAAGATTTAATTAGTCGTGCTAACACAACTTTGAAAATGTGACATGAATAATAATATAGAAGATTTTGGCTAAATAAGTTTTAATACTCTGTAAGTATGCAAATATTGGATCCTCAATATAGCTATTTTGTGTTATTCTCTTATGAAGGTAGGGCTGCTGATGACATGGGATTTCTATAGTCTCCTGGTATGCCCCACCGAGGATCAAGCTGGTTTGAAGGATAGATTGATTGTACTATGACCACGATTGTTACGTGGCTTTTGTTTGTAATGTTAAGTTGAGTATGGAGGTTTTTTTTGTATTATTTTCTTATTCCTCTTTTTATTTATGTGGATACATTTACTGAGTAAATCCATTGGAAGAAGATTTAATTAGTCGTGCTAACACAACTTTGAAAATGTGACATGAATATTAATATAGAAGATTTTGGCTAAATAAGTTTTAATACTCTGTAAGTATGCAATGTGTCCGGTATTGTGTTTATGTATACGAAGAAGATTCCATTAATATAATGTGTTGGATAAGTATTAAAACATTTAATAAAAAGTATAAATATTAAAATACAGATTTACATGTGCATTTATTTTCATTCAACCATAAACGGGATATTTGTTAATCTTCAATGATCTTTATTATTTGTAGCACGTCTTGGTGTTGATATATTATTAGCAAACTCACATCACTAGTCAAATATATACAAATTAGTAGTAATCTGTATTAACAAACTAACGTGTACTTGTAAACATATCAGGGTATAGTCTCCATTTTACATGAATTGTCTGGAAGTATTGATTTAACTCTATTCTCCTGCACGTGTTCTTGGATATTGCAATCCACGCTTTTTTCATTTTTCATTGCACTCCATACTTTTTTTGAAATGCGTTGTACAGATAAGACATTGAAATACATGCACAAACTAATAAACTCAAATAATAAAAAATAACAAGTCATTCACATTTTTCTGCTTCTACAAAATTAACAAACCATGCTTTCCAAGTCTGCGTTACAAAGACAATGAAATAATCAGAAATTTAATGAATGTTAATGCTTAACTCTTGTCTTTTTTATATTTAAAATGTATATTTGTATTTGTCTAATTTTTTCTCTTACCAATATTGAAACATGACTGTACCAGGGATAACTAATAGCAGATGGAAATTATTTTACCATTTTCCCCAGACCCATAATCAATATATACCATTAACGGCTGCGAAATATAAGGGTGTTGTCTTGAATGCTTCTCCAATTTAGAGTAGTAAACACCAGAGATCATTCTAGGGGTGTTTTGAAGTGCTAACCTCATCCCATTACTGTTGTCATTCTTGCTTTGTGATTGAAATGATAATCTGAGCCAATTAAAAACACTAATTTAAAGAACGTAAAAGCCCCCAGTCAAGCAGTACGGACACCCTGAGTATTTAATGCATTGCATTAAATATTCCAATGGCCATAGCCAAATTTGTTCAGAGCGGGCAAGGCATTCATTTTACTGAATGACCTTGTTGTGATGTTCAAATTCAAATGCATAAAGCCCGCTGTCCAATAGGAATTAACGTTTCAAGTCCAGCAATTAGTATGGAACTACAAAGTATCTCCATCTGCAAACAATATGGTGGGCCATAAACAAACATCGTAGCCATAGCTATGACAGAGCCAAACCTTCACAACAAAGGGGGATTGTAAAATGTAAGGGACATATTTGACATCTTTGCTCAAAAAGCAAAATACATTCAAAACTGAAAGATTTATCTGCAAGGTGCGAATGTATCAGCTTTAGAAAAAGTTTGAATGCAAGTCCTTTTTCTATTTATTTATTTTTCATAGTGAATAACTTACTCTGTTTGTCCGCATGATGATGGTGGTGGTGCTTCTCATAATGACCAACATCTTTTGGTTGATCCTTGTGACCTCCTTTGACTCCAGACATGGCTTTGAATAAGGCTATCTGCTTCTGGATCCAAATTGAGTAAAGAGAAATTAATGTTTGACTGTTCTACAAAAAGGATCCTCTTTTATACTCGCTAATGGATGCAGATTAGTCATGTGTTGATTTGGACATGAAGAATGAGGATATTCAGGAAATGTTTGCTTACATAGTTTTACATCCCTTTTGACAGCTGATCCACCTCAATCCCCCTTCAATTGCTTCACCATTTCATGATTCACCAGAATCTTTGTGTCTCCTTAGGTTGAAGAATATACGATTGTGTGATTTTGGGTGGACTCAGCATCTCCCTAATCAATAAGGTGAGGCCAAATACAACATAATGAAAAACAAATGTGCAGTTTAGTGTATATCACTCTGACTTCTTAATTGTATACCTGTCGTTATATTAGGTTTATATCATTTTTATCACTTGTGTAACAATTTCCACTGGTATAGCAAGTATGAGTAATAATTATTACTACTTCAATTGTGGATTTCTGTTTTTGAGATAAAAACCTGAGAAAAATGTTTTTACCTCCAAGAATTATTATTTTGTTTCTCGGTCTCAAAAAAATGTGGGAGCCATTCTAGAGAAATTGAATCTATCTGTGATCTTTTTATACCTGGATTTTCATTTGCCACCAGTGACAACAGTATGTAAATAAGTCGTAATCTAAGTATATTATTTTCTAACCATTTACATTTTATTTAATCTATAAGGAAATGTGTTAAACCCACCTGACATTTTAAAATTGTGGTTTGAAAGTTTTGAATTTTAATTTGTTATTGAACTAAGATTTATAATCATTGCCCACTCAGCTATCAAATGTATTTTCTTGACTGACTACTGGTAGTCAAGTTGCCCTCATACATTAGAGTCACCAAACACACTCTTTTTGAGTTATCTAAGAACTTTACTTATGTAGTTTAGACACCGAAGGTCGTAAATATTTATATGTATTTTTTTATCACCGTGCAACATTTACCAGTGGTATGGCAAACTAATTTTGGAAAACATAACAATTTTATTCTGGAATTACTGAACTTAATAATTTTGCACATGTTTTATGTGCTCGACATTACCTATTACTACCAAGTGAAGGGGATTGTGATGGGGATGGCTTGTGCCCCATCGTATGCCAACCTTCACAATGGTGGTGGTTTTCTCAGATAAAATGAGGTGTCACATGGAATCCATTATAATCTGGAAATGTTTTATAGATAACGTGTTGATTATTTGGACAGACACATTGAAGAAATATTCTACGGGTTTGTGAACATACTTAATAATAGTCAATACAATTTGAAGTTCACAGCGGAGCTTCGCAATCCACCTTTGTACTTTCTTGATACAACATTAACAATAAGTTCAGTAGGCAACATTAAAACCAATCTATATAGGAAACCTACAGATACCAATAGTCTCTTAAATTGGGACAGTTATCATCCTATCCCACTGAGGAAAGGAATCCCAGTGTGACCATATCTTTGGCTCAGACAAAATTGTTCTGGTCTTAATGCATTCAAAAGCAAAGTAAGGGGAATGGGCATTTTCAGAGTGAAGAGATATCCTAATAGATGTCTTAACAGAGCTTACAACAGGACACTCATGACTGACAGAACCTAATCAATGAAAAAGGATTAGGTCAACCAACAGAAATAACTTAGACGTATTGCTAGATTTGATGCATGATGGGACCATGTAAAAGATCTTAGGTAGATTCTAGCCTCTATTGACGCAAGACAACCTGCTGAGGGATGTAATATCCCCACATGTATCAATCACTGCAAGAAGGGGCAGGAATCTAAGGGTCCTATTGGTCCGAAGTTACTTTTAACCTAAAAGACCTCCAACTAACTGTCTATCGAACAAACTAACAGGTACCCATTGCAGGTTTGCAACAATGTGCAATAAAATTGTTTAGAAATTGTTCATTTCTTATCTCCTCTTCTATAATAATTTACAGTTGGATATTTCTAGTCGGAAGAAAAATGAACTAGATTCTTTGAGTGGCATCGGAGCAATCTTAGACCCTCATACCAGACCACCCCATGAGATTCCTTTTTTATATATGATGGGGTAATTCACAATACCTACTATAATAAACAACAGGGGACTAGTGATCCCAACAGAAGTTCAGGAATATGATGTATTTGGCTTCTTGGTGAAGAATGGTCCCATCTTTTGATATAGGATCGTGGGGAACATTTAATATCCTTATATACAATGAACAACATATACCTGCACATGAATATGTCTCCCTGGTTTTATATCTTGTTCCTAAAACCATGATTATAGCAAATTCCTGGTATGTACTATAATATGAAAATCTAAAAAAATTAACAAGTGTGCTAATTATAGTATGTTGTCTGGTGCAGCTAAAATTACCCAAGTGTAATGTCACTGTTTACACTTAACAATTGTAATAAAGTGAAAAGAAAGAAAAGGTGATTTGTGCACACAGAAACAAATAACTTGTTTACCTTATATTCATTAACATTCTAATAATCAAACCATAGGTAGTTCTTTGAAACCTATTTTTAAATGAATTAAAAAACACACATAGTGTAAACTGTATATGTGAGTTAATATAAGTGTTAAAATATTCCTTCAAACTCACAATTCCCAGATACCATTAAAAGCTGGCTCGGTACTTATGGTGCTTTTCATCTCATCCGTGAGATATATAATGGGAATGCAGAGTAAACGCCCTCAGGAACTCGGTACTGTTGGTTTTATAGGAAACGTCAGAGTCCAGGGTGGATATTTAGTAAAAATGTATTTAACAGAATTAAAAACAAAATTTAGTTTTTTTAAAAATAGAATATAAAATATTGTAAAGTAGCAATTTTTATATATCGGGTGCATGATTTTGGTGCAAAACTGGTCCTATACAAAAGATATATTGACGATATTTTTATTATTCGGAAGGGATCTGATGATCTTTTTAATGTCTTTTTTAATTCTCTCAATCTTAATGATTGGGGAATTTGTTTAACTAAAAGTGTGAGTAATAGAAGTATTGATTTTTTACATCTGAATATTTATACTTTTAACAATATTTTAATGACTCAGACTTTTTAAAACAAGTGGATGTGAACAGCTATATCGTGTTCAATAGTTGTGACCACAAGCCCTGGCTGTCCAATATACCGAGAGGACAATTGTTAAGATTACAAAGAGACTCTTCTAACAATCAAGATTTTTCGAACCAGGCCGAGTTTTAAAAAAAAAAACATTTGTCCAAAGAGGTTCCAATGAAAGCGATCTGGATATTCAAATTAACAATGTTACATTATTAGAAAGATCCCCTCTTTTAAAATATAATAATAAGAAAAATACGACAGACAATAAATATAAAAATAGTCAGATGCTTTTTATTTTTAATCATTCAAGCAAAATAGGTGCCATTAAGAATATTATAAACAAAAATTGGCGTATTTTACAACAAGAAGAGGAAATACAGAAATATATAGGTTCCAAGACAAAATGTATTTGTAGATGTGCAAAAAATTTTAAACAGATTTTAACTAACAGTTTCTTAGCGAAAAGAATTCCAGATAATACCAACTTCTTAGCAAATTGGTAAAAAGTATTGGTAGTGGAGCGCTGATTGAAAATAGAGATAGATGAGAATAGGGTGCAAAAATAGGGAACCTAACAACCTATACAATATTGAACAAAATAATTAATAAACCCTTTTCTTCTAATAGATAATAAGTCAATGACCTTATTAACACACTGACGATTAGTATTAAAAATCCATTTTATTTATCAATATAAAAATATATCTAAAAATATAAAAATAAACTTTCCATATATCACATATAATTTGTCTATTAGGAATCACAAATCAAGCCATGAAAAGTCCAGACCTTATTTGAAATTCTCGGCGTCCTGAGTCAGGAAAATGGTAGTGCTGAAAAATATCAAACAATAGTCTTCTCTGAAGTTGAGTTGATGGCTGATGGTGATGGGAGTCAGACCCCTCCAGGTGCCTTTCTCCACTTTGGCGGCTTTATCAATGGATGCGGTCTGTCTCTTGGTGTTCGTTTATATAGTGTCTGCCGGCTTTCTTTTGACCGTGGCAAATTAGTGATCAACAGTGTGTGTTACAAATTCTATCCATTCACTATGTATCTAAATAACAATATTTGATTAAACCCAGAAGCTATTTTAATTAAATTGCTACTTATCATTTTAATCGGCACAATGTATCACTTTCTCGTTTAACTACCGTTACTATGGTAACACCCGCTTGAGCGGGTTTAAATGTAACTGACATTTATTTCGATCTGATTAAACAGAGAAAGGTAGAGATAGGATGAAAGAAAGGTTGAAAAAAAAGAGGGTGTATAAGAAGATTATTTTTCTTAAATCTTATGCTGTAGAGCTTATTCAAGGGGAAATAGTTACCATATTTCAGCCGAAAAAGATAATTTTAATATATAAGGATTGTTAAGACAGTCTAGAAAGTCTACTCTTAATAAGTGTGTTGCAATTCCTTTGTATTAGTTCACTTCATCTTCGATATGGGCTTAGGACCAAAAAATGTATTAACTATGTAATTCGTCATATGAGTGTGTTATTCTTAAAGGGACCCTCCCTATATTACTCAGGGTACATCCCATTAGAAAAAATCCTAAAAATAAAATAAAAATATGAGTAGAAATAAAAATAAATAAAAACTAAAAATAGCAATTATGATAAAATCGAATAAGCCTTGCAGCTTCCTATCTTAAAGGGCCAGGCACAAACTCTTAATAAAAAATTTAAAAAAACTAGTTTACGCAATTGTTCCGCTAGAAGAGTAGAAGTTCATCCCAAAAAAATGACAGAGTTCAAACTCAGCATTTAATCCCTTAGGCTGCAGCGTATCTAAATTGTATATCCATTTCATTTCGGTGATGTCCAGTTGTTTATTATGAACTCCTCCTCTCCAGTTTTTGTTTACTTTACATATCCCTTTAAAGTCCAAAAGGCTCATATCTGAATTGTGTTGTTGTTTAAAATGGGCTGACACCAAGTGCTGCATATATCCTTTCCTATGTTCAGCATATGCTCTCTGAGTCTAACGTACATTTGCCTCTTGGTTCTTCCTACGTACTGGAGTCCACACGGGCACTCCAGTACATAGATCACGTTAGTGCTATGGCATGTGATGTGTTCTTTTATTTTAAAAGATTCCGTCTCTTTCTTGCAGTTCTTTTTCATGACTTCAAATACTCCTTTTATTTGTTTGTTCCTACTTGTTTTGCATGGATGCAATCTAAACAAAAGAAGAAACCGTTCTTTTTTGTTTTGGTTCCGTCTTTCCTTCCTCTTAGGTGCTTGTTTGTTATTTTCCTTCTTGGATTAGGTGCACCCCTGAAAAAAATTATAAGTCTTTCCGGTAAACTGCCAGCAAGTATTTTATCTTTTTTCAATAGATGCCAGTGTTTTGTGAGTATTCTTTTTAATTGTGCATTTTCTTTATTGTAATTTAAGATGATCGCTGGAAACATTTCTCCTGGTCTTGTTGCTTGTGGTTTATCTTTATTCTTTAGGAGATTAATACAGTCTAAATCCTCTACTCTACATAGTGCATCCTCTATTTCATTGTGTTGATAGTTATTTGACAGGAATTTATTCTTCACTATTTCCGCCTGTTCCCTGTATACTTCAAAGTCTGTACAGTTGCATCTCAGGTGCCTGAATTCATTATAAGGTACATTTTTAAACCATGCAGGCAAGTGACAGCTCTCTTTAAGGATGGAGCTGTTCACGTCTACGTCTTTGAAGTGTGTTTTTGTTTTGACTGTGCCGGAATCTATATAAATTGTTAGGTCAAGGAATTCCACTTGTGTTTTATTGCAGGTAGTGTTCAGTTTAACTCAGCAGGTATTCTTGCTCACGTATTCTAGGAACTCTTGCAGGTCTACCATCTTGCCTTCCCATATAAAGAAAACATCATCGATGTATCTTTTATATCTGTGGATATTCATATTCCAGGGATGCACATTCCAAATGTGATTGTCCTTCCAATCCCCCATGAACAGGTTAGCAAAGCAAGGGGCAAATTTCGTCCCTATAGCAGTTCCCTTCTTCTGGAGGTAAAACTGATCTTCAAATAGGAAATAGTTGTTTTTCAAAATAAACACAATCCCTTCTATTATAAATACAATTTATAAGGACACGACACAGATGATTAAAGAACTGGACTCTATTTCCTGGCACGATAACTACATTTTAGTATCCACAGACGTGACCTCCTTGTACACGTTCATAGACCACCAACAAGGCTGTGACTCCGTGAGGAATGCATTAAAGAAATATGGGGAACTGGAAGACACTCAAATTTCATTTTTTTTTTTTTATTAAGGATTTTTTCTAATAGGATATACCCTGAGTAATATAGGGAGGGTCCCTTTAAGAATTACACACTCATATGACGAATTACATAGTTAATAAATGTTTTGGTCCTAAGCCCATATCGAAGATGAAGTGAACTAATACAAAGGAATTGCAATACACATATTAAGATTAGATTTTCTAAACTGTCTTAACAATTCTTATATATTAAAATTACCTTTTTCGGCTGAAATACGGTAACTATTTCCCCTTGAATAAGCTATAGCATAAGAGTTAAGAAAAATAATCTTCTTATACACCCTCTTTTTTTCAACCTTTCTTTCATCCTATCTCTACCTTTCTCTGTTTAATCAGATCAAAATAAAAGTCTGTTACATGTAAATCCGCTCAAGCGGGTGTTACCATAGTAACGGTAGTTAAACAAGAAAGTGATACATTGTGCCGATTAAAATGATAAGTAGCAATTTAATTAAAATAGCTTCTGGGTTTAATCAAATATTGTTATTTAGATACATAGTGAATGGATAGAATTTGTAGCACACACTGTTGATCACTAATTTGCCACGGTCAAAAGAAAGCCTGCAGACACTATATAAACGAACACCAAGAGACAGACCGCATCCATTGATAAAGCCGCCGAAGCGGAGAAAGGCGCCTGGAGGGGTCTGACTCCCATCACCATCAGCCATCATCTCAACTTCAGAGAAGACTATTGTTTGATATTTTTCAGCACTACCATTTTGCTGACTCAGGACGCCGAGAATTTCAAATAAGGTCTGGATTTTTCATGGCTTGATTTGTGATTCCTAATAGACAAATTATATGTGATATATGGAAAGTTTATTTTTATATTTTTATATATATTTTTTATATTGATAAATAAAATGGATTTTTAACACTAATCTTCAGTGTGTTAATAAGGTCATTGACTTATTATCTATTAGAAGAGAGGGATTTATTAATTAATTTGTTCTTATCAAATTGTTCAAAAAGTCAACAAGGTTTTTTTCATTGCGGTATGTGTAACACATGTAAAAATACGGATATAACAAACAAAAATGTTCAGCTCTCTTATAACAAAAAAAAGAATTTAAAATAAAATCTATGATTACATGTCATTCAAGTAATGTCATATATTTATTTAGCTGTACATGCGGATACCAATATGTTGAAAAAACGTTGAGACCTTTAAAAGTCCGAATAGGGGAACATGGAAGAAATATCAAAAAAGCATTTTTAAATCACAGCGTATCGAAATATTTTTTGGAAAAACATAGACCAGACCCAAAACTTGTAACCTTTTGTGCAATAGGAAAAGTTCAAGCACATTGGAGAGGAGGTAACCTCCCTAAAACAATTAAGTACCCAGAAAGTAAAATGGATTTTTGAGATGCGCACTTTAACCCCTATGGGCCTTAACATTGATTTTAGAATTAATTATATTTTATGAAAAGGAATTTTTAAACCTTGAACAATTTTTACTTTTCCTTTTTTTATGTTCATATATTATATAGTATTATTCTAGGTTTTTTTCTAGGTATTTTATTTGTATAAAAAAGTCTTGTCAGAATATCTACCTCACAATTCACTTGAAGCTAAATATACCCCCTTTTTTCTGTATTGGTTTTTGCACTTATTTTTATATGTATTTTTTTAACTGCATGAGTCTATTAATAATTTATAGTGTTAAATTATAGGAAAGTCTTTTTCATATATTTATAATGGAAATGGATTTTAATATATATTATTTTTATATCTCCCCCATTACATTTTTTGCCTTTCTAATATGGACTGTGGACACATTAACATCTATGCCCCACTCTAAAATAGATGACTGTGAAAATAACACTGATCTGAAGAAAAGACTGTTTCGGCATGACGGACGTAAAGGCGCATGCGCCATAGGAAATGACGTATTGGAACATTATGATCAGCTCGACGGAATACATAGCTGTGAAGGACTGACAGTCGGAAATGGAACATTGGCAATAAATGAATTATGTGCAGCCAGGGGACATCTTGGGAAGGGCAAGGACAATATGTGCGAGATCGGAAGTTCGGCCACATTGAGATTGGCGAGGAACTTCCGGTTTTGACCAAATATGGATGTAGGTGGTAATTTTATACAGATGTATTAAATTGTTTTAATTATATCGATGTTTGTATGATATATAAGAGTGAATGTGCTCATTTGAAAAATAGATGCACATGAGAAAGACCCGTCTGAAAGGGTGAAACGCGTTGTGCTACTTTACAATATTTTATATTCTATTTTTAAAAAAACAAAATTTTGTTTTTGTTTTTAATTCTGTTAAATACATTTTGACTAAATATCCACCCTGGACTCTCTAGTTTCCTGTAAAACCAACAGTACCGAGTTCCTGAGGGCGTTTACTCTGCATTCCCATTATATATCTCACGGATGAGATGAAAAGCACCATAAGTACCGAGCCAACTTTTAATGGTCTCTAGGAATTGTGAGTTTGAAGGAATATTTTAACACTTATATTATCTCACATATACAATTTACACTATGTGTGTGTTTTTAAATTCATTTAAAAATAGGTTTCAAAGAACTACCTATGGTTTGATTATTAGAATGTTGATGAATATAAGGTAAACAAGTTATTTGTTTCTGTGTGCGCAAATCACCTTTTCTTTCTTTTCATGTACTATAATATGTTTATAATTGAGACGCTGATTGACACTGAATTAGTTAATGTGAGTTAGTGGTTGTGGAATTTCAGATATGGATGTTCTCAGGTTGGTAGGTTGCCTCAAAAGCTGTGAGTCAACCAGGGTATTTAGATTGAGATCGGTCTATCATGGATAGATTGTCAGGCCACCGCTGGTTTCTGCTATTCAAGGGATGTCCCCTACTAGTGATCATTCAATACACAGTGCTATTTTTCTATATATTACCTTTTCGCTCTTTCCTAGCTATGTTGTTTCCTGGTGGGGTTTACTTACAGTGATAGGCTTAGCAGTTAGCCTGCTTCTCCTATATTCCAGGTAAGTCTATACTTACAGGTGGGGCTGACTGTCGGTGATAGGCTTAGTAGTCATTTGGTTTCTTTTTGACTCTATCATTGTGTACCTCTTTAGGTGGGGCTGCCTCTCGGTGTTAGCCATGCATTTATTCCGATTTAGATCATGTTGTATCTTTATTAAGTGGGGCGGACTCACAGTGATTGATTTAACTGCTCCTCCTGTACTTTGTATTGTATACTTGTTTCCGCGACTTTGCCGGTGAGAGGCGTATAATATATTTGGCCTGTTTGTATTATGAGTCGATTGAGTTATTTTGGGCTACTTGCTCTTGTTATCCACCCAAGTGAGTCTGCCTCCTATAGGATCCTTGATTTTATAGTTCCATATCACTTGAGACGTATATCTTAGATATGGCTGGCAATGATAGGATATGTATCACCCAGCCCCCAGGAACATTAGATACTTGGTGTTAACGTTATGTCCCTATCTTTCCTTAGTTCTATAGCAGTTACTCCATTTTGATACGATGTTACAGTATTCAGGTCGGCATGTATCCAATAAAGTCAATGTAGACACTAATCACAATTTATTCGAGCAGATGCTTAGTACAATGTATCCACAACTTACAGTTATCAGTGTGTTTCTTTTTATGGTATAAACTCTTTACTTTTTGTATCTGCTGTGCAATCCTGCCATTACCAGATTAGGGATCCCTTCTTGGGAAACTCTGCTCTACTTTGTTTGTGTATATTCATAATCCCGGCACGTGCCCAGGATAGAACTGGCACTAGTCTAGCTGACTAACCACTACAGACTATCTACAGACTAGTGGGGAATTTTTATATCGTTTTTTACTATCAATTGTATTATTTGCATTCAATTTCAGTATAAATCCAACACTATAGATTAGAAATATTTTAATGATTTTTTTTTTCGTAGACATAGTTCCCTGCCTTCGCTAACGGCAGCAGCAGTGCCACATTTCACATTAGGCAAAGTATGCACCTACCAAAGTATGTTACCACTGTAACACTCAGTGCTCTCCTAGCTCCTCCAGTGTCTGTGTGTGAGGCTGGACAGGAATTGGAAGGGATCACGTCCCATCTGCCCACTAACAGCCTCTCACACAGGAAATGCCTTGCAGGAGGAGCGGGGGAAGCTCTGTGTGATGTAACAGCTCCTGCAGCTCTAATATCATCGGATTGACAGGTCTACAGAAGATATAGGAGGGAGAGTACTTTACAAATAACCAGGCAGTAACTGAACCAATTACAATGCAAACCATCACTTTATAGCTATGTCTTCTAGAGTTAACCCTTTCCTGCCTACATTTTTGTCTTGTACTGATACCTTTTTTTTTACTTTCATTACACTAAATTACAAAAAAAGTTATAATTGTGTGCCCTTTGCTGTTCTTAAAGGAACACTCCAAGCACCATAAACACTATAGTGGGCTGTTGTAGTTATGGTGCCTGTATTGCACTGATGAACAGCATGATTTCTTACCTGGTGTCCACTGGCAACCACTGCCTGCCTCCACTATTTATGAGTGAGACCTGGAAGTTCTTAAGCAGGAGTGTCCATTAGCTCTCTTGTGCAAAGCTAGCCCATTTGCCTAGAGTGTCAGCAGATCACTCTCATCCAATGAGCTATGCCCTGCACTGCTCAGCTTAGCTCAGACAGAGAGCTTCCTACAAAGGAGTGGGCACCAGGCTCTGGTAATGATGCTTTGAGTATTCCTTTAACCCTTTCTTTGTGGCCGGTTTTACCTCCAATATTTACTCCTCCTGTGCAGCCATTATGCATGTGTTTACAGTCTCACCCACCTCTCCATTCCCCACCATAACACCTAAAACCATAGAAATATGTTATTCAATTTTTTTCTGTTAATAAACTATTGGGATAGCCCTAATGAACTATTACCATGCCCCCATATCCTACATTATGGTGCATTCAGATAGGTTAATGTGCACACACTGGCCAAGGACTTAGTTCAGAGCTGGATTACCATTAGGCAACCAAAGTGGCTGCTTAGGGACCAGTGAGACCCTGATTGAGCCTGGAGCTTCGACTCTGATCAAAAATTGTCCCTGCCGGCCCTTTAAAAAAATATCCTTCCCTGGTGGTCTTTGATGGAGCTGTAACTCCCTCGCAGTTCTAATGCTTTGTGAGGGACTCAGAATTTAGAAGCCAGAATTCCAAACCTATGCTCTGACCAAAGAGCACCAGACCAGAAGGCCTGCAGCTGCAACAATGGTCTACCGGACCACCATGGACCCCACCAGACCACCAGGTAATGTGTTTGTGCCCCCCCTTCCAGCCAAACCTCTCACATAGTGTTGCTCATACACAAATGTAGCCCTAATAATCGTCACTCACCCCCCAACCTTGTCACCCTTACCATCCCTCACTATCACACTCACCACCCCTCACTCTGCCGCACTAAACCCGACACTCTGTCACAGAGGTACACATTAATACACAATGATGCTCTTGCACATATTCGTTCACAAATTCAAGGTATTCATAAGTAATAGACCTCCTACTTTCCCACAAAGGGTTATCCCAGGCAAGAGCTTTACTGGTCGATTCTTAGCTCTATCAGATGGAAATGACTTGGATGAAGCTTTAAAGTGGTTTTGAATCCCTACACAAGTGCTTGTGGAGCAGGGAGCGATTCAGCTGGAGTTGGGCAGTACATGCCAACAATGTTTGAAACGCCTGAGCAAATTGATCCATGCCATGATCAAGTTCCTCTAACTTTGCCTCACAAGTCAACTTTTGTTGACTTAATCCTGCAGTGTCCATGGCCCTGTTGTAATATCAAGATTAACAATTACCCCAAATGCAGAACTTAAGTCAACTAAATAAATCTTAACCAGAAATCCTTAAATGTATTACCAGACTTTAGAATGGCAGGATTTAATGTTAATAATAGAATAGTACAGGACAAGCTGAGATCAGTAAACAGGATGGAGGTAAACATTAAGACAAGTCAGAGGTCAAGAAATACAGACGTCAGAATAGTCAAGGTGCAAGCCAATTGTCAAAACACAATGGAATCAATAGAATAAACGCACTCTCGGATTTCCAGAATGTCACTGAGAAATATTTATTTTGAGTTTAAATAGCCTAAAAATGATGCTGATTGGCCAATGGTCATCACACGACAATGTGTGTGTGACGTCAACGTGATGGCACATGCATGTTTGTGACTGGAAATAAGGGTTGAACCGATGTAGTCATAAAAGGCTCTATCATGCAGCGCTAGGGTATCTCAGACTATCAGAGGTGGGCGCTGAGGAGGAAAGGCTAAACTGTAGTGGTGGCGCTCCCACAAACATTGTGGGAGCACACTGTTTGGAGTGCACCAAATGGACACTGGGACAGTCCGCACCTTGAATATATCGTGTAATTTTGCACACCAGTTGTAAAGAAAGATATTGCAAAACTAGAAAAAGTGCAGAGGCGAGCTAGAAAATTAATAAATTATGTGGATGCAGGGTCAATACAAACTGCTATGAGCTAATCTGTTCATTAGCAGGAATATGCAAAGACAAGAGGTCACCCATTGAGACTGGGAGAGAGGCGCTTTTGCTTACAGTAGAGGCAATATTCTTAATAGCAGTGGTTCCCAAAACAGTCCTGACGGCTCCTCTACTAGTCCCAGATTTAGGGATTAACAAGTTTTTTTTTTCTTAAAACACCTTAGAGACAACTGGGTAATCCTTACATCCTGGACTGGTAGGGGAGCCTTAAAGACTGATTTGGGAACTACTGCTTTACAGTAAGAACAATAAAGATATGGCATTTTCTACAATAAGAGGTAGTCTTATCTGCTTCTATAAATAATTTTAAAAAGACTTGGATACTTTGGTGCATTAACAGAATATTTAATTATATAATTGCTATGTATGTTAACAGATTGTTGATCTAAGGAGAAATCTAGTTGCCATTATGGAGTCAAAGAGGAATATTTTCCCTTTTTGTGGAATAATTGGAAATGGCTACAGTTGGACTTGTTTCCTTGTTTTGGATTAAAATAATGGGATTCAAAGTTGAACTTGATAGATTTTAATCTTTTATTGTTTTGTTTGCAACCTAGACAACTACGTAACATCTGCCTACTGGTAATGTCTCTCTATGCAACGCTAAACGAGAGCGCTTTGCTTCAAGACAAATAGCTAACATAGCTCCTAATTCTTACATCTAAATCTCTTTGCCCCTTTGTCGGATGTTTTAGACTTTTTAAAAATAGTGCAGTAAAATAATAGAGATAATTTAGGACCTGTGTGACTGCATTCAACGAAGAAATGACGTTATTATGAGGAAAAGTGTAACCCTAAAACATATTAGTCCCTTGATATTGATATAAAATTGCACCTTTTGAAATGTGACCAACATCTGTGATTTATTTAGCAAATGTTTTTTTAGTTTGACAGGGACACATAATATGATATGTTGACATCTAGTGGCAATTTTTGGTAAGGCACTCCCTTGGAAAACGAGTACATACACTTTTTTTAAGACAGATTTTTTTTACATTTTAAATACTTTTCTAATCTTAAACATAGGCATGCAGTCCTAAACATAGTTATAATAAAAATGACTCAATGATTTCTTGGTTTTATCTATTTATCCCACCCGATGAGGGTCGTCTATTTCTTATGGAAGTCATTAGGGCACCAAATAGGAGGGATAAAAATAGCCCTGATTGGTAGATTGCCCCAGAGGGTGCAGTGGGATCACTCAAGGAATGTGTCTGTTCTCTCTAGCAGGTCCCTCCCTCCTTCCCCTATGACTGCAGTGTTTGTGGTGGCTGCAGTGCTCACATAGCTGAGTTCAGGCACTTAGAATGGCGGTAAGCACAGCAATACCATTAGGTGCCTGCCACCATGCTGACAGTCCCAGGCTCCATCCCCTAATAGCAGCCTTATATCCAGTGCTCCGGTCTTCAACAGTGGTAGCAGGCATTGCTTTACCATTGGGTGCCTGAGCTGACCGACTCCCCAGCGCCGTCCTATCCCTTACAGTAGCAGCAGTTGCATTTATTTTTCACAAAGACTGGAGGGGCAAGATTAAATTTTATTATGTTCATGCCGCCATGCGGTCTCTCTCCCTGTGTACTTGATTGCCTTTTTAATGCAGGCTCATCAACCATTGGGTGTCTGCCTAAATACGATTTCAAAAGATTCAATTAGTAATCCCAAATCCAGCAAGTTGCGTGGCCAGTGGTAGCAGAAACTATTTCCCTTATGGTGACAGGCAGTGCTCTAACAGCAGCTGCCTGTCACATTCACTCCCTCACCTGCCTCCAATAATCCAACATGATCCACTCTAATGGCAGTGCCTGTCAAATTCCCTACCCTACCTGGCTCCAATGATCCAACATGATCCACTCTAATGGCAGTGCCTGTCACATTCCCTACCCTACCTGGCTCCAGTGATCCAACATGATCCACTCTAATGGCAGTGCCTGTCACATTCCCTACCCTACCTGGCTCCAGTGATCCAACATGATCCACTCTAATGGCAGTGCCTGTCACATTCCCTACCCTACCTGGCTCTAATGATCCAACATGATCCACCCTAATGGCAGTGCCTGTCACATTCCCTACCCTACCTGGCTCCCATGATCCAACATGATCTGCTCTAATGACAGTGCCTGTCACATTCCCTACCCAACCTGGCTCCAATGATCCAACATGATCCACTCTAATGGCAGTGCCTGTCACATTCCCTACCCTACCTGGCTCCAATGATCCAACATGATCCACTCTAATGGCAGTGCCTGTCACATTCCCTACTCTACCTGGCTCACATGATCCAACATGATCCACTCTAATGGCAGTGTCTGTCACATTCCCTACCCTACCTGGCTCCCATGATCCAACATGATCTGCTCTAATGGCAGTGTCTGTCACATTCCCTACCCTACCTGGCTCTAATGATCCAACATGATCCACTCTAATGGCAGTGCCTGTCACATTCATTACTCTACCTGGCTCCAATGATCCAACATGATCCACTCTAATGGCAGTGCCTGTCACATTCCCTACCCTACCTGGCTCCCATGATCCAACATGATCCACTCTAATGGCAGTGCCTGTCACATTCCCTACCCTACCTGGCTCCCATGATCCAACATGATCCACTCTAATGGCAGTTCCTGTCACATTCCCTACCCTACCTGGCTCCCATGATCCAACATGATCCACTCTAATGGCAGTGCCTGTCACATTCCCTACCCTACCTGGCTCCCATGATCCAACATGATCCACTCTAATGGCAGTTCCTGTCACATTCCCTACCCTACCTGGCTCCCATGATGCAACATGATCCACTCTAATGGCAGTGCCTGTCACATTCCCTACCCTACCTGGCTCTAATGATCCAACATGATCCACTCTAATGGCAGTGCCTGTCACATTCCCTACCCTACCTGGCTCTAATGATCCAACATGATCCACTCTAATGGCAGTGTCTGTCACATTCCCTACCCAACCTGGCTCCAATGATCCAACATGATCCACTCTAATGGCAGTGCCTGTCACATTCCCTACCCTACCTGGCTCCCATGATCCAACATGATCCACTCTAATGGCAGTTCCTGTCACATTCCCTACCCTACCTGGCTCCCATGATGCAACATGATCCACTCTAATGGCAGTGCCTGTCACATTCCCTACCTTACCTGGCTCCCATGATCCAACATGATCTGCTCTAATGGCAGTGTCTGTCACATTCCCTACCCTACCTGGCTCCCATGATCCAACATGATCCACTCTAATGGCAGTGCCTGTCACATTCCCTACCCAACCTGGCTCCAATGATCCAACATGATCCACTCTAATGGCAGTGCCTGTCACATTCCCTACCTTACCTGGCTCCCATGATCCACTCTAATGGCAGTGCCTGTCACATTCCCTACCCTACCTGGCTCTAATGATCCAACATGATCCACTCTAATGGCAGTGCCTGTTACATTCCCTACCCTACCTGGCTCTAATGATCCAACATGAGCCACTCTAATGGCAGTGCCTGTCACATTCCCTACCCTACCTGGCTCCAATGATCCACCATGATCCACTCTAATGGCAGTGCCTGTCACATTCCCTATCCTACCTGGCTCCAATGATCCACCATGATCCACTCTAATGGCAGTGCCTGATGATAATATGTTGGAAGCTTTATATAGGAAAACATTCTTATATTAGTTGTTTTTTAAGTGGAGGTTATTGGAAATATTTACAAATATTTAGAAATACTCCCTATCTGCCCCTGCCTCCCCAATATTACAATAAGCATCAATAGGTTTGAGTATATAACAGTTCTACTTACTGTTTGTGATAGGTGTGTGGGGTCTGATTTAGTTTTAGGTTAATGAGATTTACAGACTTTTATAATGAATCCTGTGAATTATTATCTTCCTTATAATATTTAATAATGTAATAATTGTGTGGCACCCTAAAACACGCTGGGTTAGAACATGTTTGTGTATATGGAAGATGGAAGAGTGTGTATATTCTATTCAGTCATTGACCAAGGTTACAATTTAAATTCTCATTCTGTGTACTTGTTTTTGGTAAATTCAGTGACAGAGATCAAAAGCAATAATAAGTTGCATTAATCAAATTAATTTATTATGATTTAGTTAATTTGATAGTTTTAGCAATGATTATATAGATTTAATCATTTAATAAGCAATATACTGCCATGCATTTTTTTTAAGCATGAGCCTCTTTGTGACCTTCTTCAATTCTTATTTCTTGCATCCTGACTTCACTTGACTGGCTGGTTGGCTCACAGCTGGCTGATACTGGGTTGGTTGGCTCACAGCTGGCTGATACTGGGCTGGTTGGCTCACAGCTGGCTGACATGGGGTTGGTTGGCTCACAGCTGGCTGACACGGGGTTGGTTGGGTCACAGCTGGCTGACACGGGGTTGGTTGGCTCACAGCGGGCTGACACGGTGCTGGTTGGCTTACAGCTGGCTGGCATGCAGTTGGCTGAGGTGCCACAGGTGTCACTGTGTCTATTAATGACAAAACCACATACACATATTTCAACTTCATAAAAATACAAAAATAATTTCAGTAATATATCATCATAGTTTAAACAAACACTATAGTCACCAGAACAACTACAGCGTAATGTAGTTGTTCTGGTGAGTGTAATAGTTCACTTCAGGCTTTTTAAATGCAAACACTGCATTTTCAGAGAAAAGGTAGTGTTTACATTGCCCCTAGGGACACCTCCAAGTGGCCACTCGATAGATTGCCACTTCAGGTGCTTTCTGGGTCAGTGCTGGCGAAAAAGCAGCCCTGACGTGCAGCGTCCCCAAGCTCTGCATGGAGACGCTGAATTTTCCTCATGATGTCACAAAAGGGACGGAGCCAGCTGGAAATAAGGTGAGTTTTAAACTTTTATAGGGGGTCTAAGGGCAGGGGGGGGGGCATAGACAAATTTGTTCAGAGCGGGCAAGGCATTCATTTTACTGAATGACCTTGTTGTGATGTTCAAATTCAAATGCATAAAGCCAGCTGTCCAATAGGAATTCACGTTTCAAGTCTAGCAATTAGTATGGAACTGCAAAGTATCTCCATCTGCAAACAATATGGTGGGCCATAAACAAACATCGTAGCCATAGCTATGACAGAGCCAAACCTTCACAACAAAGGGGGATTGTAAAATGTAAGGGACATATTTGACATTTTTGCTCAAAAAGCAAAATACATTCAAAACTGAAAGATATATCTACAAGGTGCAAATGTATCAGCTTTAGAAAAAGACTGAATGCAAGTCATTTTTCTATTTATTTATTTTTCATAGTGAATAACTTACTCTGTTTGTCCGCATGATGGTGGTGGTGGTGCTTCTCATAATGACCAACATCTTTTGGTTGATCCTTGTGACCTCCTTTGACTCCAGACATGGCTTTGAATAAGGCTATCTGCTTCTGGATCCAAATTAAGTAAAGAGAAATTAATGTTTGACTGTTCTACAAAAAGGAGCCTCTTTTATACTCGCTAATGGATGCAGATTAGTCATGTGTTGATTTGGACATGAAGAATGAGGATATTCAGGAAATGTTTGCTTACAT
Source organism: Pelobates cultripes (assembly GCA_933207985.1). Lineage (NCBI taxonomy): Eukaryota > Metazoa > Chordata > Amphibia > Anura > Pelobatidae > Pelobates > Pelobates cultripes. The sequence continues at coordinate 11,527,843 of OW240922.1, read as the reverse complement.
AGTTTTACATCCCTTTTGACAGCTGATCCACCTCAATCCCCCTTCAATTGCTTCACCATTTCATGATTCACCAGAATCTTTGTGTCTCCTTAGGTTGAAGAATATACGATTGTGTGATTTTGGGTGGACTCAGCATCTCCCTAATCAATAAGGTGAGGCCAAATAAAACATAATGAAAAACAAATGTGCAGTTTAGTGTATATCACTCTGACTTCTTAATTGTATACCTGTCGTTATATTAGGTGCATATCATTTTTATCACTTGTGTAACAATTTCCACTGGTATAGCAAGTATGAGTAATAATTATTAATACTTCAATTGTGGATTTCTGTTTTTGAGATAAAAACCTAAGAAAACGGCGGAGCTAAGCGTTGGAAGCGGACGGTCGCATGGCCGCAGAGCTCCGGGCTAGAAACTCAAACGAACGACAATTCCGGCACCTGAATCTAAAACCAAACTCTACTGAGGCGATCCTGAGAGCCTCAGGGACCCAATGGGCCGAAAAAACAAAAAGGCAAAACCCGATAAACCCTGCCAGGGAATGGACATCGGAGAACTCTGGCGACAGGAACGCGGTGCAGCAGGAGCCAAGATGGCGTCCCTGCATGGTGGTTGCTCCGACTTCACAGACGGATCATCGGATGACGAAGGGGGAGACCACTTGATGGCCATGCCAAATCCTCCTGCATCTAGGGAGCCACAGCACACGAAAGCCCCCACCCCCGTGACCATGGAGGCTATTGGGGAGCTCATGGCAGATCACCACAGGAAAATTGCGGCCGACGTAGCCCTAATTAGAGAAGACATCAGGGGCCTTACAGTCAGGCTGGGAGCAGTGGAAGCCTCCACCACTAGCCACACTGCCCAGATCGCAGACATCCAAGCGACGATCCGAGACCTGCAGCAGAAATCCTGGCAGCACGAACAACAACTAGCTGCCCAGGAAGACAAGCAACGCCGCAACAATCTAAAGCTCAGAGGAGTCTCGGACTCCGTACCAGAGGCCGAACTGCCACATTTTGTCCGACGTCTCCTCACCGAGCTACTAACGCCAAAGGCAGCGAAAGCAATCAACCTGGAGGGTCTGTTCCGCATACCACGGCCAGGAAAGGCCCCACCCGCCGCCACAGGGGACTTAATCGTTCAGTTCCAATTAGCCAGGGACAAAAAGGCAATCCAGGAGGCCACTAGAGGTCTGTCAACTTACCCCTTTGAGGGGATGACCCTCTCTTTCTACAAGGACCTCTCAGGCGCGACACTAGCATGGAGAAGATCCATGAATACATTTACGGCCCTACTGAGGCTCCATCAAATCCGATACCGCTGGGGACCGGGCCGCTCACTTCTCATCGACAAGGAAGGTACCAAACATGTGGTCCGTGATATGCAGGAGGCCAAGGATACACTGGGCTTACTTAACCTACCCACGGATCCACCATGCCCACCGACACAACCAACAGGCCTTAACCCCTCACTCAGAGGACACAATGCGAAGGCCCCAGAGTTCACTCCCCGGAGGCCACAGATGGACTCTTACGCCACGGCCATCACCTGAGACGGACATTCACCACCCCACAGGCAAAGCCACCAGAACGGGCATCAGGGGACACAACCCGGACTCGCACACTCAAACCCCTCAACCAACGATTCGGCCCATAATGCAGGAACTATAACCCCTTTCAATCGGAGACACAAGGACTTACAGCACAGAAGGCATGGGAACTCTACTCAGCCGTTCTCACAACATCCAGAGACGGACCTTCACAAGCAGGCCGAAAAGAAGGCAGAAGATGCCGCGAAAAACCCCCAGTGACAGTTTGCGTTTTTCCTGCTACAGGATAACCCTCATTTGTGCAAACTATATTGTGTCCGGGCCTTTGCCTAATTCTCATTATAGAGACACTCAAGCTATCTACAGCGGCAAAAGTGCCGATGCTTGAGCGCAGTTATTTATTTATTTTTTTATTCTTTATGATACATCGTTTGATTCTTCAGTTCCCATGTTAGAAATATTTATGCAGGCCTTATCCCTTTGCCGGTGCCCTGCTCCGGACCCGCAACCACGGCCTCCGGAGCGGGCATCGGCTGAGGGTGGGGGGGCTCCCTCACCATCCGGCTTCCAGCCAGAGCCTTTGCTCACACCAAGAGAACTCTGAGTCTACCCAGATGCTCAGATAACCTAGCTTGCTTTGTATAACACAGAGAATAACACGTTAGATTGCATAGCATAGCCAAAAACGTTTTGTTTCATCTGTTCAATATGTATGTTATTTAGTGTGTTAAGTTTCAGTATGCTATAGTATATCGCTAACTCTACCTTGCTACAGCTAACCATACTCGGACAACACAAATTCTCAATGTGTATTGCAGGGGTATAACGCTAACTAACTAGCACACTAACGTGTGTCTGGCATCTTTGCCTACCGTACTGCATATCTTAGACGTGACATTGCCGTGATTTCTGAATATGTGTTGATTGTCTGTACCTAGCTAAGGCACCTGTTAGATGCATATTTTACTATTACTCATGTATTTTCAGTGCTTAACTTCACTTAAAATATAAAAACGTGCACATGTCTTTGTATGCCCCACTGTAATAAATGCCATTGATATAAGCGTGTGGAATGCCTTTGGGGTACCACAAGCAAGTCTGTTAAGCCTATATGCGCACAAAAATAAAGAATTATAAAAAAAAAAAAAAAACTAAGAAAACTGTTTTTGCCTCCAAGAATTATTATTTTTTTCTCAGTCACAAAAATGTGTGTGCCATTCTAGAGAAATTGAATATATCTGATCTTCTAACCCTGGATTTTCAGTTGCCACCATTGACAACAGTTTGTAAATCAGTCGTAACGTATGTATATTATTTTCTAAGCATTTACATTTTATTAAATTGATCTGTAGGGAGCCTGACATTTTAAAAGTGTGGTTTGAAAGTTTTGAATTAAGTTTGTTATTGAACTAAGATTTATAATCATTGCCCACTCAGCTATCAAATGTATTTTCTTGACTGAGTACTGGTAGTCAAGTTGCCCTCATACATTAGAGTCACCAAACACACTCTTTTTGAGTTATCTAAGAACTCTACTTAGACCTTGTGGGGCTTAAATGTTTATATCTTTTTTTTTTTCACCGTTCAACATTTTCCTGTGGTACGGCAAGCTAATTCTGGAAAACATAACAATTTTGTATTGGGATTACTGCACTTTATAATTTTGCAATTTTTTTATGTGCTCATCATTACCTATTACTACCAGGTGAAGGGGATTGTGATGGGGATGGCTTGTGCCCCATCGTATGCCAACCTTCACGTCGGTTGGTGGGAGGAGTTTGTGTTTTTTTTTTTTAGAAGATATGAGGTGTCACATGGAATCCATTATAATCTAGAAATGTTTTATAGATAACGTGTTGATTATTTGGACAGACACAGAAGAAATATTCTACGGGTTTGTGAACATACTTAATGATAGTCAATACAATTTGAAGTTCACAGCGGAGCTTCGCAATCCACCTTTGAACTTTCTTGATACAACATTAACAATAAGTTCAGTAGGTAACATTAAAACCAATCTATATAGGAAACCTACAGATACCAATAGTCTCTTAAATTGGGACTGTTATCCTCCTATCCCACTGAGGAAAGGAATTCCAGTGGGACAATATCCTCGCCTCAGACAAAACTGTTCTGGTCTTAATGCATTCAAAAGCAAAGTAAGGGAAATGTGCGACATGTTCAGAGTGAAGGGGTTAGCTCTGTTGGACACTCATGACTGACAGAACCTAATCAGTAAAAAAGCTTACTTACAGTGATAGGCTTAGCAGTTAGCCTGCTTCTCCTATATTCCAGGTAAGTCTATACTCACAGGTGGGGCTGACTGTCGGTGATAGGCTTAGTAATCATTTGGTTTCTTTTTGACTCTATCATTGTGTACCTCTTTAGGTGGGGCTGACTCTCGGTGTTAGCCATGCATTTATTCCGATTTAGGTCATGTCGTATCTTTATTAAGTGGGGCGGACTCACAGTGATTGATTTAACTGCTCCTCCTGTACTTTGTATTGTATACCTTGTTTCTGCGACTTTGCCGGTGAGAGGCGTATAATATATTTGGCCTGTTTGTATTATGAGTCGATTGAGTTATTTTGGGCTTCTTGCTCTTGTTAACCACCCAGGTGAGTCTGCCTCCTATAGGATCCTTGATTTTATAGTTCCATATCACTTGAGACGTCTATCTTAGATATGGCTGGCAATGATAGGATATGTATCACCCAGCCCCCAGGAACATTAGATACTTGGTGTTAACGTTATATCCCTATCTTTCCTTAGTTCTATAGCAGTTATTTCATTTTGATACGATGTAACAGTATTCTGGTTGGCATGTATCCAATAAAGTCAATGTAGACACTAATCACAATTTATTCGAGCAGATGCTTAGTACAATGTATCCACAACTTACAGTTCTCAGTGTGTTTCTTTTTATGGTATAAACTCGTTACTTTTTGTATCTACTGTTCAATCCTGCCATTACCAGATTGGGGATCCCTTCTTGGGAAACTCTGCTCTACTTTGTTTATATATATTCATAATCTCGGCACGTGCCCAGGATAGAACTGGCACTAGTCTAGCTGACTAACCACTACAGACTATCTACAGACTAGTGGGGAATTTTTATATCTTTTTTTTTTACTATCAATTGTATTGTTTTGCATTCAATTTCAGCCAATGAGCTATGCTCTGCTCAGCTTATCTCAGACAGAGAGCTTCCTACAAAGGAGTGGGCACCGGGCTATGGTAATGGTGCTTTGAGTATTCCTTTAACTCTTTCTTTGCGGACGGTTTTACCTCCAATATTTACCCCTCCTGTGCAGCCAGTATGCATGTGTTTACAGTCTCACCCACCTCTCCATTCCCCACCATAAAACCATAGAAATATGTAATTCAATTATTTTCTGTTAATAAACTATTGGAATGGCCCTAATGAACTATCACCATACCCCAATATCCTGCGTTATGGTGCATTCAGATAGGTGAATGTGCACACTCTGGCCAATGACTTAGTTCAGAGCTGGATTACCATTAGGTAACCAAAGTGGCCGCTTAGGGACCAGTGAGCCTGTGTCTGACCCTGGAGCTTCGGCTCTGGTCAAAAATTGTCCCTGCCCGCCCTTTAAAAAAATATCCTTCCCTCGTGGTCTTTGATGGAGCTGATGGAAATGACTTAGATGAAGCTTTAAAGCGGTATTCTATTTGGTTTAGAAACCCCCTACACACATGGGATTCACCACCACACTTAGGCTGTGAAGGGAGGCCTGTAGATGGGGCACTGGGAGCACCTGATTCAGCACAAGCATGAGTGCTTGTGGAGCAGGGAGCGATTCTGGCTGGAGATGTGCAGTACATGCCAACAATGTTTGAAATGCCTGAGCGAATTGATCCATGCCATGATCAAGTTCCTCTAACTTTGCCTCACAAGTCAACTTTTGTTGACTTAATCCTGCAGTGTCCATGGCCCTGTTGTAATATCAAGATTAACAATTACCCCAAATGCAGAACTTAAGTCAACTAAATAAATCTTAACCAGAAATCCTTAAATGTATTACCAGACTTTAGAATGACAGGATTTAATGTTAATAATAGAATAGTACAGGACAAGCTGAGATCAGTAAACAGGATGGAGGTAAACATTAAGACAAGTCAGAGGTCAAGAAATACAGACGTCAGAATAGTCAAGGTGCAAGCCAATTGTCAAAACACAATGGAATCAATAGAATAAATGCACTCTCGGATTACCAGAATGGCACTGAGAAATATTTATTTTGAGTTTAAATAGCCTAAAAATGACTCTGATTGGCCAATGGTCATCACACGACAATGTGTGTGTGACGTCAACGTGATGGCACATGCACGTTTGTGACTGGAAATAAGGGTTGAACCGATGTAGTCATAAAAGGCTCTATCATGCAGGGCCAGCGTTTCTCCGACTATCAGAGGTGGCCGCCACGGAGGTCAGGTTAAGCTGTACTTGTGGCGCTCCAACAAACCTTATGGGAACACTGTGACAGTCCGCACCTTGAATATACGGTGTAATTTTGGACACCAGTTGTTAAGAAGGATATAGCAGAACCAGAAAAAGTGCAGAGGCGAGCTAGAAAATAAATAAGTAATTAGGATGCAGGGTCACATTCCCTACCCTACCTGGCTGTCAATGATCCAACATGATCCACTCTAATGGCAGTGCCCGTCACATTCCCTACCCTACCTGGCTCCCATGATCCAACATGATCCACTCTAATGGCAGTGCCTGTCACATTCCCTACCCTACCTGGCTCCCATGATCCAACATGATCCACTCTAATGGCAGTGCCTGTCACATTCCCTACCCTACCTGGCTCCCATGATCCAACATGATCCACTCTAATGGCAGTGCCTGTCACATTCTGTACTCTAACTGGCTCCAACCACATATAAAATGCCACAGTGACAGACACCCACTCCAACATTGGGTTCCTGTCACTAAAGCAGTCTGGCCAGTAGTCAAAGTTATTCTTTTTTTAGTTTTACTTATACAATTTAGAATCGGATTTTACTAGTGTATTTTATGACTAAAAAGCTGAATCCATCAGCATCCTTTATTTATTTCTATTCATTTCTATTTCATATTACTTTCAAACAAAAATGTAGAAGTAATCTTTTAGCGGCATCTTGTGGCTAAACTGTGTATTACATTTGTAATTTTATTTTGGCCTCAAAATAGCCTCTTTATTTCACCCATTATTGGAATTTGACAGGATTGTAGTTGTTCCATATAAACACATTCCTATTCATAATTAAAAAGATTTAGGGACATAGTCGAATCCATGTGTCCACTGTATCCCCCAGGGCTGTGGGTGACATGAAAAGGAGAGATGTGATGTCATGGGACTATGGTAAATCAACCATGAAATCCAATGGTTAAATGTCTCTATAGGATATCATGAAGATACCAGAAACAATAAGAAAAGACACTTAAGTCTTTGGTAGGGTTTCTTTTTCTGGAAAACACAGCTGGTGGAGTCATGATGGAATATAGAAATGTCCAGGAGAATGCTTAAAGCTAACAAGGAACTCATGTAGTCTTGGTATACTCATCAGCTCCTTTGGCTTCCATTATCATATATATGCTGATGACACGCAAATCTACCTGTCCTCTCCTGATCTCTCTCTGCCCATCTTGACTTGTATCTCTGACTGCGTCTCCGCGATTTCCAACTGGATGGCTGCTCAGTTCCTTAAACTCAACCTGTCCAAAACAGAACTTCTGGTCTTTCCTCCCTTAAGTGTTGCCACTCCCGTGTCTGTCTCCCTCCAAGTCCAGTTAGATATAGGGCTCAATTTCAGATTCTGGTGTTTAAGATTCAATGATACACAATGATGCTCCAACCTACCTATCCTCCCTAATACACAAGTATGTCCCGCCTAGGGTCCTACGCTCTGCCGAAGACCTATGTCTATCCTCTGTCTGTACTCCCACATTTGATGCTCGCCTCCAAGACTGCATCTTTTCTGTGGAACTCCCTTCCCTTCTCCGTTAGACTTTCACCCAGTCTCCACTCATTCAAAAAATCTTTGAAAACTCACTTCTTCAGGAAAGCATATCATTTATACTGTTATTGGGTTTTCATTGCCCCCCATCCCCCATGACTCCTCTCCTGCAACTGTACAAAAATAACCTACTACGTTCTCAGTGAATACTTTTCTAGCACCCTATTTTATTACCCCTGCTTATACATTTTGTGTCTCTATAGCCCATTCCTTCTAGCATGTATGCTCATTGAGCAGGGCACTCAACCTCTCTGTTCCTGTGTGTCCATTTGTCTGCTTACAATTACGTGTCTGTTAGTCCACCCATTGAACAGAGCTACAGAATTTGTTGGCGCTACATAAATAATAAAATAATAATAATAGTAATAGTAATATACTAGAACAGTTTTTGGCAACCTATGGCACATTTCCATTCATGGTACACGGTTCCACTGAGTGGCACCTGTGGCTGCTAAACATTGCAAGTGGGGCTGAAAACAGCACCGTGCACATGTTAATTGTTGTAACTCTGCTGAGGGCAGGATAAAATATTGATTATTGGTTGGATTTCAAATTTAATATATATATATATTTGGAATGTGGTGATGGTTGTAGGCAGGGAGACACAATGGTGCATGGCTTCTTCTGGCTCTTTCTCTATTCTTGCTGCCACTCCTGTATTTGGTGGTATGCTCTCAGATAAATGAGGGATGTCAATATAGATGTTAGAGATAATGTTTATATGTTACCCATACAGCTTCAGTATCAACAGCTGTTTTTTTTTTTTTTTAAATCAAGGTATGGCCCTGGTCTGTAGAACTGCATGTTTAACACATATGTTGATGTTCTAGGTCTCTGCCCAGGAAGATTGAAATGGATAATGAGGTTAAAAATTTAATGACAACCCTTCTGTTGTCCCTGAATTCTTCACAACCAATCAAGAGTCAAGAGCAAGACATCACCTTTTAGCAAGAAGGTCATGAATGAAACGTAACTAGTATGGGAAGTGGAGTACTGAGAAATGCTACAGAAGTGTTGCTGTTCACTGGATGATAACTGAATTTAGTTGAATTGGTTGCATGTTTGTCATTTTATGCAATAATTACTTGTCCACCATGGTGTCACAATGTTCTCAAAAGACTGAGGCTGGGACAAATAAGTAAACATGACTTGCTACTAATGGCTTTGGCGTGGAAGGCTCATTAAGATATATAAACAATATAAGCATCACAGAAGGGATAGCACTTAGAGTAGAAACAGTGTGATATTTTAAAAAAATGCATTAAGTTAAATGAGTATTAAATGCAGGAAATCTTCACTGAACAAGGCATCATTTCTTAAAGGGACATGCCACTGCCTAAAAATCACTGTTTAGTAGATATACATACAAACTATGCATTTTTCCACTGGGGGGTATATTGGAAAACAGGTTTAAATGTATCTTTTCTGCAGCCCATTGCAAGCTCCCCCTTTCCAATGCCACCCAGACTTTCTGTGGCTGTCCAATCACAGGCTTCCAAGTGCTGCTGAATAAGAAGTCTTTGCAAGGCAGGTGCTCTGAACCATTGCTGCCTCTTGAGTTTAACGCCACTTAGATAAACAACCAGGAAGTAACAGAACCTGATGTCTGATTGACAGCCAGGGGGTGTAATATGGTTAATTTATAAAAGTGCAGATTTCTACAGAAATCTGCACTTTTTGTAAAATAATTAAAAAAAAAGAGCACACACGTAAAGCACTCCAACAAGCTCAAATACTTTAGAGTTTTGTAGTGTCCCTTAAAAATTAGCCTATTGCCTACATTTTGTATTTAATCCAAATGTTTCCAGTTCTCATTTTACTTTAAAATGGTGCAACCCCACATAGATCATCTCATCTGGTAAAATAAAAGGCACATCCGCTAAAGTCTCAAATACTCATACGATCACACATTATTTGATTGCCATCTGTTATAGCAGTTTGTATTTGCCTATTGATATACATTGTGTTGTGGATTTTTTTAAAAATAAAACAGAAGGAAAAATAAATTCACATCAGTTATGTTTATTACGATATCATAGCCGCCATCGTGAAATCGTTGCTAGATAAGTGATTAAAATATTTTAAAGCATGATCAATTACGATTAAATTAAAATTAATAATAAGATGGTCCCGTGAATCAGCTGTGCATGGTATATCCGTGTCAGTGGTGTTTTCCCTGGCTTTGGCAAGGATCAGGTGCGCATGGGTTACAAGCATCTGCAGGTAAGAAGGTTATAGAAAATTAGAAAGATGCATGAGAAGTTACGGAATATATATTTAGTGCAATAGTCAACCTATTTTATGAGTATTTTAATTCTTGTCCCGGATTCTTCTTGTCCACGATTGTTCCTGGGCATCTAAACCCATTTAATAAGGGGTTTTGTATAATGATAATTACATTGCTAGCATGTCTGTGCTCTCAGTTACCTTATAGTCCGCCATCACTGTCCAGTCATTAAGGCTGTTACTTCTAAATCAGCAGTTTGAGGAGTAAGCAAGCACTTTTGGAAATGCTTCTGAGCATAGGCCGGGGGCTTTGAGGGCTGAAGCCCCGGATGTGAATCTTTTTAACCCCAGATCTCTACAGGTAGTAGACAAGGCGGTCAGACATTAGCATATTTTAGATATAGCTCTTCACAAGTATCCAAGAGGGAGGAGTTGGTGCTGCCAACGGACTGTCAGGAAGAGGTTGCTGTACACTAAGCCTCTATTAGTTAGTCTATGCTTTCATTGAGATACTGGAGGGAACAAGCAGCATGCTGTTTTTGGGTGGAAAGGAAGGGACGTAACAGAGGGTAATGGGTTTATGCCTCTCTTTTAGTGTAGGGGTTAAGTTTTCCTTGTTTCTGGAATGTATGAACTCTCGTGGTTCTGAGAATTTAAAATCAATTTTTTAGTTTATTCTAAAAAGCGGTCTAAAGCAAGGCACGCAGCGTGGAGACCACCGGAACCAGCTAACACACTCCATTGGTGCCTCCAACCTTTTACATTTTAGCATCACTTTTTAAGACGCATGAACATGTCTGTTATTATCCCAACAACAATAAAATATATAATCCTTGAAATGAATGAAATTATTCAAGAATGGACTGCGCTTCACAGGAGTTTTCAAATATGAGTAGCATATCATATAGAAACACTGCTTCCCTATCCCGTCCCCCACCCCAATGAATCTACAAACAGCTTAACAAAGTGATATACATTAGTATAAACAAACTACGTAAATTACATCAAACACATTAGCATAGAGTCACAAATACTATTTTGGTATTATAGAGTAGGTATAACAAAGGAGCAAGACATTTAATACCCTGTTGATGGATATTTGAAATAAATTGGTGGGTATTTTGGGGGAAGCAGATTCACGGTATTTGCTAGCAGATTCATAACATTGATATTGCAATAAAAAAAAAGTATTGTCTGGCTAAAAAAGTTTTGCAGAAAATCTCTTGATGTACCCATTTTTATGCTGCTAACATTAGATTGCGATCCATTTTATGTAATGCCTCTAAACTTTGAATATTATTCTGGTAACCCAGTTGATATTAAGATGAAATTATTTCTGGTACTTTCACAACACAGGCACTTTTTACCAGTCTTGAGCACAGAAAAACAACCATTGAAAAGGAGCCAAATGGACAGACCAGGAGTATAAATATGTGACAGATGTCCCGAGCAAACCTTTGAGAAATGTGGTAAATCTGCAAGCTATAGACGTACCACCATTAACATCCCACCATCCCCCAAAATGTCACATGGGAATGAGTGTGTCACCTATAGAAGATGCATTCTGGTATCTAGTTAGATAAAATTATTAAAATCTGGAGCAGGACCGTGAATTTTTATATTTTCTTACAATTACAGATATGAGTTTTATTACATCTGAAACACCATACTAGTGTTCAGACAACTAAGTATGTCCTCAATTCAATACATACCTTTCTGGTGGCCTTGGGACTGCTGGCCAGCCTTGCATGCTGTAAGAAAAATCAGACAAGCATTAACCATGTATATTATGTATAAAATTATTTTTTATAATTAACTGAATTAGTTTGACGTGTATTATAAAAATTTGAAGTCACATTTTTAAAATTCTGGTGAAAAGATAAAATAAAACAAGTTCAAAAATCTAGAACCCGTGGAAAAGTTTTAGCAAAAATATTAGTGATCAACAATATTTTAATATTGCTAAATACTTGGCAAGGGTATATTCTACTTTATGTGACTATATATGAACTACAAATAATAATAGTCTTTTGAGTGCAGGATTCTACCATAAATATGTATTCTCAAAAAAAACCCATCAAACTATCTCAAAAGAATAAAAATACAATTCTTGTTAATAATACGTATAGAAGGAAAGGTTTAAGCAATGCAACATGTTCACATTTGATTACGAAATAGCCAAAGAAGAATTCTATTAGTTTTTTGAAGATTTTGCATAATACTTACGGTCCTTGCAGTCACTTTTTTGTTGACATGGGTCTTGGCATACTGACTGCTTCTGGCATGGATCCTTGCAGGGATCCTGGCATTGAGACTTTTGTTGTCCGTGTCCTCCTTTAACTCCAGACATGGCTACAATTTAGTTCTTTATGATGTGTTCGTGGACTTAATGATCAAGATATGTAGGAATACTGTGGAGGTGCACCTTTTATATACCTGAGAGGCCTTCCCACGTTGGTGGATCATTCTAAGGAATAATTTTACTTTACGAGACCACAAATCAAGATATGCCAAGCATAGTCATCTTTTTACTTGAGTTATTTTCTTCAAAAGTTGGGTGTTGTCCTCTCAACATCCTACTACTTATGCATTTAAAATAAAATTTTATTACCAATGATTTACACAGCCCTAGATTTCAAAGCATCTCTTTGATGCAGGATAATATTTTTTAGGAAAAGATGAATTAAAGAAGATGACAGGTTAGGTTAAGGGTGTGATCCAAAGTTAGAAAACCTGGGACGTTTCTCAGCGTCGATTAAGATTTGTATAGTTAAAACTTATTGAAGTCTATATGAGAATTGTAGACATACCCCCTACTTGTGTAATGTAAAAAAAAAACAATAATGAAGATATAATAAAATAATATTCATGCTTTTCGAAATAAAAAGAAAAAGTAAAATAATATATTAAAGATATTAAATACACATTAAAATATTTGCAATATATTTTTTGTTGATATCCAAGTAAAGTACTCCTAGGGGTACTCATAAAATTAGAGACATTGTGACCGTTTTCAGTTGAGAGGCATTTTAGGTGTTAAATAAATATCAGTTCACCTTAAAGGAATACTCTGGATTTGAAAAAATAAATTTATTTATAATGTCGGAATATTGGTGAGTTTCCCGAGTCCACTCTGTTCCCCTCTGAAAATGTTTTTTTTTTTTTGAATAAAGACCTAAAGTAGCTCTAATCCAGTGGAGAGGCAAGCATTTGATGCACCTTGTCTCTGCCAATAGAATGCTTCTCTAGGAGACACGGCGCATGCACAGTAATTTATGAGAAGTATTGATTTCCGCTTTGTGCTGAGAAACAAAGCAATCAGGAGGAGCATCTATCCAGCTGTTTGACAACTAGAATGGTGCATTATAAAGAATCATATAATTTTCAAATAGTTTGACATCCTATCTGGAGTCCTCTCATCATCCTTGTAGTGCTTTATTTAAGAGAGCTTATGGAAGTTTCTGTTTGGTAACTGCCGCCTCTCTGGTGTTAGTAGTGGAGGTGGGGAGCGGCATCTGAGCTGAGCCCAGGCAAGAAGTCAAACTGTTTGAACATGCTTTGACTCCTTAAAATGAGTTGGGGCACCAAGGCACTCCTGAACCATAACCGTTACAGCAAGCTGTAGTGGTTATAGTGCTTGAAGTGTTTGTATAATTCTAAAAATTGTAAAATCAAATGAATAACACCATGTCCTGTCTGTGTCTATTAATTATTCACCTTATCATAAGCCTTAATAAATTAATTACTACAAGAACTATCTTAAAAAAAAAAACAGTCTTGTAGTAATTAATACCACAAATTAAGACATTTTTTTCTTTGTATAATACTAACACCATCCAGAATGCAAAAGTCACAAATGTAAACACTATAATCAATTAAAGTACAGAATACAACACATTGTTAAAACTATTTATATGTATATAAACAAGATGAGACAGAACAGTAGTGCATATTCTACATATTTCATCTACTTATATTGTGGAGACATTGCAGAGTAACTGTCAGACTAAATGTGGAATGTTAAACCATAATCCGTCATAAAACACAAATGTAGTGCTTCGTAGCTGGATGTCATGTGTTTTGGAGATCAGAGTTATTTATAAATGTGTGGTAAATAGCTTAACAATGAATGCATCCACAAAATATACATGGAATCACGTGTGACTATATCTCCTGCAAAAATGATCAGAGTCAATAATAAACACACACCACACTGCAAATTAGGAATTCATGTACCACTATTATCAGTGTGAGAAAGGTCCATTGTGCTCAGTCAGTTGATGGCCAAGGTTGGTGGGGATTTAAATCCACAGCAGATGTCATGGCAGGCTCGAAATCTCTTGCTAACCAATGTTTGTTCTAATAGAACACCATCCCAGCTTGGTCTGTGTTTGCTGAATTTAAATAGAAATGTAATCCATAACTGCTCCTATGGCAAGCCTCCAACTTAATAGAAGCAAATAAAAATGAATGATATTTTAATCAAGAAAACTACAAAGTAGGATTTCCCCCCCCCCATTCTTTACTTCACGTCAGACAGCGGGTCTTACAAAAAGAAATAGCAAAATACCATTGATAAAATGAGTACATCAGGCAGTACAAGTCATGGTATATACATTAGACCGGTTGTCCCCGACATTGTTAGTTCTAGTAGGAGGTAGTCCGTAGAGTCATGTTATCAAAATGGGGTGAACATTGTGAGCTATTTCCCAGTTGAATACCTATGTATAGTGCACAAGGTGGTATCTCCTCCTATGCACTGTTGTAACTTCCATTGTAACTCATATTGTCAGTACTTTCATCCAACCACTCTCTGAATACTTTTTAACTGTAAAAAGTAGATAAAGTAGAAAAGAGGTTAAAATAGGGAAAAGAAGAAAGAAGAGGTGTAGGTGTGAAGAAGGAGGAACAGGGAGCAAGATCCTATCGCAATGAATTTCACTCCAGTCCTCCTCTGTAGCAGTAGTGTACAGGTAATCTTAATAACCCTCTGCAAGCAAAATAATGTTCGAGATTGGACTACTAGTAGTGGGAAAGCGTGAAAGGAGGCAGAGACGCATAGTTAGACCCCTAAGTTCAAGATTCAGGTCGGTCGTCGGGACGATAGGTCCAGGGACCAGGGACGGATTAACATAGGGGCTGATGAAGCTGCAGCTCCAAATCCAGGTCCATGGAATAGGCCCATTTAAATAGGCCCATTTTTTACACACTGCTCTTAGGTCTGCCATATGACTGGTATTTTACCAGCACAGACGTTATTTGAGGCTGCCTGGCCAGTAATACCGGCAATACAAATGCAGATATTTTTCTCAGTATAAATGTATAAACAGGGATTACTCTGCAATACCAGCAACAGTCAGTAGGGGTCACTGTGTGTGGAGAGAGGCAGGGATAAGAAGTTACAGCATATCCCTCCCTGCCTCTCTCTACTCACTAATCCGCAGGGGAGCAGCTACAGAGCACAGAGAGTCTAGACAGCAGCTCCCGTCCCAGCCTGCAGAGACAGCATACAGCTCAGGGAGGTGAGGGATGAGGGGAAAGGCAGCAGGGAGACATGGGGACATTGAGACACTAAGGGACACATGGGGACACTGAGACACTAGGAGACACTGTGAGACATGGGAACGCTGAGACACATGGAGATGCTGTGAGACATAGGGACATTGGGATACACATTGGGATGCGGAGACACTAGGGACACAGTGTCCTCATGTCTCCCAGCCAGTGCCCCTAGTGTCTCTGTGTCCCCATGGCTCCCAGTGTCCCCTAGTCTCTCAGTGTCTGTGTCCCTAGTGTCTCAGTGTCCACATGTCTCCCAGTGTCCCTAAATGTCTGTGTCCCCATGTCTCCCAGTGTCTACATGTCCCCCAACCATTGTCCCTAGTGTCTCAGTGTCCCCATGTCTCCAGTGTCCCCAAATGTCTGTGTCCCTATGCCTTCCAGCCAGTGTCCCTAGTGTCTCAGTATCCCCATGTCTCCCAGTGTCTGTGTTATTGTTAGGAGCAGGTTTGAAGGTAAATCTGGAGCAAGGAACTGAAGTCTCTTTTGTATTTCTTCCTTTGTTAACGGCTTTCCTTTACTGCTTTTCCTGGAAGGTAAGACAGTCTCAGTCTTTTTCTCAGGTGATATGCAGGAGCTTGATTGCAGTAAGACAGAAACAGTTTTGCATAGTTCCAAGAGACTTTCAGCAATGATTGTTAGAACGTTGGTTAACCCTGTAGTCTCCGGTTTAAGGCCTTTACATTGAAGTTAATGTTCTTATTGAAAGACTTCATATCCTGGCTCTTGTGAACCTGCTTCAGACTTACCTTCAAACCTGCTCCTAACAATAACCTGCTCCACCCTTACCTATACTTCAAACCAGCCTGCCTCTGTAACCAGCCTTCCACTGTTAACAGCCTTCCACTGTTACCAGCCTGCCTTTGTAACCTGGAAATTACAGACATTCATTATTATTTGCAAGTAACCTGTTCTGTGTCAATTATCCTGTTTGGTGGCCTATTGCCTAAAGTCTGTTTTCATTCAAGTTTCATAATATGTCTAAAACACTAATAAAGTATCTGAAGTCAACCCTGGCATAAGTCTTCTATCTGACCTGCACAAGATCATGACAATATCTCCCAGCGTCTGTGTCCCCATGTCTCTGTGTCCCTAGGGTCTCTGTCCCTATTTCTCCCAGTGTCCCCAAATGTCTCAGTGTCCCCATGTCTCCCAGTGTCCCCATATCTGTATCTCCAAGTGTCTCAGTGCCCCCATGTCTCCCAGTGTCCCCAAGTGTCTCAGTGTCCCCAGGTCTCTCAGTGTCCCCATGTCTCACTGTGACACAGGACACACTGAGACATGGGGACAATGGGGGACAATGGGAGAAATGGGGACACTGAGACACTGCGAGACTAGGGGACTGGGCGACATGGGGACATTGACACTGTGATACATAGGGACACTGATGCCAGGCTGGCCTTCCAATTCTGTTTGCCCCTTTTTAGCAGTTCTGGTCACATGATTCGTGTCAGTTGCCCACCCTTTTACCCTGCCCATTGACTTCCTGCTTCACTGGACACTGCTGTTAGGGGGTATGGATTCACATGAAAGATGAAACCATATTAGAAAGAGATTAGCATATATTGTGTGTTTTCTCATGGCTGCACCCTATGAGTTTCCCTCCAACACCATCTCTATCAGATACACGACATTTGAGAGTTATGACTGTTTTAATGTTTTTGGTTGATAAGATTCTGTTATTAGGCCCCATCATAATTGTCAGCACCAGGCCCACTGGACTCTTAATCTGGCCCTGCCAGGGACGTATCTTACACAAGGCAAACAAGGCATCTGCCTTGGGTGGCACTTTGCAGGGGGCAGCAAAAAAAGGCGCCCTGCAAATGCCCAGTCAGATTCCTTGCTTGCATTGTGTCCTGGGGGGCTCAAGAGCTGGCCAGCTGGCCATTTTTAAGCCCCACCAAGGCTGGCAGCGGGCAGCGGGCAGTGAGGGAGCATACTCACCTGAGCTCTTCCTGCTCAGTTCCCTCCGCACCGCTTAATGAATCTGAGAGCTGGAAAATTATGTCAGACCGGCTCCCAGCATCAGTAAGCGGTGCGCGAGGGAGCTGAGCAGGAATATCAGAGCTCCCTTGCTGCCTATTCAGCCTGTCTGCCCCCTATCCGCCTGTGCAGCAGCCCTACTGGACAGGTAAGTAACCACTCCAGCTCTCCCAGGGAGGCTGGGTGGATTTAAAAAAAAAAAAAATAATAATAATTTGTGAGTGTTGGTGGTAATGTCTGTGTGTGTCTGTGAGTAAATGGTTGTCTGTGTGTCTGCGAGTAAATGTGTGTTTGTGTCTGCGAGTGAATGAGTGTGTGTATCTGTGAGTGTGTGTCTGGTAGTGAATGTGTGTGTGTGTGTGTGTCAGTGAGTGAATGTGTGTGTGTGTGTCTATGAGTGTGTGTATGTATGTGTGTGTGTCTGTGTCTGTAAGTGTGTGTCTAAGTGTGTGTATGTCTGTAAGTTTGTGTGTCTAAGTGAATGTGTGTGTGTGTGTGTGAGTGAATGTGTGTGTGTGTCGGTCAGTGAATGTGTATGTATCGGTCAGTGAATTTGTGCGTCTGTCAGTGAGAGTGTTCGTCTGCCAGTTTGTGTCCGAGTAATAGTGTGTGTCTATCAGTGTGTCAAATCAGTGAGTGTGTGTGTGTTTGTCATTGTTTGTCAGTGTTTATGAGAGTGTGTGTCTGTCAACGAGTGTATGAATCTATCAGTGAGTGTGTGCGTCTGCCATTTAAAGTGCGGCCTTGACTGGAAGGGGTGGGGAAAATTTTAATTAAGGGGGGGGGGTTGCCTTGGGCAGCATAAATCCTAAATACACCACTGGATGGGTCAACACGCTCTCTTCCTCATTCCCCCACAGTTGGAGTAAGCCTCCCATGGCTCCCAGACCTTTCTAAATGTTTTAATGGAACTCCTTACCTGAGCTGTTAGCTTGCCCATCGAGTAATAGTATTTGAGGTTCTACTTGAATAGTTTGGATCTATTCTCTGACTCCATGAGATGCTATGCCCTGTTCACCACAATACACCTATAAATACATTATTTGGGAAACAGTCATATTAAAGGGACATGCACCACTTACAGATATCTTTCTAATTCAAAAGCTTTAGTTTAGAATGAGACAGTTGTCAGTTGTCTCATTCTGCAGGCTGAAAATAAATAAGATTTTATTCCATTTGTACCTGCTACTTCTGCTTTGCGCATTATATGGCCAACCCAGGGGACACACAGTGAAAAAATCCACAACACTACCCCAAAAGAGACCTATAATCACCCTTTTGGCTTCCCTAGACCGACAGTCATACACCCGTGAAAGAGCTTTGCGAGTCACTCCAAACCAGACGCATGGAATTATTTTTGGCTTGAACTCCACTAACATGGAATCAGGGTGCTATTTTCCAGGATATATAAACCTCTGTACTTTTCTCAATAAAGACACACTATTTTTCACCCTTCATCAAGTCTAGGCTGATGTTTGGGTGAGAGCTATCACTATTACTGAAATAATCGATTGGAGTATAGGATATCATTGACACACACTGATCTATCCAATCAGTGTGCTATCCCTAGGTATTGTGAAAAATCTTATTGCAGAAGCGCAACTCAGTTGCACATGCGCAATTGGGAGATCCTGTGATGTCTCCACTGATCCTAGTATGTGTGCTGGCTTGAATGAGCAAAACCACACATGCATGATTGGCAGTCACTGCAGACAATAAATGAGGTATTACTTTGTACTTACAGTACTCAATGCAGGATATGTATCCCCCTCAGTACTGGATGCCTAGCATCTCATTTTCTGATAAATCTCCCCTTCCATTTGTTTATTTATAGATCTACTTTACTGGCACATGATGAAGATTCAAGGGATCTATCAACATCCCTTTGTCCTCTCTATTAGGACCAGGGAACTCATGGATTCCCTTAACAAAGTGTATATAGGGATCAGGAAATGAGGATCTTGTGCCCCTCTCGTGGGAAGTATAATAAACTTGGTAAACTTGTGGTGTACCATAAATGTGATATCCATTCTTCTCAAAGCCTGAGATATAGGAGAGGGTAGGGGAGAGGAGAGATTTACTACTGCCAGTCCCCAGTTAAAGTTGAAGACAAGGTCTTATTCATTGAGCTCCCCCTAAGTTAGATGTTATAAAAGTCAGACTTTTGATCAGGATAAAGCTTCTATGTCTGAGCAGCCTGTGTGTTAGGATCCTATCTCTAATAGCCTGTCAAGGTTTTTATTGAGACAATTGTGACAATATGCCATGACAAACAGATTCTCAGCAGACTGACACTATCTGAGGGGACAACCCTCCATCCCCAAAGTACAGTCACTATCCTCCCCCCAGACAGTGCAGCCCTTATTCCTTCACAAAATAGACCCTATCCATCTCACCCAGTACAGCCCATAGCACACACACACAGCACAAACCCTGTCCCTTACTCACACATTACAGACCCTGTTCCCCCACACACAGTATGGACTCTGTCCCCCTACAGACACAATACAGATCCTATTCCCCCAATCCAGTACAATCATTATCCTCCCCAGACACACACTGCAGACTTTTACCCCTACATACTGTGCAGACTAAACACAACATACACTACAGTCTGTATCTACACACACACGTCAGTCCTTATTCTCTCCACACACACTATATTCCTTATCCACAAACACACACTACAGACCATATACCCCAACACACGCACAACTGAAATGTCTGTAAAATTTTGGTAGGGCCAGGACACAAATGTCATAGACTCTGTGGTATGGATGATGAGGAAGTGATATGTTGTCATTATCTGGTCTCAAGTCTAGGGGTGGGCTTTGGGTACTGTTTATTTCTTTGGTTTTAACCAAACAGGTTGAAAGTGGAGACATTGATACCATTGCTTCCTAGAACCATAGGTAATAGAAAATAGCTGTAGTGCTTATGGTCTTTGAAGCGTGGAAATAAAATAAATTATTCTCACTGATAACTTTCAGTCTGCAAAATGAAATGCTTCTTAAATCTGAAGAGCTACTTGATTGGCTGGTCATGTACTTACAATACTAAAGGGAAACTGTCACGTACCAGGATTCTTAAGATTATGTTTACTCATCCCTATTTTTAAACACTTAAGAACCGAATGCAGGGCTTTAACACCCATTGACTGTGCCTGATCAAGGTGTCCAGAGCAAAGACGGCTTGAGACAATTTCAACATTTTCAGCCCAAGTTGTCCCAACTAGTATAAAAAAAGCCTTGCCTTGCTGTGGAGTACATACAATGTTCTCCCTAACTACCTGCTGCTGTGGCTTGATGACATCCTCAGTGTTCCGTCAGCCTCTGTGATGTCATGGAGTGAGCCTCTTCCTCAGCCAGCAGAGATGTAAGGCTCCTGCTACTCCAGCCTAGACTCTGACAGAGCAAGGAAGCAGGAAGGAGGCAAGGAGGTTTTAAAGCAAGGGTCAGCGTAAACAAGGTATCAGAAAAGGAAATATATTTTAGAACTGGTTTATTTATTTATTTATTTTTGTTCCACATATCAGATTACTGTGTTTCTTTATTATGGATCACTGCTGTTTTGGAGGGGCCAAGTTGTCTTGTTGTGGTTTGAAAATGGCACCAAATTCAACTTTTTCAGGCCAAGTTGTTCAGGCTAAGTTGTCTCTCTGTGATCTATAGGGAGAAAGTGGACTTTAAATACTTTTAGATACCTCAGCTGAAAGATCAGTCGTGGTGTTTCTGAGCCTGATCCAGAGATAAACACCTTCGTCAGGTCTCCCTGCATGCCACTCTGCCCAGTGATCAATGGAATCCCTCTGAGATACGGTTATGGGCTGGGATTAAGGGGTGAGATTTGGGGCAAGTGTAGCTGTTTGAGTAGGGTTAGGTTTATGAGTTGGATTATAGATAGTTTTAGGGGTTATGTTACTGGTAGGATTAAGTTTAGGATTAGGGGTTATATCACTGGTAGGATTAATTTTAGGATTAGGGGTTATATCACTGGTAGGATTAAGTTTAGGATTAGGGGTTATATCACTGGTAGGATTAAGTTTAGGATTAGGGGTTATATCACTGGTAGGATTAAATGTAGGATTAGGTGTTTTATTACCGGTAGGATTAAGTTTAGGATTAGGGGTTATGTTACTGGTAGGATTAAGTTTAGGATTAGGGGTTATATCACTGGTAGGATTAAGTTTAGGATTAGGGGTTATATTACTTGTAGGATTAAGTTTAGGATTAGGGGTTATATCACTGGTAGGATTAAGTTTAGGATTAGGGGTTATATTACTTGTAGGATTAAGTTTAGGATTCGGTGTGTTATTACTGGTAGGATTAAGTTTAGGATTAGGGGTTATGTTATTGGTAGGATTAAGTTTAGGATTAGGTGTATTATTACTGGTAGGATTAAATTTAGGATTAGGGGTTATGTTACTGGTAGGATTAAGTTTAGGATTAGGGGTTATATTACTTGTAGGCCTAAGTTTAGGATTAGGGGTTATGTTACTGGTAGGATTAAGTTTAGGATTAGAGGTTATATTACTGGTAGTATTAAATTTAGGATTAGGGGTTATGTTACTGGTAGCATTAAGTTTAGGATTAGGTGTTTTATTACTGGTAGGATTAAGTTTAGGATTAGGGGGAAGATTGCTGGTAGCATTAAGTTTAGGATTAGGGGTTATGTTACTGGTATGATTAAGTTTAGGATTAGGGGTTATGTTACTGGTAGGATTAAGTTTAGGATTGGGGGAAGATTAAGGGTAGAAATTGGAGGTATATGTAAAAAAGAACTTTGGTACGTAAAGGGATATTATAGTGCCAGGAATATACAATAGCTCCCTCTGCCTCTCCCCCTCCCTCGTGCCTCCCTGCCGCAGTAAATAAAGGGTTAAAAAAACTTAATTCACTAACATGATTCCAGTGCTGATCTTCCTTGATGCTGGGTCACGGCTCCAACTCCTCCGATGTCCCTCAACAAGTGGACGCTAATATGCATGCACGGTGAGTGCCACACATGCATTAGACCTCCCCATAGGAAAGCA
Source organism: Pelobates cultripes (assembly GCA_933207985.1). Classification (NCBI taxonomy): domain Eukaryota; kingdom Metazoa; phylum Chordata; class Amphibia; order Anura; family Pelobatidae; genus Pelobates; species Pelobates cultripes. The sequence continues at coordinate 11,505,463 of OW240922.1, read as the reverse complement.
TTTAATTAATGCTTTCCTATGGGTAAATAGCTGTCGCTGGATGTCCTCATGCAGAGCCTGAGGACGTCCAGCATCAGTTACTGGACCAAAGGTCCATTTAGATCCGGGAAGCCCTCTAGTAGCTGAGTGGTAGACAGTCACTGGGCAGACCTAGTGCTGCAATGTTTTACATTGCGGCACTATGTGCAATAGGGATAGTGCACCCAGACCACTTCAATGAACTGAAATGGTCTAAGTGCCAATAGTGTCCCTTTAAGGAGTTTACAAATATGTACGTTGTGTGGTATGTAAATAAAATTCAATGTAGAAATCCACAACTCTTTATCCTGGGTCCCTCCATTTTAACTTGTTATAAGCTCCATCGCTTGCATCTAGCAGTCTGCATAGAGAGAAGACGAGAAAGTAATGTTTCTAATTATCCTCCTCATTTGCAAAGTTTGGCATGGTTTTGAACTGGATTATGACATTTTTTGCAAAAACTTTAATATGAATTTAAAAGAGAAAATCTTATGGAAAATAAAGGTTAACAAGTTATAGGTGATTTAAAATGCTTTATTCTATGGTATAGATTTGAGAAGAGAGACAGTTTCCCTTTAAATATCCATCTCTTTCTCCACTGGATGAGGTAAGGGATGCGCTTGTCCAAGCAAAATATTTAAAAATGACACTCCACTGTCCAACTGCAAAAAACACCAAAACTATACATAGAAGAAATATACCTCCAATAAAAATATTATGCATTTTTTTATTCATCAAAACAGCTTGCAAAAACACCAGATCTGCTATCTGCAGCCTCTGCAAGCCCTCCACTTCTTCCCCAGGCCAAACTTTCCTTCTGTCCAATCACAGACTTCCCAATGCAGCTCAATGAAAAGCCTTTAGAAGGCAGGTGGCTCTGGGCAATTGCCTGCCTTTCGAGTTTAATTCCACTGAGCTAGGCAAAGAAGGATATACTTGTGCATTTCTGTGTGCATATGTGGGACAGTGTGTGTATATATTTGTTTGTGGCTATGTGTAAATCTATGTATATGCACTATGTCTAGGTGTACTATGTGTATGGTGCATTTGTGTGTGTTAGTGCTGATAATTTTGCAAGAAGCCCTTAGAGTTCTGGTGGCAGCCCTCATCCCGGATGTGGGGCTGTTTAGGCAGGGATCTTTGGTGGAGGAGACAGGTAGATATTTTTTACCTTAACATATTAAATCATGTAGTTCCTTAATGCAGCCATCTATTAGGAGGGTATGCTGAAGAACAGAGCTTTACTGTACACTCCTCTATTAATTAGGTGGTGTAGTAGGATTGCACTGAATACATTAAAACTTTACAATCGAGCATTCAATCAGGAAATGGGCTTAAACGGCCATGCAGTCTCAACCTTCACGTCTCCAGTCTACGGTGATCTGCCAAATCATGAGGACCCTAAAAATTCCCAGAAATGAAATACCAACGAACAAATTCGGAGAGCGACACGTAAATAATACAATTAGGAGGCTGTCTTTATTCTGACCCAGAGAACATAGAAAATTATCTATCAGTGAGCAATGTTCTATGGCCCTGAATAAAGACAGCCTCCTAATTGCATAAAGAAAAACAGAAATAGTGAAATATTGCCTGTACAAATTATGTTAATAATATATATGGTTTCACTCACAAGAATAGAGCCAAAGTCGTGTGACTCGCATGTGCAGTGCAGCCATCCTTCTTCCCTTTAATACACTTTTTAGTAGGGGATATTTAGGGTTCTTTTCCAGAGATCCTCCGGTCCTGGTGCCTTGTAGTGCCAACAATAGCTATATGTTTTATCCACAAAATTCCTTTATTAAGAATGAAATAAAACTAAAGTATACATGCAAAGAAATATTGGAAAATCAAAGTTATGGCAACTGTTCCTGAAACGCGTTTCACAGGGGTTCCTCAGTTGGTATCTAGTCTATCGGTAATTTGTCCTTCTTTTAAATGTCCTCTGGTGTCATCGTTCCAGTTCAGTGTTCGGTGCGTGGAACGCATAATGCGTTCCATTTTCTACTTCTGGGTTTCTTCTGGCTGTATCTGGTTGATGTCACCTAGACGTGTGACATGTTGTTGGTGTGTTTTAATCTCGCACAAGAGCTGAACGGTATGAAGTGCCGCAGATACCAGTTCCTTATTTGTTGGAACACATTGTGCGTTCCAAATGTCCATATTATGTAAATACATTGTGTATAACAAAAGATAAGAAATAGGTAAAAAAATTTTTAAAGATTTACCTTCATTAAATGTATAAGTGTAAGACACAAATAAGGTGAGTCCGTTGCAAGTTTTTAAAGTGCTAGAGGGCTGAAACATTTTGGTTAAAAATAATGAATATAGGCACAATTAAGTTAAACAGTTTCTAGTGATATATATTCTAGAGGGCTGAAATACTTTTTAAACAATAATTAATAGATTAAAAATACCCAAGTATGAGAAATCCCAAAGATCAAGTTTTAAAATAGAACTGTCGAAATAATGTTTCTTATTACAAGGGGCTCAAATACTCTTAAAAGATAATTGATACATATCAGAAATACCAGAATTGGGAATTGCTTCTATAAATTTAACAGAGAAAAAAAAAGAAGAAGATTCTTAGGGAATTATAGTCTTCTAAATAAAATGGCATAATTCGAAGTCCTGGTTTAAGCCATGAGGTTTCAATACAAGTGTATTCGATTCCTATCCTCTTATTGTAGTCTTCCCCTCTCCAATCTCTCTTTACTAGTTTAAGAGCGCAAAAGAACAAGCCTTTGGGATTCTGTCCGTGCATCATCTTGAAGTGGTTGGAGACACAATGGGTTTCCAACCCTTTTTTGATGTACCATACATGCTCTGCTATCCTTACATTCATGTTTCTGATTGTTCTTCTATGTATAATAAATTGCATGGACACTTTAGGGATACTATAGACACCAAAACAACTTTAGCTTAATGAAACAGTTTTGGTGTATAGATCATGCCCCTGCAGTCTCAATGCTCAATTATCTGCCATTTAGGCATTAAATCACTTTGTTTATTAACCCTAGTCACACCTCCCTGCATGTGACTTGCACAGCCTTCCTAAACACTTCCTGTAAAGAGTCATCTAATGTTTATCCTTCCTTTATTACAAGTTCTATTTCATTTAGATTTTCTTATCCCCTGCTATATTAATAGCTTGCTAGACCTTGCAAGAGTCTACTGTATGTGATTAAAGTTAAATTTACAGAGCAAGAGATACAATTGTTTAAGGTAGATTACATCTGATTGAAAGGGAAACCAGTTTTTTTTTCATGCAGGCTGTATCAGTCATAGCCAGGGGAGGTGTGGCTAGGGCTACATAAACAGAAACAAAGTGATTTAACTCCTAAATGACAGTGAATTGAGCAGTAAAACCCGAGTGACATGATCTATACACTAAAACTGCTTCATTAAGCTAAAGTTGTTTAGATGACTATAGTGCTCCTTTATATGTTTAGATTATATATATAACTCATTTCGAGTGACAAGTAAGATGGTCTTTAATAGTAAAATCCCTGTTTCCAAGTCTTGGATGTTGGTTATATCTTATATGTCGCTTTTTATTCTTTGTAGATCTACAGGCCAGGCATAATCCAAATGATGAGTTGTTTTGGGTGCACAGCAGCTATGAACTAGAGATTGCTTCAGGTTTCCAGTGCTTCTCTAAATAATTTCGGGTTGTTGAGGTAGAATATCGTTCAGGACTGGATCTTCCTGTAGGATGGGCCATTAAAATTACAGATAAATGGGATGTCTCTATTGGAGGTATTTATATCTCTCATTTTATAAGTTAAAAGTTTCTTTCTTGGAATTTATTTTATTTCTTCCCTAATTAACTCCAAGTCTCTCTCTTCATATCCTTCTCCTTTTTCTTGGAAAAAGGATATGAAGAGATAGACTTGGAACACTGAATATCCCCGACTAAAAAGTGTTTTAAAGGGAAGAAGGATGGGGGCATCTTGGTAATGGTCCCGCTGCACTACTCATGCGAGTCACATGACTTTGGCTCTATTCTTGTGAGTGAAACCATATATATTATTACCATAATCTGTACAGGCAATATTTCACTGTTTCTGTTTTTCTTTATGATTTTTTTAATACATTTTGGTTGTGGTTTTTGGAGATTCCACCAATGTTTGTGTTTTTAGATTGTTTTCACAGACCCTATACTGCACACTCTATTTGTCTTTACGTCTTCTTATTGCGTTGTTCGCCGTGTTGCCTTCCAAAATGGTTCTCTTGCACTAAATACCTAGCATACAGCATGTGCTGTGCTTTTATTAATATCACAGAAAGCATCGGCAGCATAGTATTAAATAATAGACAAGAGGGGACATAAAATAGAATGGATAGGAATATCATAGCATATCTCCATCTCTCTGTCAGTGATCATTGGATTTCCCTTTGGTCAGGATAGCCTCCACCAAGAGGATAGCTTCTGCCATATGTAGGAGTAGTTGTATATTTTGGATTTGTGCTGCCCGAGGCAAGACGAAACTGAGGCACCCCCCCAATGTAAATTTGCCCCACCCCTTCCTTTCAAGGCTGCTCCTCTTCCTGTTTAAGACCAACACGCACTTTGACTGACAGACACACTGACACCTCCACTCAGTGACTGGCACACACTTTGAGATACACATACAGTGACATAAACACACAGTCGCTGATTTGACACACATCCTCACTGATTTGACACACTGACAGACACACAAAATCACTCAGAAACAAACATACAGACACACGCACTCACTGACAGACACACACACACACACACTCACTCACTAGATATACACTAACAGACACACATTTACAGATAGACTGACTGACAGACACACACACTCGCTAACAGACATACACTGACAGACACACACATTCACTGACAGACACACATAGGTTCACTGATAGACACACACTCACTAACAGACACACACTGGCAGACACACACATTCACTGACAGACACACACACTCACTAACAGACACACACTAGCAGACACACACACATGCACTGACAAACACACACTCACTAACAGGCATAAACTGGCAAACACACACACTCACTAACAGGCACACACTGGCAGACACACACATGCACTGACAAACACACACTCGCTAACAGGCATACACTGGTAGACACACACACACTCACTAAAAGACATATGCTTACATGCACACTGACTCACTAACAGACATACACTGGCATACACCTTGATGCATTTTGTATTTTGGGAGAGCTGGAGTGGATTCCTTCCCTGGGGTCCAATGGGGCTGCTTGGCTGGCTGCTGTTGTCTCCTGTGCTGTCTGGCAGCTGCTGGGCTCCTGTGCTGCAGAGTGGATGGGCAGCTGGTCAATGCAGGCAACGAGGGAGCTGTAATCTTCCTGTTCAGCTCCCTTGCACGCCGCTTAGTGATCCTGGGACCCAGAGTGAAGTCATATTCCGGCTCCGACAACACCGCTGAGTGCGCCAGGGAGTAGAGCAGGTATCTGCCAGGGTGCTTTGGGGGAGGAGTTTATTGCCGCCCTACTCAAAGTGATGCCCAAGGCAAATGCCTTATCAGCCTCACTGTAAATACATCCCTAGGTAGGAGTAGGATGTCCTCGGCCATATGTTCTTGCTACTATGTGCTATACGTTTAAGGTATTTTAATCCAGATTGATTGTGTCAGGCTTCAAAATGGGTCATGTATTAAATGCAGAATTTAATATATACAGTGAGTGAAAAAAGTATTTGATCCCCTGCTGATTTTGAATGTTTACCCACTGACAAAGAAATGATCAGTCTATAATTTTAATGGTAGGTGTATTTTAACAGTGAGAGACAGAACGAAAAAAAAAAATCCAGAAAAACGCATGTGAAAAAAATTATAAATTGATTAAATTGCATGTTAATGAGTGAAATAAGTATTTGATCCCCTAGCAATCAGCAAGTTTTCTGGCTCCCAGGTGTATTTTAAACAAATAATGAGCTGAGATGAGGAGCACTCTCTTAAAGGGAGTGCTACTAATTTCAACTCGTTACCTGTATTAAAGACACCTGTCCACAGAACAATCAATCAGTCAATCAGATTCCAAACTCCCCACCATGGCCAAGCCCAAAGAACTGTCCAAGGATGTCAGGGACAAGATTGTAGACCTACACAAGGCTGGAATGGGCTACAAGACCATTGCCAAACAGCTTGGTGAGAAGGTGACAACAGTTGGTGCGATTATTCGTAAATGGAAGAAACTCAAAATAACTATCAGTCTCCCTCTGTCTGGTTCTCCATGCATGATCTAACCTCGTGGGGTTTAACTGATCATGAGAATGGATAGAAATCAGCCCAGAACTACACGGGAGGATCTTGTTAATGATCTCTAGGCAGCTGGGACCAAAGGCACCACCAAGAAAACAATTGGTTTTCACACTATGCCATTAAGGACAATAAAGCACATGTACAGGCCTGTCTGAAGTTTGCCAATAAACTTCTGAATTACTTAGAGGACAACTGGGTGAAAGTGTTGTGGTCAAAATTAAGCTCTTTGGCATCAACTCAACTCGTCATGTTTGGAGGAGGAGGAAGACTGCCTATAACCCCAAGAACACCATCCCCACCATCAAACATGGAGGTTGAAACATTATGCTTTGGGGCTGTTTTTCTGCTAAGGGGACAGGAAAACTGCACCGCACCAAAGGGACGATGGACGGGGCCATGTACCATAAAATCGTGGGTGAGAACCTCCTTCTCTCAGGCAGGGCATTGAAAATGGGTCATGGATGGGTATTCCAGCATGACAATGACCCAAAACACACAGCCAAGGCAACAAAGAAGGCTCAAGAAGAAGCACATTAAGGTTCTAGAGTGACCTAGCCAGTTTCCAGACCTTATTCCCATAGAACATCTGTGGAGGGAGCTGAAGGTTGGAGTTGCCAAACGTCAGCCTTGAAACCTTAATGACTTGGAGAGCATCTGCAAAGAGGAGTGGGAAAAAATCCCTCCTGAGATGTGTGCAAACCTGGCGGCCAACTAAAAGAAACGTCTGACCTCTGTGATTGTCAACAAGGGTTTTGCCACCAAGTACTAAGTTGAAGCAGTCAAATACATATTTCACTCATTGACATGCAAATCAATTTATAACTTTTTTGACATGCGTTTTTCTGGTTTTTTTTTGTTATTCTGTCTCTCACTGTTAAACTATACCTACCATTAAAATTTTAGAATGATCATTTCTTTGTCAGTGGGCAAACATTTAAAATCAGCAGGGGATTAAATACTTGTTTCGCTCACTGTATACATATTCTTGAGGAAACATGAAACTGATTACTTCTGCATGTTGCCTTGTTCAATGTTTGTTAGAGGGTGACCAGATCAATCCATTATGTGGATGCTTTAAATAATGCAGCCATGGCAGGCCAGGGAATCTGTGTTTTATATAGGCAAAAGCTCTCATGCATGTGTTTATATTTTAGAACAGGGATAAAAAAAATATTAGATTTACATATTTTTGCCTTTGATTCCAATACTGTATTGAATACAATATGCCATAAAATTTTCACTAGTGTGTACTTATAAAGTGTGTGTGTATTTTATGCTAACATTTCCAAATACATTTAAATTCGTACATCCATATTAAAGATCCAAACAACAAAAATGTGCTAATATTTTTTAATATATCCATCACCAGGTGTTAAACAAAATTCAGAATGTAAAAGACCCCAAAGTAAATATAGAGAACACACGTTGTCTCCTCTTGGAAGGCATCTAATCAGCTTAGAAAGTAACCAGGATATTTTCACTTATTGCAGCCATCCTGACTCCCCTGGTACTGGCAGGGATTGCATTGATCTGCGCAGAAACAAAAGCATGAATTAAAATTTTAAATATATTAAATAAAATCTGTAATTGGTTGGTTTAATGGTCATGGGCAAAAAGTGATTTAATTATTTATTTTTTATTTTGTGACATATTGAGACATTGAGAATTGCCATGAATGTAAAGAAATACTTTGATTTTTTTTTTTCAATTAAGGCCAAAAATAGCCAAATAACAAAAAGTCTCCAAGTGAATTATGTCTTCATTTTGACTATTTTGGCATTAAATTAGAAATTCCCTTTGAATTCCTGGCATTTATAACTTTAGTTAATAAGCTTGTTTGTTTAATTCCCTTATATTACAGACTCCCTTATAATCTATCTAACAAAATATGTATTTAAAGGAAAACACTTCCCCAAATGAGGAATCCTTTCTAAAGGGATCCCAAAGTCTCTGTGCATTTGATATAAATGAAGGAATGGACACTTCCATTCACATTTTGTGTGTTCGGTTGCATGCAACCCACCCGATTAAAGTAGAATTCACTGCATCTTCGAGTAAAGTCTGATTCTCCATGTCTCCAATTTTGCTATATTATGCTACAAGTTATATAAAAAGAAAAAAAATGCTCTCTATTCAATATTGTGCAAAGTTATAACAGGTCAATGGGTATTGCAGCATCACCTTTGGGGTGTTTGGGGTACAATTCCCTCTGCACAGCCTACATTATTGCAAACTATATGTTTGGTTAATATACTATAAGATCTTTTAAAAATCTAGTATTCTTTGTTAAAACTGGATAAAGAAATTATTTTGTTTTCGTAATACTCTCTTTCCTGCAAGAAGGGAACCAGATGTCGAATCGTGCAGTATCTACAGAGGTTAATACATAGATTTACCTTTTTGGTTGCCGCCGTAGCATTGGCCTTGCCCATATCCTCCTTGACCATGACCTTGATAATGAGCTTTACATGCTACAAAAAAAGCAAACAATATGTTTGTAAGATATGATTGTAAGATATGATTGTGTTCTCCAACTGCAATTTTTGTTATTATGGTAGAAAGGTACTCTTTTTAAATGGTTTAACTTTTCAAATAAGGCATCAGAAAAAAATGTCTTTTAAATGTGCTACTTGAACAAAATTTCCTGACTTTTTTCAATCTCATATTTATCAATTTAACACATTATTATTATTATGATGATATTTCTTTCACCCACCCTGGACCCAAGGCCAGGATCCAGCTTCCAGTGGGTGGACCTCTCCTAAATCCAGAGAGCGTAGCAGGAATAAATCAAGCTCTTACAAGTGGGGAGTAAGTGATTATAGCAATCCCCAGAGTGTAGGTATCCCTTCCCCAAAGCATGAGCCAAGGCTTCAAGAAACGTGCAAGTAGGTCTGGTTTATTGAGGGCTACCTGCCTGGTATTTCTGCAAGTGTCCACCAGGTGGACACTCCCCTAGGGGACCTGGTGGAACAATGGTACACATATTGGATATTAGCCAATCACAGACAATACAAACAAAATACTCCCAGAGTGACATCACAATCCCTCCTCTCTATCCTGGAGATAATTGGGAAGTAATCAAATTATCTCCCAGGACAGAGGCAAGACTCCATTAACCACATGGTTACAAAAAGACATAAAATTACACAATGTTACAATTACTACATAAAATATATACATGCAACATATCCCCAGATAGCTTAGATCTGAGTGCACATTATTACTGAATGGCGCTCAGATCACATACATACAGTTCAATCGCCATGGAGCCACAGTCTTTTCCATAGTCTTTCGTTTCACGAATAGGCTCCATAACATTGCTATCTGGGGTTGCACTACTTACATACTGAAAGTCCCGAACGCCCCGGCAGAAATACACAAATAAACCTTTCTGCAGGGTAAAATTCAGTTTTCAGCACAGGGGCCATAGCTGGAAGGCAGGAGGCTAGCCAGTAGTTCCCTCCAGGCAGTGGCGTACATACCGGGGTCGCAGGGGTCGCAGCTGCGACCGGGCCCGGCCCACCAGGGGACCCGGCCACCCTGCGACCCGGTATGTATGCCAGTGTGGCCAGCCTCTTCTCTTGGGGGGCCCAGGAGCCTGCCACCTCAGGGCCCCCTGAGGCTGGCCCTGGTGTCACCGGCCAGCCGGTCCTGCAGGCGCACAAGGGAGCACTCTCCCCTGTATGCTCCCTCTTCAGCTCCCTCGTGCACTACACTGATACCGGAGCAGTGCAAGAGGACCGGCCGCCCAGGAGCCCAGCAGCACCACTGGACCCCAGGGAATCCCCTCAGCACTCCAAAAGGTAAGGAGGCTGGGGGGATTAAATTTTTAAAAAAAACATGTGTGTGTTTGTGTTAATGTGTGTGTGTTAGTGTGTGTTAGTGTGTGTTAGTGTAAGTGTGTGTTAGTGTGTGTGTTAGAGTGTGTGTATGCTACTGAGTGTCAGTGAGTGTGTCTGTTATTGAGTGTGTCTGCTAGTGAGTGTCAGTGAGTGTGTTACTTTGTGTGTCTGTTACTGAGTATGTTTGTGTGTGTCTGTTAGTGAGTGTGTGTTTGTCAGTGAGTGTGTATGTCTGTCTGTAGCTGAGTGTGTCTCTGTCAGTAAATGTGTGTGTCTGTTAGCTAGTGTGTATGCGTCTGTTCGTGATAGTGTGTGTGTGTGTCTTCAGCACTTACCTTTCTCCAGCGCCGGACTCCCTTGGCGTTGGGGATCCCTCCTCCTCTCAGCTCCGAATGCGCATGCGCGGCAAGAGCCGCGCACGCATTCAAACTGCCCATTACTCAATGCTTTCCTATGGACGTTCAGTGTTTTCTCACTGTGATTTTCAGACTCTCAGGAGCGCTTCTTGAGGCACAGGACTTTGCTGCATATTCCTCTCTATTAGTTAGGCATTATGGATTAGATTAAATACATAACTGTGCAGTTTATTGAGACCACAGAATTTCAGCAGCTCTCTTTCATGGGTAGAGAGGATATAATATAGAAAGACAGGGGTATATCATAACATATCCCAACCTCTCTAATAGTGCAGTGGTCATTGAGTTTTGCTTTGGACTGTAGCCCCAGGTGTTTTTGGAACCTAGCAACGGCCCTGGAACAATTCTGTAATACAATACACAGGTTTACCACACTCATTACCTAAAACTGAGACTTTTGTTAATAGTCTGGCATGCCAAATGTTTCTACAGAAGCACACTATGCTTTTAAGTATTTGTTCTGCTATAGCAATTTTGAATAGAAGACAAAATCTAAAATATCATATTTATACCAGACAGTACAAGTAGAATATCGGGATAAACTTAAAACTAGATTTCAGGTATCACTTACGGTCCTGGCAAGGATTAGAACATGGGTCCTGGCACATAGCTTGCTTTTTGCATGGGTCTTTGCATGGATCTTGGCATTGGGACTTGTGGTGGCTATGTCCTCCTTTGATTCCAGACATGTTTGATCTTCTTGGAGTTAGTAGAACTCGTTGAGATGTAGAATTTCCTATGATGTGTATGACTGCTTGAAGAAACAGCCTTTTATATATGTGATAGGAAATGGGACACACTCTACTACTGACGTTGATATGAACTACCACATTTTATAAGCTCTTATAAATAGCTTGGCATGTCATTTTTTTCAAGGTAATAGAAATAAATTATAGAGCCTGTCTGTGGAATAAAAACTATAATTCATATTTACAGTTTTAAAGTCTAGAAAAATTACAGAAAATTACAGTTTGAAATACCAGTTATATAAGTATATATATATATATAACCAGAATGTTTGGTTAATTGTCAAAGATTTCTTCAAGATGACTGACTATATCCGGGATAGATTATTATTCACGTTGATTTTGCCTTTTAAATTGCCACCTGACATCCTCAGGAATTTAAAGACCTGGTATAGATTATTTGTATAATGAAATTTAAATAGATTTATAAGGTTCTGTCCAATATTTAAAAGTTTTAAAATTCCTGCATTGACTGCAAATCCTCAGATTTTCAGTGCTGTCAGTGAGCTTAGGTAAAATACTAAAAGTAATGTAAACAAAAAAAGGGATCAGCCCATTAAAAAAAACTAAAAATGAAAATGACAAATTAAAAAAAATAACAAAAAACTGTATCTTGTTAATGAAATCTCTGTGGAGATATATATATATAAAAAAAATAATAATAAAAAAAAAAAAAATATATATATATGGCTAATATGGAAAAAAATAAAAATATACGTTCTTTCTATTCACCTAAATCTCAAGAACGATCCTTAACTAAAAGACCATCTCTGGGAGATCATAGAGAATCAGCTCCATTAATCCCATAATCCTTTTCGGCAACTCCCCAATATACTACACAACAAACATTTAATGAAGCTTTGGAAGCTCTATACCTGAAATTAAAACAAGATCTGGAAGATAATTCTAATATTTTAAAGCTGGAAATAGCTAATATATCCTCTATACTGCAAAATCAGGCAGATACTCTTCAGAAAATTCAAACATCTAATGAAGATTTAGCTTTAAAGTACAATCAATTGGACAAGAAGATTAAAGTATTGGAGATAAAGGTTACCGATTTGGAAGACAGATCTCGAAGGAATAATATAAAATTGAGAGGAGTTCCTGAAACTATTAACTATGATCAACTGGACCAACTTTTAAAATCTTTTTTTCAAAATCTTATTCCTGAAATGTCACTTGGAGAATTCCCATTTGAACGATACCACAGGCTACACAGACCAAAAAATTTGTCAGCAGATATACCTAGGGACATTATCGTCTGTTTGAATTTTGAATTTAATCATGCAGTCGGCACAGAAAAATGTTATAACAGATCCCCAATTTAAAGATATTAAGCTATACTCAGATCTATCTTTGACAACTCGGCAGGCAAGGAAAAAATTTGCCGTCCAGACCAGTATTTTGAGGAAACATGGAATTAAATATAAATGGAGTTTCCCCACAGCATTATCGGTATTTTTTCAAAATCAGCAATTTGTCTCGTTTGCCTAAGGAAAAAAAACAATTTTGAAATCTATAATAGATACTTCACTAAGTTGACCAAACCAACGACTATTCACCTGGTTCGAAATATGGTTAATAGCATGGACGTATTTATTTATTTTTTTCAAAGAAGTCTCGGTTGCCTAAGGAAAAAACCCAATTTTGAAATCTATAATAGATACCTCAGTTGACCAAACCAACAACTATTGACCTGGTTAGAAATATGGTTAATAGCATGGACGTATTTTTTTTTTTTTTTTGTTTAAACTTGGAACTTTTTCTGGTCATTACATTCATTTTTTGAACAAGACAATGAAAATCTACTTGGCAAGATTGAAGATCAACCTACTTTTCCAACTTATAATAATTAACTGTGTAGACGGATTAGATTAGCGAATGCCCAATGGGCAGAGTTACGGCTAATGACACGAATGTTATATATATGGATAAGGGTATCTAGCAATACTTGCAATTTAATTAATCTACACTATTTTCATATATGGTGTTTGACATGAGCTATGGTCTAAGGCAATGCTGGTTTTGCGTACTGTTGGTAGTTATGCAATTACGTCACAACATATGGGCATTGTACACTATTTCTTGTTAAGATGCCTTTCTTCCTTATTCTCCTCCGTTTTGGATATAATTAACCACATAGGATATCGGTAAACTCTATATATTATGTCTTTGATGGGTATTTGAGTATGGATTAGGCACATTAGGTATATATAAGAATGGTATAAAGCACATTTGCAATTTAGTGGATCTACACTTTTTTAAATATGGAGTTCGACATGAAGGAACTTTACACATATTTTTCACATATTTTGTATTAACACAAGCTTTGATCACAATAGGTATAACGTGATATTATTAGTACACTTTTCCAATTATGGAGTTTGACAGAAGGAATTTTACAGAGACTTTACATGTACTTTGTAGTAACACAAGTTTTGATCACAATAGTTATGATATGATATTATTTAGTATTAATAAGAATGGAAGTAAGCTATCCATACACGAGTAGTAATAAGTACAATTTCATAATATGTTTTTTTTTTTTTTCTCTTCACCTATGATAAAATTATGGTCTATTAGACATTACGTGGGTATTAATGGGGTGAATAAGGTTAGAGATCTTGGTAAAAGTAAGATAATATATAAGCGGTAAAGCTGATTTTGATTACAATAGGTAGGGGGAGCCGGACTATGGGGACATCGGGGAAATTTGGAGATAGAATGGTCAAGGGAGGGAAAAGGAGAGGGAGGGCTTGTATTATCATATTCAAGAGCTGGAGAGGCATGTTGAGCAGAGTTAGATTAGCAATTCGATGTAACATGGTTCTTTAGATTAGTGTGGTCCGATATCCTAGAGCTAGGAACTAATCGATCTACTGAACGTTATATTGTTAATCAAAGGTTGGATATTTGGAATATTGATTGGTTTTTGATGAGGTTTGGAGACCTTTCTCCTCTTGCCAGTGTCTTTATTTCTGCAATTGTATGCAGGTCTTGTTCAGGAGGTTATAAGTACATATGTCTCCTTATTGGACTACCAGGAAGGGATTTGTTTCCCTCCCTGGAATATGTTCCACATTTTATATTATATTTTGGAATTACAATGATTGAGGGAGGGGAGAGGAGATGGAGATTTGTACTATTATAAATAAGAATTGTAAAATATGTTAAGTAGAGTTAGATCAGTAATTCGCTGTGATATGGCCTTATGGGTTAGTGTGGTCCTATATTCTAGATAAAGTCAATAGATCTACGGATTGATATATGATTGATTACAGGCCCGGATATTTTGAATGCCGTTTCGTTTCTGAAGAGTTTGGAGGCCTTCCTCCTCTTGCCAGGGTCTTCATTCCTGCAATCATAGGTAGGTCTCAACAATATATGTCTCCCCACTGGATTACCAGGAGGGGGTTTGTTCCCCTTCCTGGAATATTTTTCATGTTTTATGTGTTTTATTATGTAAATGTGTATTTTTCTTTTCTTTTTTTTTCTTTTTTTTCTGAGACTCGACCTGGGGTGCAATCAGGACAATAGGTGCTATGACGGTACTTAATGTGGTAACATGGAATGTTCAGGGTTTGAATTCACCACAGAAAAGGGGAGCGGTCTATAAATTTCTAAATGAAAATGATATAGACATTGCCTTTATTCAGGAGACACATTGGATCAACTCTCCAGAGAGACTCTGGAAGTTTAAGAAATTCCCGTTAATATTTTGAATTAATTTTGAAATGATACATCTAACTGGGGACACAATGGGAAGATATGTGATACTCATTTCAAAAATTGATGGCATTATCTATACTTTGGTCAATATTTATGCACTAAATTCTTGCCCGAAAAGATTGATGAATTAGCATGTGGCAACATTATAATTGGGTGAGATTTTAATTGCGTTTTGGACCCAACACGGGACAAAAGTCATAAAAATACTAGAGATCACAAATCTGTAAATACCTATGTATCCTATTTTTTCGGAATTTCTAGACAGGAATTCTCAGCTTGATTGTTGGAGGACTTTGAATCCTAGTGAGAGAGTTTATATTTTTTGCTTTCATAGGTCCATCAGACCTGTTCTCGAATAGATATGTTTCTGGTGAAAGCCGGGTTTTTAAGATCAATTATTAAATCCAATATTGGATCTATAGTTGTGTCGGACCATGCACCAGTATTCATCAAGGTTAAGTTAAAAGGTGGTCTTAGATCAAAGACAAGATAGAGACTTAACAAAAGCCTTCTGAAATCAGAGTGTAACATTGATTTTTTTTTGTCATCTGAAA
Organism: Pelobates cultripes; assembly: GCA_933207985.1. NCBI lineage: Eukaryota > Metazoa > Chordata > Amphibia > Anura > Pelobatidae > Pelobates > Pelobates cultripes. The sequence continues at coordinate 11,489,866 of OW240922.1, read as the reverse complement.
TTGAAAACTTTTTGACTATTAATGATAATGGGGATGTCCCCACAGCAATGGTATGGTGTACCTTTAAAAGTTTTATAAGGGGATTATTTATTAATCTTGGTTCTGAATTTAAAAGGAAGAAGGGAGAATCTTTGCAAGAGTTAAGAATAAAATTGGCAAACAAGGAACGTTTAAATAAAAATATGGCAAACAAAGACTTAATTGAAGAAATAGCTAACTTAAGGGTAATTATCAAAGATAGAATTTATGATAAGGTCAATAAAAATATATTATTTCTTAAGCAAGGATGGTACCATAATAACAATAAAATAAATAAAGATCTTTCTAATAAAATCAAGAATAACCTTAAAGATAAATCTATAAAAAAAAAATCGTCCTGGGGATAAACATTTAACGTCACCAAATTACATTGCAAATGCTTTTGCGGAATTCTATAGATTCCTATATAATCTAGAGGAGGTAGGAAAGAGTAGAGAAGAAATGGATAAATTCTTGAGAAATCTTAAACTACCAAAAATTAATCAAAGGAAATTGGAAATGTTAAATGCCCCATTTTTATTATCAGAAGAACCAAAGCAATAGATAACCTAAAACTGAATAAGGCACCGGGCCCCGATGGTTTTTCAGCAATGTTCTATAAACATTTTCTAGATTTATTTCCCCTATCCTTATAAAGATGTTTATGAAGGTATCCGTGGATACCCCCTTCCCCAATGAGATGTCGTTGGCTTCAATTATTCCTATACCCAAAGTAGGGAAAGATCTAACACGTATTGCTAACTATAGACCTATATCTCTTATTAATTTAGATATGAAAATATTTTCTCAAATATTGTCTAATTGATTTAAAGAGGTAATTGGAGAATTGATTGATGTTGATCAGTCTGGATTTGTAAGAGGGAGAGGTACTACTAATAACACATGTAGGATATTTAACTTAATACATAGAATAAATGAGCATAAATGGGGATCTGTTATTATGGCCCTCGATGCTGAGAAGGCATTTGACAGAGTCAATTGGAGATTCCTTGACTCTGTCATGGTCCAGTTTGGCCTTGAGGGACAATTCAGATATAAAACTATGATATTATACAGGAGCTCTTCAGCCAAAATAGTTAAATCCTTTGTTGAGTCTGACCTCTTTGAGGTTAAAAACGGTACTAGACAGGGTTGCCCTTTGGTTCCCCTGTTATATATTCTTACAATTGAACCTTTGGCTACTTTGATCAGACATAATACTAATGTAAAGGGGGGCAAGTCTCTCAACGGGGAAATCAAGGTTTCCCTCTTTGCTGATGATGTCCTTCTTATCTTGACGGATCCGATGGTTTCAATTCCATCGGTATTGGATGCTATATCTATCTATAGCAGTTTTTCTAACTACAAGGTTAATATGAAAAAACGCAAATCTTAGCCTCTTTTCCATTTGAGGCTCAGAAAGATCTTCTGACTGCACGCTTCTACTTTTTATGGGCAAAGGATACTATTGGCTACTTGGGGATTAAAATATCTTTTGATATTGACAGAATGATACAAACGAACTATGACAGTCTATTAAAAGATTTGCAACAACAGGTAGACAAATGGAGGAAGATTGAGTCTTCATGGATAGGTAGATTAAATGTGATCAAGGCATTCCTGATACCTAAACTTGTATACTATCTTAGGGCAATTCCTTATAGAGTGGGGAAAGGTATTCTTAACCACTTTCAAAATCTGATTTCTAAATATATTTGGGCAAATAAACCACCTAGGATAGCGTTTGATATTCTCCGAAGGAGTTATCAGAAGGGAGGAATAGCATTTCCAGATGTTGATAAAATCCATGAAGCATGTATGGTGACTCTCCTTTTACATCATGGCTCACTCTAGAACAGGAGGATAGCCCCAGATATAAATTGTCTGTTCTTTTTTGGATGGGCATTTTGAAACTAGGTGAATTGGACACCAAGTATTTTTCCAATTGAATATTGATAGATTTGATTAATACCTTTAAAAATCTTAAATACAAAATTGAAATTGGAAGACAAATTACTATATAGGGTTCCATTAGTGGTCCTACAACACGCAATGGATAATATAAATGTTCAACCCTGGATACACCTAGGCATATTGAAGATCTCTGATTTATTGGATGGATTTAAACCCATCCCATTTATACAAATGTAAGTAAAATATAATCTTCCCTTCAGAGACCTTTTTCAATATCTAAGGATTAAAATGTTTCTATTATCTAGAATTATACTCAAGGACCATAATGTTAATCCTCTTATTGTACTATATAAAAAGAAGGGAGGGATTTCTAGATTTATTAAATTGCTAGAATCAATGGAACAAGACTCCCATGCTACCTCCTTTACTAAATGGGAACGAGATATTGGGGAATCTTTCCCACTTCTGGAATGGACTAAAGCTACACTCCTAGTTAAGCGCTGTATACATAGTGTCTCTCTCTACGAAACACATCTAAAGATAATATATAGGTGGTATATGGTACCGGCTAGACTCTATAAAATATCATCTTTATATTCTAGGAATTGTTGGAGATGTGGAAATGAGGAGGGCACTATTTACCATATATGGTGGGAATGTCAGGGACTTAATAACGTAAAAATCCAAATGCTTGGTCTTGTTAACTCTATTTTCAAGGAGATAAAAGAAATTAGCCCTCAACTTTTCCTTTTTAATATTGGTTTTCCTTCGCAAGATAAATATCAAAAATATCTTCTGACCCATATTTTTTTTGCCATTAAAATATGCATAGCTAGGGCTTGGAAATCTTCAACCCATTATCATGGCATAATATTATGGAGCAAATAGACTATCAGCACAGGATGGAATCAAACCCCTTCTTTGGCACTAGGAATTTGGTCAAACTATGGTTACCCTGGACAAATAGACACTATATAAGACAACAAAGACTGTGATCCTCTTGTAGCCCCATGTCGAGCCTCAGGAATTTAATTTATTCTCATTATATATATTTTTTTTTTATTGGTAAATTGATTATGTTTATCAATGTAACAGTAATACTGTGGAAAATCTTTGGTATGAGCTTTTTAATAATGATTGGTTATCAAATAAATATAGTATGATTGTAAGATATATCGTATATACATATCTGATGGTTTTCACTGAATATTGTATTCTATATAGAAACTTTCGGTATTTAATGCTATATAATACCTCTATTGTTATATATTACCACTATGTCTTTGTTTAAAGCAGTTATATTGATGTATTTGTTTTTCTTTTTGTTTTGTTCTTCTTTTCTTCTTTAAGTCAAATGCTATAAATTGAATAAATAAATAAATTTTTAAAAAAGTTAAATATATAGATATACACATAAAATATGAAATCAGGTAAATCAGTTACAGGTTCTTATGTAAATAGTCCAAAAATCTTTAAATGTAAAGAGCATCCAGAGTGATCCTAATACAGGTCGTGGAAGGAGGAGTGTCGTTGTACCCTAAAAAAGAGCACAAAAACAAGTGCCCCAGAAACAGCATGTAACAGCTTCTCAACCTACTGGATTGTCTCCTATATTGTGTTATGTGCTGATTCTGCAATCCCATTCTGTAAGTGACCTACGATAGGGGGGAGTTTTTTTACTGTACTATTATATGTACATAAACTTCACTGCACCAGAGAGTTTATCCTTCGGCTCTTTTTTAGGGTTATCCACTTGACCAAAAAAAGGGGAGTATCTGTGTTGCTGGAACAGGTACATAAACCAACATCCTCTGTGCCGCTTGTTATGGGGAAGAAAGAAGCAACCAGCCACTAGGCAGCTTACTGCAGGTATAAGACTATATCCTAGTGAGAATGACAAAATGCCAACCCCTATCAAAGTGCCCCCTGGATCTAAAGAAGCAACCGGATATCTTGAAGGGTCAACTCTGTCCAAGATTATTATAATATTATAATCTAACAGTGTTTGATCCAATCACCTTGTTAAACTTTTCTATGCGTATATCTTTACTATATCATTCTAGACAGATCTATATCATTTCTACAGATTGTGCAAGAATTGTTAACCATAAGAGTGTTTGAGAAGACACTTCATCAATCACAGACAATTGTTGTCAAGTATATACCCTGATATTATAACTTACGGCTTATGGGGTCAGAAGGAGGTTTGATGGAAGAGAGGTTAGAGTGCAGAATTTGATGGGAAAGAACAACAAGTGGAAGCATATTGATTGAGTTATTATTATTAGTATTTTTATTATTGTTATTATGTTATAATCCAATATATATTTTCAATTTGTTTATGAAGTCTTCAATGTGACACATTCTTCTTCTTCTTCTGAGTCATATCATGAGCAACATGAATTTACACGTGTATAAATTGCAGTTGTTTGAAATGCTCAACAAAATTACTAGTAGTCAGAAATTGGGTGTTGCCAAAGACAACTCCTCATGTCACAACAAAATCCATAAATTACCTGGTTTTACTCTTGTGAAATAAGATTTTGATGTTTAACATTTGTATTTGGCGGCTGTCCAATTCCGACAGTGTGCTGTGAGGCTAGGCCTGTTGAAACGACGTAGTGATGATTTGTGTAACCTTACCGTGCTATGTTCTTAGATAACATGGACGACACTTAAAACCATGAGATGTCATCAACAGAGGGAAAAGGCAGAAGAATATAGGTGACATTACAAGATGCAAGGCACATAGTAACAAAACAAAAGAGCATTTATAAGAGCTTGAAGTGGCAGGGGCAAACAGAATGGAGGAGAAGAAACAGACAGAAAGAAACAAACAAACAGAAGGGATAAGAGAATATGGCTTAATCAATGAGAGGGAAAATATAGGAAAATAACCTCTGGCCCTGAGGAGACAAGCAAGAGAAGTCATCTAACCTCAGTCAGCCAACATAGTTCCACCCCAGGGTTTATTGAAGCTGTGGTCATTAATCCCTTCTCGGTGTTCTGTGAACATCTATAAATCAGGAAATCAGGGTGAACAGCACCCCTCAATTGCATTATTTCCCATAATACTCAGTTCACCATTTGGTATCTTTTATATAACTGGGCTCGTCCATTTACACTTTCATCGAAATAGTGAGGTTATCATTAGCATAGTGAATTCATCAAAATTGGACTGGAATAGAGCATGGCTGACAGTTGCTAGGCGCATTAAATGCCTAAATTTAGTGGAACTATATTTTAGGATCATTAACAGACTCTATTTGGTTCCTAGCCGTCTAAATAAAATAGACCAGAGCAAAACAGATATATTCTGGAGATGTGAAGGGGGAGTGGGAGATTGTGTACATATTTGGTGGAGCTGCCCCCCACTTAAAGAATTTTGGAAAGTGTTGTTGTCTAAAATGGAAATGGTAACCAGATTTAATTTTCCCCTTGCCCCGGAAATGCTTATATTACACTTAAATATTTATCAGTATAATGTAGATTTGCAACATTTTTTTACCCACGCATTAGTAGCAGCAAAGATTTCCATAGCTAAAAGGTGGAGAACTAAAACTCTACCAAACTGGGACATAGTAACAAAATCTACTAATTTCGCAATTTAGGATGGAGGGAGGTTTGAACAGAAATCTGAAGAAAAAAAATCTATTTCACATAAATAAGTGGTTAAAAAAACTGTTGGCAGTAGATGAATATACATAGAAGAGAAAGGGAAGAAAAAGGGAAGAGAGCGGAGAAAAAGGGGAAAAGGAAAGAAAGGGCAGGGAGGAAGAGGAAAGAAGAAGGAAAAAGGGAAGAAAAAGGGAAGGTAAAGAAAGAAAAAAAAGGAGGGAAGGAAAAGAAGAGAAAAAAAATGGAAAAGAAAAGAGAAATGCTAGCTCATATATTAGTACTTTGAATAGCAATGCAGAGAGACTAAGGAAGAGGGTTTCATCATCATGTATGAATGTTGTGTATGTCTGTTCTATGTTTTAGTTTTCTCTTTGTTAATTAATAATAATGTTTTTTATAAATTAAAGTCATTTAAACAGGAAAAAGAGAAGAGAGAAAACATTGATGATGACTAATACACCAATGCCTGAGATGCAAAGCTGGAAAGAATATAAGAGGCTGGTAATGTCTGAAATGAAAAAAAAAAAATACAAAAAAAAAATTCAGCATCTGACACATTGGAAGCCAGATATTTTTGAATAATTCACCTCAATCACCAGGTTGGGTATATTGGTAATTAAAGTGGGTTCCATGTGCTATTAATACAACACGAAGAGACCTTTTGTGTTTGATTACTTTAGAGGTCTCCAAAATATTTCTAGGTGTGTCCTGTTTACAATGACTGACATTTACAAATCTCCAGTGATTTATTGCCAAAACACCCACGGCTGCTCCGTGGTACTCCCTAATGCACAGTGAATAATGTAATCATCACCGCATTTCTCCCCCTAAGTGAACAGAGGCTGTGAGATCTTTGTTAACTTGGTTGATTTTGAACACTTAAACCCAGGAATCAAATACTAACTCCCATCATATGACTTATTAAGCTAAATGAATTCTGCATATTTACCACATTTTTTTACCTTGAAAACATAAAATCAATGCTTCAATAATTTAGGGAAAGTTACATGTCTGGATGTATAATAAACCATTGTCTTTTTTTTTATTGTTATTATTTGTGTTTAATTAAAACCCATAAAAATGACTAATTGTGTACAAACCTTCAGGTGCTTTCTAAAAGTGAAACTGAATATATGGTCATGTGGTAAGTGGGGGAACCCTAACCGGTCAGGGGTTTATCAATTATTAATTATCAATCGTACAGTCCTGCGGAATTTGCTGGCGCTATATAAATAATAAAATAATAATAATCAATAGCAGAATGCCAATATACGCACGCTACCATATATGGTGCAGCTGCTGCTAGTAGTGTTGTAAATGTTTTAGTGAGTGTGATTTGTTTTCTGATATTTTTAATATACTATGTTAATTAAATAGAATTTCAAAAATACAAAAGGTGTAAATATAAACATTTGAAAATGAAATAGTCACAGCAATAATACAGCATTATTCAGCTCATGTATTTCAAGTGGAAATGTGTGTATATATATATATCTATATATATGAAAAGTGGACAGTATGAGAAAAAAGAGAAAAAGAGAAAAAAATTAAGCAGAGAATCTGACAGCCAGATATCTCAAATGTTCTAACAGTGTTGGAAATGTCACATACATCAAATCCGTTCCAAGCAATATCCTCCATTTTCACAGAAACTCCAGCGAGATCTGAGGTACTGAGGGCAGCTTTGAAGACATTAAAGTACTGTAGTGGACTCTGGATAACCTGACCAGTTACCTCCGCTATGGCCTTCCTTCCGCCGTTCTGGAACCACTTAGAATGCAAAGAGACCCACTTTCCCTCCAGTAACTGGACAAGACCTAGTTCTGGAGGTACAACACAATTGTATTATGCCACACTCCGCTTTTATGCAGAGCCCCATGCAAGGGGTTTCTGACACATACATACAGGGTCACATCCCAGACTCCTCCCTGTAGTTACGAATATCCATTTTGCTTAATATCCTAGCTGTTCATATAAGGGTTAATGTGAACCAAGAATAAATTTGGACTTGTATCTCCGATTCTCGGAAGAATCTATCTAATATTAGTTACGAGAATGACCATACTGATTTCGAAATGTTCTTGTTAATTGTCCAAGATTTTGGTATTTGTAAATATCTTGTTTTGATCAAATATATATGCGTTATATAACGTAGAATTATAATAAGAAACAGCTGCTCATAACTTGTGAAAAACAATGTAATTGCCACGCCCATATGCTCATTTTCCCCCCTCCCATCCTGCTATGAAAACGGGGTATTAATATAACTGACGAATGAATACAATTTGAATTGGTTATTGAACATGTCTCTGCTATTCATTTCCAATTTCCAGAGCTCTGAATGAGTTGACAAATATCCATCATCCACAAAGGGCCCGGGCTGATTTTATCCCCAACACTCCCCTTCTCTGGGGTCCCGGCGTGGGAAAAATACTTTGTTCTCTTTGTCCCCAAAGCCCGCAACCAAATACAGTGTTTCCCACACCTTCTTCTCAGGAGCCTCTGGGCCTGGGAGCCAAAGCATGGGAAAAGAGATCGTCCCTTTGTCTTCCGGGAACAAAAAAGCCCGCCAAACTAGCCAGGCCCCCAAAGTGCCCACACCAACCGCAGGGACCCTCACAATGGCCCCTGTCACGAACCATCTACGTTCGCGGGACCCCTGTGTGGAAACCAGGCAAGGGAAGCATCTCCTTTCAGGATACGAATGCTCCCCCTGGGTGCCATTCGTCTATACAAATGAGCAGCCACCCAGGGAAGAACTCATTAATTACTTCCCTTGCGGTTTCCCACTTATGTTGTTAGTGCGAACGTTCAATTTGATTGGTGTAAATGTTATAATGGGGCGCTGGGGAGGTCGTCGTTCAGGAAACAAATGGGTCGGAAAGTGATCCACGAAGGCTCCTCCTGGATGGGGTTCATCTATACGAATTGGCAGCCGCCAAGGGGGAAGCATGCGCCGATGGCTTGCCTTGCGGTTTTGGCACTACGTCAAGGTGATTAACGTTCTAACTAGGGTTCTAAATGCGATGTTGGGGTGGTCCCCGTTCGGGAGACGGATGAGCTCCTCTCACATGAACACTCCCGAACGGGGAGCAGGGTACAATAGGCAAAATACAGGGAGGACATACATATTACAAGCAGGGAATACACAAACAGACCGTGGGTCTGCCACAAGTACCATTCATCACAGTTCCTTGGAAGAGACACATGAGCTGCTTGTCCCCTTAGCCCTGTGCCACTCTGTCCCCTTAACACACTCAGAGCATTAGGCCAACAGAGGGACAAGGGGTTAGAGGCTTAATCTCCTGTCACTTTGTCCCCTTAGACATGTCTCACTCTGTCCTCCTAAACCCCTGTCACTCAAGCCCTTTGTCACTCTGTTACTCTAATCCCCTGTCTCCCTAGCTTTTTGTCTCTCTGCCTCCCTGTCTCTCTTTCTCATTATCACTCTGTCCAACTAACCCTGTTGTCATCCTATCTGCCTAATCTAATATCGAGCCCTGTTGTGTCACTACCCCTCTTATGCCCTGTCCTCCTAGCCCTGTTGACATTCAAACAGCCTAATATCCTGTCCCCAGGGAACTAAAGTGGGGTGGAGGGACACCACCCTAAAATCAGGCTGTCACTCTGAAAGCAGGACAGTTGGGAGGCATGTTTAAACATGTCTTTATTCATGCATGGAAAACAGATGTGTTGACAAATTCTTCAACTCAACTATGTCTGGCCTAAATTTGCAATTTCTTAGACATTACCTAACCATTCTTGGTTTAATTAATACAAATTGATAGATTTATATATAGATTCACAATGGCACCCTTATCAGGTCTTTTATTAGAGAAAAACTACTTAACTATTTTTACTGGTATTTACAGAAATATGTTTTTAAATTTGGTTTCAGTTAAAGCCATATCTGTGGCACCTCTAGAATTCCTTCTTCTTACATCAATTTGGCTATACAATCTAAAACATAATGAATATTTTGATAGTTGCACTGATAAAAAAACAATGAAAGAAAACAATGACAACTTGAATGTGCAGTAAGAATTTATTTGTATGATGTTATTCCTTGAAATAAAATGATTTGTCTGCTATTGAATCGATTGTAAAATTTGTGTTAAATTTTCAGTTCACATTTTCAGTTAAATCTGTAAAAAGAAAGAGAGACTATTTATTAATACATAGAAGGCCTGTAAAATGATTCACTTTTTTCAAGTTATCAACTGTTTTTACAAATTATAGAAAAATTGAAATAGGAACAATATGTAAGAACAATCCTGTGTATAATTCAATAAAATTGTGATATCAACGTATCATGATAAGGATATAAATGTCTGCATCATCCCAGTACAGGTAGAAATATTCTACTTTTAAGTGCCAAAGCTGAAACTCACTGAAGCCTAGAATAATTCATATATTGCATGAAGCATTAACCTCGATATGAGTGCATATATGCAATGTCAGAATGACACACAGGAGATCACAAAATGTCACGTCATTGGCGGATATAGCTTTTGATTTATATTATTTACCACTCGAGTTAGTATAATAGTATTGATCAAGCCTACTGCTTTTAGTAAAATATTTTAGCAACTCGCTTTTGAATATAAACTTTTCAAGGGGGTATAAATACAAATGTAAGTTTCATAGGCAGTGCTTTGAAAGAATAGAGATATTCAAACATGCTACTGTGAGACGCCTATTTAATTAGCATTTTTATAAAAGTAATGCAGTTCAAGAGGCTGAACAATGAGCAGAATAAGACTAAATGAAAATTATATGGTACACATAGGTGAATATTTTTTTTCCTAGTTTAACATTTTTCCTCTCTTACGTAGGTGCCAATTTTCCCACTACTCATAAGCAATCTTGCAGTTTTTTGGTTATGCAACTTTGGTGTTACCAACCCTTGTAAATGGATGTATAAACTAGTAAAAGGTAGGATTTAAATCCCTGATAACACAGCACTGTCATAAGGTCTTAAGCTTATACGTTTTACAGACAATAAAAATTCACATTTAATTAAGTTTATATAAAAGACGTCATATAGAGAAATTGACCTTTGATTTTTACATTTAGGAAACTCACTTATTTTCTACCTTTGTTAGTGCAATAAATCTATAGCCATGACGTTGACGTCTCTTCTTATCTAATTCAAATTCTATCTGTACTTCTCATTTCGTTTCTGATTAGCTCGTCATTTTATTTTATCAGAAAACAGCCATTGTTAAAATGCATTGCTTGCATTGGATTTAAGAAATAAATGTCGGAAAAAAATATACAATAGAAAAATGTATTCTCTAGTATGGCAGACCTTATCGATTATATTATATCCTTTAGTTTATTAACCTTCTAATTTGTCCACAGCTGATCCTTCTTAGATTGTCACTGTTCAGCCATTGAGTTGATGGTTCTGTATGGGCAAACACTTTGTGTTTGTAATTCGTTTAGATCTATCTATTAATTTGCACCTTTACTAATTATTTTTTTAGTATAGAGTATAAATAATGATTTTTCTATATATTAAACGCACGCTTGCTATCAGTGTATGAAGGTCCATTGAAACAGCCTTCAATTTGTCAGACTCATCTAATCTAGCGTTGTCTTGTACACTATTTTTAATGATCTTTTTTGTTAATATGTGTACATTGTAAGATAGTTTGTGCATTGCCCTAATTGCACAGTTGTACCCACCAATAATCTATGTTACAACTCTTTATAATCTTAAGTGCCATAATCAGCGAGAAACCATTTACCTTATTTGTCGCCATGAGACCCTTGACCCTGACAATGGTGTCCAGCATTTGAGCCTGTAAAAAATGTAATAAAGTCAGTAAATGTTAGCAGTTGTCCTGACATTCTGATATCAGCTAGGTGTCAGCTGAAAGGCTCAGACCACGAATGGCAGCAAAATAGGAATGGAATTGATATTAATTGTGGAAGAAGAAAAAAAAAATAACGAAAGCAGGTTGTGAAATTACTCACTCAAAAATATACAGGACTATATATATTTCTAGCATAGGGATGTCCAGGTGCCAAATTACAAAGATAACAAAGAGAAACAAATGTGTCATAAAGAAAGAAGTGCTATCCTCAAGTAAAATGAAGAAAAAACAACTCCCAGCAGCCCAGAGGGGTGTTTTTATCATTCAGTTGCAAGATGAGACTATGCTAGACAAAGATGGTATGTAGACCTACAGAGACTGGGAGATCAAGGTGCGTAACTAGATATGGAGAGGTGGTGACACTGCTTTCATTTAGACAGAGTTTGAAAGATTATCTAAGACCTTTAGCGTTGTCTAGGCCAGTGTTCTCCAACCTAGTCCTCATGGACCACAAACAGTCCAGGATTAATGTATTTCCCTATTTTATTCCAATGGAGATACTGACAAAACCTGGACTGTTGGTGGTCCATGAGGACTGGGATGGACAACACTGGTCTAGGCAGTATTCGTATTTGAGCTATCCTTAGCATTACAGACAGAGCATTAATATTATGTCTTCTGCTTTTTCTACTGTCTATTGAATTAACTCTACAATCCTCTCATGTCTTATAGGTGAGAGTTAAGCTTCTCAGCACCCTCAGTACAACTTTATAAATAATAATTTTGTATCTATGCGTGTAAATTAAACTTAGATCTCATTTCTATCCTCTAATGGCTTATCAGAGGTTGTTACCTAATATTGTATAAGTTGATTACAAATTAGATTTATTTGTTAGTTTTGACCAGGAAGGCCACCTTGTGGTCATGGGTAACGTCACAACCTTATTTTTTAAAAATAATAAAATAATAATAATAAATTGTATGCATATACTTGGAAAGCAGTATGAATGAGTTTTCTGAGAGAATATTTTTCAATATTTTGGCAGAGATTAGCTTCTTGAATATGAGTATTTCATTGCACATCCTATTCTTTTTTTTTTTTCCGTTGTGTGTTGCTTTAAATGTGCACTTTGGGTTATGCCCAATGCTGCCAGTTGGGTGAGGTAGTCGCATTTCATTTTTAAAGGTCTACAATAACATGGAAGTGGAACATTCAAAATTAACAATTCCCACAAGCCTGTGTTAGACCTAAGAGCACTATAATCCATACAAAGACATGTAGTGATTATGTTGCGTAAACTAACTAAATAAGTTATTGGAGTTAGATAAAAACACACATATATATACACACAATTGTTTGTCTTGATGTTATTGATATGTTCTCATTAAAACATTATTTCACTTATTTAAAAATATATCTGCACACTCTGTATTGTTTGCTCATTAAAATACAAAGAAATAATGAATCCTGTCTCTAGAAGTTCACTTCTATCAGCTTGAACTCACTTATTACAAATCCTGTTATGTATATAGATATTAAACTATTTTGAGAAGATTATTTATTCACTTCTTAATGTTTTTTATTGCTTTTTATTATTTGTATGATTAAGTTTTTATTTTTATTTTACTGTTATTGATAAGAATATGTATAGAATTACTTGGAAGAATCTATGCGCTTTATTCGTTTTTTATTTAATTATATGTTTTTCATCATCATTATTATTATTTTTTTCATATATATATATATTTTTCAATTTTTTTATTTTATTCAATTATTTGTAACTAAGTGTTTACTTTATGGCAATTAAGATCATGATACATGTTCTTTCTATCTTTCTTTATTTTTTATCTATGTATGGCACGATGGACACTTTGTGATCCTTTTGAGTTGACAAGCTTAGTACCCAATTTGGAACGCTCTTTTGTTGAAACACAAGCGTTCACCTTCCGGTCTCCCTTTGGAACGCAGATAGACTCAGTGGAACGCTCACATGACCGCTAATGTGGTCAGAAACTAGGCTTGGAATACACACTGAAGAAAATAAGCGTCAGCTGTATTCCCCCTATACGGATGAGCTGATGGCATCCAGAGGAGGGGCTTAATGGATTTAAATACCGAGCCGGGCGGCAAAGAGATTCTACACAGGAGACCTATCTTCATTTTACCCCTGAGGAAGTCTGAATAGTCAGACGAAATGCGTAGGGTTGGGACTTTATGTAGGAGAGTATTTTGTTTTTATTTTCTGTTTTATTTGTGTTATTTAATACATTTTTTAAGCTACAAGGATTTCTTGCTTATTTACATTTGAATGTTCTGGCGGACTTCATCTGAACTCCTTGGCAACCTGTGATATGATATGCCTATATACCTCTCCAATCTTGTAAGTGTTTTATCATTTAGTGCTTCACCAGGTCGATAACAGTCTGCAATTATCATCTTATTTTCTTCTCTCCTATATGCCCTTATACATGGGGAAGATCGCTAATCAACCTTATTATTGATGTGCCTTCAATCAACTTTTTTGTTGTGAGTGTAACTTTTAACACCACTTTTAGTATTCACTTAAGATAGTACACTATGATGTTTGTTTTTTTCTTCCTACTATAGAACCTATATTTTATGCATGAACTCAGTCCTTACCTTGACCATGGTGACCCTCTTGGCCATGACCTCCATGATGACCCTGTTGTCCACTTTGGCCATGACTTCCATGATGACCCTGTTGTCCACTTTGGCCAAGACCTCCATGATGACCTTGTTGTCCTTGTTGGCTTTGATTGCCTTGTCCTCCATGGTGGCTCTGCTGGCCCTGACCTCCATGATGACCTTGTTGTCCCTCTTGGCCATGACCTCCATGATGACCCTGTTGTTCTTGACCTCCGTGGTGACCCTGTTGCCCTTGTTGGCATTGTTGGCTCTGTTGGCCTTGACCTCCTTTAACTCCAGTCATGGTAAGATATGGTTTTGTGTAGACTACTTCAGGTATGAAGTCTAATATGCTGTATGTTTGCTCCGAGATCCGGCTTTTATATTCCAGGGGTAGAATTTATTGCTTTGGGATGGTAGATACAATATTCGAAATTCACTCTGACTCATCAACATTTTAAATTGATTCATATTATTACTGCTATGGATTGCTGTATATGTAAACTGATTTTTACAAGATAATAAATATGAAAAATCGTGCATCAATATAGCGTCTTACCATCAAAGAGTTTATTCATGAATCACAATATAAAGCTGCATGACAGTACATAGTATTGTGATGACCCAGCTTATTAATAATGATTGATTTTCTACATACGCCTTAAATATTTTAAATCAAGAATTAGACGAGCTTCATGCTTTTGTAGTTGAGGAAGTCATGATGAAAACATGGGTTGGTCCCATTTATAATGAAACTGTCATCTAGAGAATGATGGAATGGTGAATGACATATAGCTCTCCTAATATTTTGTTCATGTAATAGATTTTTGCCAGACCACTATATGTGTAAGAAATGCCATTCTTTTTAAACAATTTAATTTTGTTATATAGTTAAATAAATGGGTAAAAACACAAATACCTCCAGGCTTATCTGTCACCTACCTATATAAGTTGTATTTAAACTATATCACAGAATTCTATACTCATGGCTAAGCATGGCCACATAAGCCATCTTGTAATTCTACGTTCTCTATATATTAAGAAAAAAATAAAATAAAAATAAAAGATGCACTCATACATCTAAATCCAAGCTCATGGTCATTAACCCCATTAAGGACCACAGTCAGGACCCTAAATGCCCTTCTTCTTTTCCATCTCTTGCTAAATGATTGCGAAATTCCATTTTGATATAGAATCATTTAAAGGGACACTAAGCACCAGAAGCACTACAGCTTTATGTAGCAGTTATGGTACTTAGAGTCTGTCCCTGCAGGCTGAAATTGTAAACACTGCCTTTTCTGAAAAGGCATCGAGGCATCGCTTACATTTGTGCCTAAGGAACCTCTAGTGAAGTCACTCAACCACTGCTCAGCCTACTCTAAAGGATTTTCATCTTTATTACATTAATAAATTTCAGGTAAGAGACGTGAGAGAATGGCCAGGTTCTCAAGTCCGATTGTAGCAATAGGAGGAAATTGCTTTGGTAAAGGCCATCCAACAATGAAGTGACCTAAACACCTAAGTATTTTAACTGCAACGTGCACCATTTAAATGGGAATGATGATTGGAGCCGAGCAGACGGACATGTTTTGTATTTCAGATTGATGAGTATTTAGCTTAATATTCTAGTGGGACCCATGGGTGTCAAACTCCTTATGAAGGCTTGGAAGTGTTAAGGCTGGTCTCTCAATGAAGAAGAGTATAGTGTCTGCACACACTGCAACTTCATGCTCCACACACTGAATATGAACACTAGAAGTCAGGCATACATGCAGTGATCTGATAAGCATTGTCACCTTATGGCTGGCATCCATCCTCTCCAGAACAATGTCAGTCAAACGCTGTTTCAGAATATGTGGATAGTATTAGCGTGTGTTGAAGGCAGACACAATGCATAATATTAAAGGAACACTATATTTACAAAAAATAACTTTAGCTTAATAAAGCAGTTTGTTGTTTTACTCATGACTCAGAAGTCTCACTGCTCAATTCTCTGACATTTAGGAGTTAAAGGGAGACTATACTCACCACAACAACTACAGCTTATTGTAGTAGTTCTGGTGAGAATAGTCAGTCTCTGCAGGCTTTTTGCAGTAAACACTGATTTTTTTTCAGAGAAAATACAGTGTTTACATTACAGCCTAGTGATAACTTCACTGGCCACTCCTCAGATAGCTGCTAGAGGTGCTTCCTGGGACAGTGCTGCACAATGACATTTAGTGAATTCATCCTCTGCATTGAGACACTGAACTTTCCTCTTAGTGATGCATTGATTCAATGCATTTCTATGAGGAGATACTGATTGGCCAGGGTGGTGTTTGGCTCTGCCCCTTACCCCATCAGATGTTAACTTACTTTAAAAGTTTGTATCTCCAGCTCTGTAAGTTGAACTTTAATCACATACATGGAGCTCCTGCAAAGTCAAGCAAGCTATTTACAGTGCAGGATATACGTAATTCTAAATTAAACAGAATGTGCAATAAAAGAAGGGTAAATATTGTATCTCACTTTACAGGAAGTGTTTAAGAAGGTTGGTGTGACTAGGGATACATTAACAAAGTGATGTATCCCCTAAATAGAAGATAATGGAGCAGTGAGACTGCAGTAGCATTATCCATACACCAGAAACTGCTTCATTAAGCTAAAGTTATTTTGGTGATCATGGTGTCCCTTTAAATAGTCTCAGTGTTATCCTTTGCTTTTTTCCCTTAACTTATCCAGGGGGACTATATGAGCATTTTGATGTTTCATCTTCTGTACAAGAAGCTTGGTAAAGAGCTTCATGTTCTTGTTCAGGAGACACGTGGGCCTATAACTTGAGCACATGTCCTTACCCACTATTGGGTGGACTATAAAGTGTGCGGTTAAGATGTCTCTTAAAGTGGAGTTTAATAAAAATATGAGGTTAAAACAGGTGGGCAAATCTTTGTACAAACCTAGATGAAAGCAGTCAACGCCTGTGGCCTGAGTGGGACTGAGAGCGCCTTGTATTATACTGTAGATGTGGACCAGCACTATTTGTTTCTGTAACATTAGGACACAAAGGCGACCCCTTTTGTTAGAGGACTACATATAAGTTAATAAATCTTTTTAGTAAATCTCTTGGCTTACCCTTGCTATGTGGACATCCAAATTTAAACCTCCTTGGGCAGAAACATCTCTTCTCTGGGTACAATTTTAAAGGAACACTATAGACTTGGGAATACAAAGCTGTTATTAGGCAGGCAGGCTTAATGTTGTGGCTGATCAGTGTATACTTTTTGAATACAAAGTTAGAGAGAAAAAATACAATTGTTTTCCAGATGGCAAATTCATTGTTAACTAGGTCATTATTCTTTATTTGAGATATATACTGGAATATATATATATAGTCTCAAAAAGCATTACAATAAATAATGTGAGAATATAAGCTAAACGATTATAAAGCAATTGTGTAGGCTTTTGGCTGCATAATGTTTTCCTCTTGATCTGCTCTCACCTACAGATGTATTAAGATCTTTACGTTTGTTTTCTTTACATTTACTTTCTTACATGTGCTTTAGAATATCTGAAAAGAACACTTTTGTTTTAGGAATACAAAGATGTATTCCTAACACTAAAATGTCCCGCAACCTGGTAGACTGTTTCTTTAAAACTGCAATGCTTGACATTGCAGGGCTAAGGGGCTCAGGGACAGTGCACCTAGACCACTTGAATGAGATGAAGCTGCCTGGGTGCCTATAGTATCCCTTTAAGAATACTTTGATAAATCATTCCCAGTTAGGCAATCATATTTGAGGATACCGTCATGTGCCATTTTATGGTGATTAATAATCTAATTGCAGGTAAGAAATGAAAATACAGGACATATTGATGAAGTATTTTTTCATAATTATTGTGTTATGATGTGTAAATAATATCATGTTGCTCATATAATGATCCACTAGGATAATAATATTAATTAACTGTAATTCATATTAGTAATATAATAATATGAATTAACAAACAGTTGATGAATCAGAGTGAATTTTGCCAACAGAACATTTCTTCTAAATTCCACAAATTCTGTCTTTGTTATAAAAGTGAGCTTGTTGGAATAGAGTTGACATACAGAACATTAGACTTCTTTCCTTCCTGACGTGTTCTACACAAAACTAAATCCTATAATGACTGGAGTTAAAGGAGGTCATGGCCAACAGAGCCAACAATGCCAGCAAGGGCAGCAGGGTCCTTATGGAGGTAACGGCCAGCAGAACCTCCATGGAGGATATGTCAATCAAAGCCAACAGTACCAGCAAGGGCAACAGTGTCATCACGGAGGACAACATGGACAACAAGGACAACATGGGCAGCATGGCAGCCATGGACCTCAGAATCTATCCCAGTGCAACAATCCCTGCCAAGATCCTTGTCAACAGCAGCAAGGTGGACATCAAGGTGGTAGGTTCTAGGCTAACGCTGATACGAAAGTGAACTTCTAGATATTAGATTCAGCATCACCTTGGGTCCTTACAAATAATAATACAGATTGAACAAATATAGTGGTAAACTAATGTTTAAATGAAAACATTTCAATATTTGCAAGCTCCAATAATGATCAGTGTATTTTGCAGTATTTCTCCAAACACTATTTTATTATTTAATCTATTGAAGTTACACATTTTATTTTTAAATTGAGCTTTTCTCGTAATAATATCACATTTGTTAAATAAATAGCACCTTTGTATAGAACATAAGTAGCATAAAGTAATCTGATTTCCAAGCACAAATGGCAAGATACTGTTATATATGCTTTATATGTTTACTGACTTTATTATATTTTTACAGGATGGAACGCTGGGCAACAATGTCAGGACCAGGGGTCTTATGGCCAGAAATAAGGTAAATATATCATTACTGACTAAGGCTTTCAGGATTATAACAATTCTAACACAGCTAAAGTTACAATAGATTCCTGTTAAAGTATACATAGGGAATACAGCTATATGTTATAACTCCATCTTCACCTGACGGGTCCTCTTTGGTGCTGACGTCACTGCAGTACTTTTCCATTTGCACGAGAGGCACAGCCAATTCCCTGCAGCTGTCACTGATGACGACTGCAGAGATTGACTCTGTAACTTCGCCTTGAGTCAAAAAAAGTCAGGTGGAGGAGAAATACAGAGACAAAGTAGTCCCAACTGTGTCTGTATGCCTCTTGACTGGGATGGAATTTCAGACCAACACCAAACCAAAAATAAACTTTTGATTTAATTTCCTCTTTTGTGCTTGCCACAGAAATAGTTATTACATCTATGAATTTGTTGCAATATTTCAATTCCATACATATGTCACTCTTCCTACTTATGACCTAAATTATCGGACTTCACAATTCCTTCCAAACAGCTTAAGTTGGGCTAGCCATATTTATACTCTGTTTGTAGGTTTTGCTTTCACCACTCTAAATATGCACAAAAGGAGGCAAGATTATTCATCCTTGGGTTATTGTTAATGTTTCTTTTGGATATGACAATGGAAGACAATGGTCTCCTGACTGGTCACTTAGCATATCAAAAGAATTCACAACGCATGTGTCATTTTTAACTTCTTGCAAAGGTGCTGGTTGAAATCACAGCTTTAAAGAAAAGAATTCATGCTGTAATCCTTTTGTTGTATCACCCTGTACAATCAAATTAGCTCCTCTCATGCTGAAATTGGCCATACCATCTCTACTAGGTAGCTAATTCATCTATACACTACACACATCACATTAAATAGCATTATTCTATAGTACAACAATGAATTATGTATATGTACCCTTGACTTGACACTAGTAGTTTTTAATACATATAGACTAGTTTTTAATAAATATAGACATTCTTCGTTAAGAATTGTCTATATTTAGTAATAACTGGAAAGTGTCTAGTCTGTTTAATAATAAAATCTGTTTTTGATTTGGCTAAAATGTCCAGTCTATCAGAAGTTATAATTTCAATCAGGATACTAATGAGAATACACTAATGGCTTTCTCATATCTTTATTTATGAAATGTATACATCTTGAAGCAGCAGAGGTAGAAATAGATAAATAGCTATTTTTAAGAACGAAAATATATAGTTTTAGTTCTTTTTATGAACTATTATAAATACATTTAAAGGGGACCTGTCCATTCTCTGGAATTTCTACCGATAGATAAAATATTCCACATCACCTAGAACTTTAGCTAACCTATTTTCATGAGATGTTACAGATATTACAAATGGGATCATAGCTAACTGGTGTCTTGCTGCATATTCATATTTCTGCTTTTGTATTGTTACTAGTAAAAAAAATAAAAAATTAAAAAGTGTTTTTGCTGTACTTTCCTTATAATTACACATTCTGTTTTCTTTTTAGAGACATTACAGAAAGTGGGAAAGACAATGACAGTAAAATTATGCCAATCACATGTCGCTGGTTGATCCATTTATGCTTGTGGAACCACACAAATAAATAAAATTCTTATTGCAAATTTAAATTGCTTGTGCTTGTCTTCTTTTCAATTCTGCAGGGAATTCAAAGTAAATTCAAAGTTAATTTCAAATTAAAGGCCTAAGTAGTCAAACAGAGCATATGATTTTTTCTGGCTCAGCTATTTTGACATTAAATTTGAATTCCCTGCAGTTCTTACTTTACTGAATAACACTGCATGCAAATGCTTATTATGTTTCTGAAAATGGTATAAAAGCAAAAACAGATATTCTAGATGTACCAGAGCTCTGGCTGTATGGAAAAGAATACTACTAATATACCTGTTACTAAGAGAGTCATCATCTATAGATACATCCTACAGTTTTTATTTATTAAACAGGGAATTGTTCATTTACATTTACATTTTACCGATGCTCCACTTTTTCTGCAGTTTGGCTTTTTTTGGCCTGAATGTGTATTCCCCTTATAAATTTTTAGTTAAGTGGACAGCTGTAACTGCCAGATAAGAGAGTGACATTTTCACTAAAAAATCTGTAAAAAAAGTTTCATGAAATGTAATAAACGTTTAAAAAACTAGAAGTAAAAATTAGATGACAATTGCCCTTTCAGAATGGTGCATTTTTCGTTTCTGTTATTTAAGCCAAACTAAAGATATTTGAGCAGACATAAACACAATACAGCTTGAACCTGAGGCTAAAACCTATCAAACGTGTATCAAAAGAGATGTATAGAGGAACTAAAAGGCAGCAAAAATATATCAAACTAACGCTACATAAGGTCTGCCTAACTTTCTAAAAATCATTGACCTAATACAACATTCCAACCATGTCCCCGCACAAAAATTGCTGCCAAGCCAAAAAAAATTCTTTGGCACAAGAACAGGCCAAACAAAGCCTTCATCGCAACTCGAGGAGCTCCAGGATGGCGCCGACACCTGAAAGTGTTGACACAGACCTGGAGAGTGCTCAAGGCAATCAGCTCACCAAGAAATGCGCACAGAGTGCAAGAATTGGGGAACAGGACCTTGAATTTTGAAAACAAAATGGTGGAATATGCCGAATGCCCACAATGAATTAGCCTCAAAGGTGGAAGACCTTATGGCAAAATTTAAAAGCATGAAACCAAGTTGGTGGACATGGAGGACTGGGGAAGGAGAAACAACTTCTGTCTGAGTGGTGTTGTGGAGAAGGTGAGCAATGCCCACCTGCAGACTACGAGCGCTTAAGCCTGACTTGCCTCTTGACATGCTACTTATTTTGTTACTTGATTGATTTATTAGTGTGCAGTTACTCCTATATCTATGATATGATGTATCTTCTACTGGTATAGCAATGTGATGGCCTGTAGGGACCTAGGAATGCATGACAAGGTCTGTAGAAGAGCTAGCACCATCACCCATAGGGAGAGCTTTGTATTAACCCACATTGTATGATACCAGCTCACTGATACACAATGGAAAGCTGCCTTAAGAGCACACATCGTGCGCACCCTATTTAGAATTAATTAGGAAACTGCAACATAATTGGTACTTTGTACCAGGTAGACTATTCCATATGTATCCTAATGCTTCCAGTAAGTGCTGGAGAAAATGGATAGGTACGATGCTACATATCTGGTGGTCCTGCCAAATAATAAAACCATATTGGAAAATGGTTGTCAATGAATTCACAAACCTATTACACATACTATTCACACCCACACCAGAACAATGCCTATTGTTTATGAGCCAGGAACACATGACCAGAGTAAACAGAATGCTTCTTTTCCAAGTCCTGATTGCAGCAAACACTCTAATAGCACAAGCATGGAAAACACTACTGGCACCAGAAAAGCATAATTCAAATTTCTACTAATTGGGACTATGAACTTATGGCCCACTACCACATCCATCCAAACAAACACACCAAAACCACAAAAGACATCTGGGATAGCTATGCATCCCCGTAATACCATCACCGACTGCAGACCAATAGATAGATGCCACTCATAGTGAGAGCACTTGGCATGACTGACTTCCTCCTGCCACACAAGGCCCCATGAACACTAAAAAGCCCACTACATTTTAGACAAGAGTTCATATCCTTGCCATTCTCCTCTTCTAACCTCTCCCTTTTCCTCTGATCTTTGGGTATGTTTGTTCAAGAAAGACAACCCCCAGATTTCCCCAGTTTGCACTGCTACCCCAGTTGTACCGGTTAATGAATGCATGGCCCTGCAGGTTGGAGGACAAATAGAACTCATAGTTACACAT
>OW240922.1:11423660-11467067 GCA_933207985.1 Pelobates cultripes | reverse complement strand
CCTTTGGCCCTAGAATAATGCCCAGTTTTCAGAGGCCACGTACCCTGAACTTGAAAAGTTCTGAGGGTATAGTTGACTCGCTAACACAGGACACCCAATCTTCTACAGCCTCCGCTCAGAACCTTGACGCACCATCCTCCTCCAGCTTAGCTTCAGGCACCTCTCAAGATACCACTCACCCGCCTGCCGCCACCACCAAAACTAGCACCACAGCCGCTTCAGTTGGTATGTCAGAGGAGTTATTCACACATCCGTTTGAAGAAATGAGTGATGCGCAACCATTATTGCCAGAGGATGTAGATAACAGGGATATGTCTCAGGCAGGCAGCATTACACACATGGACGTACGGTGTGATGATGATGATGATGTTGTACCCGCTGCTGCTTCCTTTGCTGAGTTGTCAGATACAAGTGAAGCGGTTGATGATGACGATGCGTCCATGGATGTCACGTGGGTGCCCGCTCGTCAAGAAGAAGAACAGGGCGAAAGTTCAGATGGGGAGACAGGGAGGAGGAGGAGACGAGTTGGAAGCAGGGGGAGGTCGTCGCAAGGAGCTAGTGGCACAGTCAGACAGCATGCATCGACACCCGGGGTCAGCCCGACAGCACGCCAATCAACGCATGCTGTGTCCACCACCAGAATGCCGTCATTGCAGAGCTCAGCAGTGTGGAATTTTTTTTGTGTGTCTGCCTCTGACAACAGCGATGCCATTTGCAACCTGTGCCAAAAGAAACTGAGTCGTGGGAAGTCCAACACCCACCTAGGTACAACTGCTTTGCGTAGCACATGATCTCACATCACAAACGCCTATGGGATCAACACATGAGTACAAGCAGCTCGCCTACTCTAAGCCGCCAGCCTCCTCCTGGTCCAGCATCTTCAGCCACGTCAACCACTGCTGTCCTCCTTGTCCCCTCTCAACCATCCGCCACTCCGCCTCCCGCCTTGAGCAGTTCACGCTCATCTTCCCACAGTCATGTGTCTGTCAAGGACATGTTTGGGCGTAAGAAGACAATGTCAGAAAGTCACCCCCTTGCCCAGCGTCTGACCGCTGGCTTGTCCGAACTATTAGCCCGCCAGCTTTTACCATACAAGCTGGTGGAGTCTGAGGCGTTCAAAAAGTTTTTAGCTATTGGGACACCGCAGTGGAAGGTACCCGGCCGAAATTTCTTTGCACAAAAGGCAATCCCCAACCTGTACTCGATTGTGCAAAAGGAAGTAATGGCATGTCTGGCACACAGTGTTGAGGCAAGGGTCCATCTGACCACTGATACCTGGTCTGCAAAGCATGGTCAGGGCAGGTATATCACCTACACTGCGCATTGGGTAAACCTGCTGACTGCTGCCAAGCATGGAATGCATGGCTCTGCAGAGGTCTTGGTGACACCGCCACGACTTGCAGGCAGTCCTGCTGCCACCTCCTCTACTCCTCCTACTTCATCCTCTTCCATAACCTCCTCGGCTGAGTCCTCTTCTGCTGCTGCGTCTTGCTCCACATCAACGGCACCCCCCCAGCTCCCCAGGTACTATTCCACATCCCGGATACGGCAGTGTCACCCCGTCTTGGGTTTGACTTGCTTGAAAGCAGAGAGTCACACCGGACAAGCACTCCTGTCCGCCCTGAACGCACAGGTGGAAAAGTGGCTGACTCCGCAGCGACTGGATATCGGCAAAGTGTTTTGTGACAACGGAACAAATTTGTTAACGGCATTGAAGTTGGGCAAGTTGACACGGCACATGTGTAATCTCTCATGGATACAGCGCTTTGTGCATACTTAAGTACACAGGCTTACAGGACGTCTGGAAACCTTAGGCCAAGGAAGGTGTATTTCGAAGAAGCGTTCCTACACGGCCATGGCTCACTTTGCCGATATCCAGCGGCGAAACAACATACCAGTGAGGCGCTTGATTTGCGACAGCCCGACACGTTGGAATTCAACACTCCTAATGTTCGACCGCCTGCTCCAACAAGAAAAAAGCCGTTAATGAATATTTGTATGACCGGGGTGCTAGGACAGCCTCTGGGGAGCTGGGAATTTTTTTGCCACGTTACTGGACGCTCATGCGCAATGCCTGTAGGCTCATGCGTCCCTTTGAGGAGGTGACAAATTTAGTCAGTCGCACCGAAGGCACCATCAGCGACATCATACCATTTGTTTTCTTCCTGGAGCGTGCCCTGTGAAGAGTGCTGGATCAGGCCGTAGATGGGCGTGAAGAGGAAGAGGAAGAGTTGTGGTCACCATCACCACCAGAACCAGCCTTATCAGCATTGCTTGCTGGAACTGCGGCAACGCTGGAAGAGGATTGTGAGGAAAAGGAGTCAGAGGAGGAATGTGGCTTTGAGGAGGAGGAGGAAGACCAACCACAACAGGCATCCCAGGGTGCTTGTTGTCACTATCTGGTACCCGTGGTGTTGTACGTGGCTGGGGGGAAGAACATACCTTCAGTGAGATCACTGAGGACGAGGAACAGGACATGAGTAGCTTGGCATCCAACCTTGTGCAAATGGGGTCTTTCATGCTGTCGTGCCTGTTGAGGGACCCTCGTATAAAAAGGCTGAAGGAGAACGACCTGTACTGGGCGTCCACGCTACTAGACCCCCGGTATAAGCAGAAAGTGGTGGAAATGTTACCGAATTACAACAAGTATGAAAGGATGCAGCATTTGCAAAATAAATTGAAAAGTATGTTTTACACAGCGTATAAGGGTGATGTCACAGCACAACGGGAATCTAACAGGGGGAGAGGTGGAAGTCATCCTCCTCCTCCCATGACCACGCCGGCAAGGACAGGACGCTTTAGAGATGTGTTGTTGATGGAGGACATGCAGACTTTTTTAAGTCCTACGCATCGCCACAGCCCTTCGGGATCCACCCTCAGAGAGCGACTCGACCGACAGATAGCAGACTACCTCGCCTTAACTGCAGATATCAACACTCTGAGGAGCGATGAACCCCTTGACTACTGGGTGTGCAGGCTTGGCCTGTGGCCTGAGCTATCCCAATTTGCGATAGAACTTCTGGCCTGCCCCGCTTCAAGTGTCCTGTCAGAAAGGACCTTCAGTGCAGCAGGAGGTATTGTCACTGAGAAGAGAAGTCGCCTAGGTCAAAAAAGTCTAGATTACCTCACCTTTATTAAGATGAATGAGGATGGATCCCGAAGGGACTGACACTGGGCGATACATTAGATCACGACTTGCAGGCCTGATGAGATGAGCTGCCTTGGGCTACAAATGGTCCACACGCTGCTGTATTTTAGCTCTGAATGCCGGTTGACTTGCGTGACTTATCTGCCACCAACTAGGGTTCAAGCCGCCATGTTTTAGGGCACTTTCTGCCTGTGAAACAAACATCAATTATAGATTGAATAGCAGTTAGTTGTCTCAAAGCGGGTGTGTCAGGCTCACAGTGGATACTGTGCCCAGTGCCACCACTCACTCACTGGTACCCAGACGAAATTTATTTTCACAAAAGGCAATCCCCAACCTGTACTCGATTGTGCAAAAGGAAATAATGGCATGTCTGGCACACAGTGTTGGGGCAAGGGTCCATCTGACCACTGATACCTGGTCTGTAAAGCATGTCAGGGCAGGTATATCACCTACACTGTGCATTGGGCAAACCTGCTGACGGCTGCCAAGCATGGAATGCGAGGCTCTGCAGAGGAGTTGGTGACACCGCCACGACTTGCAGGCAGGCCTGCTGCCACCTCCTCTACTCCATCCTCTTCCATAACCTCCTTGGCTGAGTCCTCTTCTGCTGCTGCGTCTTGCTCCACATCAACTAATAGGGGACGTAACAGTGATTAAACTGATAACAATAGTACTAAACACACCACTCCTATCTGGTGTCACATTAAGCTTGACCGCGCAGTGCCCCAAATTTGCAGTAAGAGGACCGACCAAGCTCTTCTTCCATCTCCCTGTTACAAAATCAACTGCCGTGTACACGTCCACTGATAGGAGACGCGGAAGGTATTAAACTGATCAGAACAATACTAAACACACCACTCCTTTTTTTTGGTGAGGCTTTACAGGACAGAGTGCTTCTCCACGGGACATGTTAACTCACGGGCAGCTGGCTCATCAAGGAACCAGAGCAGCTTTCCATGTACAGGTAAGACACGTGCAGCCGGTAAGGGTTCAGGCTCTTCTTCCTGGAGGATACGCTGCAAGCCTGTTGAACGAGGTGACCTTGCTCGGGTCCCAGGTGTACGGTTCCTAAAATGGCTGCCATATACACGTCCACTGATAGGAGACGCGGAAGGTATTAAACTGATCAGAACAATACTAAACACACCACAAATAAGGTTTCTCTCCTGTATGGCTCCTCAAATGATGCTTAAGATTAGAAGCGGCTGAAAAGCATTTCTCACACTCCGAACAAAAATATATTTTTTTAACATTCTCTCCACTTTGAACGAAATGACGTTTGGGAAGAGATTAACATAATTAAACACAGGCAGTAAAAATACAGTTTTTAGCCATACCCTGTAACTTTAAAACTACACATCCCATCTTCATAATTACATATTTGGAATCAGCACACTTAAAACATAAACATAACCAAAAATCAGCCAAATCCATCCAGGGGTTAAAAAGTTAGCTGGAGGTCCCTTTATGACCGACCGCAAGCACATTTTCCTGCCCAAAACAGTTCCATAGATTTGGGCTTGTCGGAGGTGAGGTCGGTCTATTTCAGGCTGAAATAAAGACTAAGTCCCATCTGCCGAATGGGACTTAGTCTGCTGCAGCTGAAATAATTTCCCATTTACTGAACCAAGTGGGAAATAACCAGGCACAAAGGGTTTTAAGCAGGTCTGGGGACACAGGGGACACCGTCTTAAAGGGGCAGTGTCCCAAACAAGTCTGGGGACACCGTCTTAAAGGGGCAGTGTCCCAATCTTCCTGATGTCCCAAAAAGGTGCTTAAAGGGCCAGCACCAGTCCCATAACCCCCAATATGCCCACCGACAGTCTTAAAGGGCCATACACACCAAATAAAAGTGCATACATTTTCACAATCTCCCAGGGGCCATAGTCATGCGGGAGGAGGCTGGCAAATAGGCTTCTCCACAACCCAGGGAAGCAGGGCAATTTGCCATTTAAAGGGCCCGTTACAAATAGCAGTTTGTAACAAGGTGTCAATCCATATCTGCCAAGTGACCCGATGTAGGGGACCAGTCCCTATTCTGCTCTGTGTCAGTGTGTATCAGGGAACCTTAGGACAGGTGTCAATCCATATCTGCCAAGTGACCCGATGTAGGGGGAACAGTCCCTATTCTGCTCTGTGTCAGTGTGTATCAGGGATCCTTAGGACAGGTGTCAATCCATATCTGCCAAGTGACCCTATGTAGGGGGACCAGTCTCTATTCTGCTCTGTGTCCGTGTGCATCAGGGGCTCTGAGGACAGGTGTCAATCCATATGTCAAGGTGTCAATATGTCATATGTCAGGTGTCAATCCATATTGATTGTGATTTAGGAATGTTAGGTGATTTCTGCCCTTTATGGATTAAAACCAGACTCTGTATCAACTGTGTAATTTTCCATGGGAGTTTTGCCATGGATCCCCCTCCGGCATGCCACAGTCCAGGTGTTAGTCCCCTTGAAACAACTTTTCCATCCCTATTGTGGCCAGAAAGAGTCCCTGTGTGTTTTAAAATTCGCCTCCCCATTGAAGTCAATGGCGTTTCGGGCGGTTCGCCGGTTCGCGAACACTTGCGGAAGTTCGCGTTCGCCGTTCGCGAACCGAAAATTTCGGGTTCGCGACATCACTAGTGGTGGCATTAATAATTTATTGGACCCATCTCTAGATACCTCATTTCCTACCTTCTCCCATAGACACAAATCTTTCAAATCTATGTGTAAATCTATAACCAAACATTTAATAACTTTCAACTATTAAGATGTATAGTGCAAATTACATCCCACAGATAGAACGTATTCCTTTTATTCATCACCTCATCACTCCCTCTCTAAGATCACTTCAAGTTTTGTGGATGTAACCCATAGAGACTCAATGATGCTCTTCTACAGTATTGGCAATTTAGACCACATGCACAATAATCTAATCGAGTTCTTTCAATTAAAGGTTAATTTAGAGATATCAGCGCCCTCATACTTCAGGTTCACAAAACTGTTTTGCAAGGCTTCTCTGGCAGAGCTTATCTAGCTAGCTCACACTCTGACGCTCACTAACAGATGCCACACTAGAGCTCATTTTCTCTCTCCTTCGGAGACATTAAACACACAAATGAATACCCTCAAAGAGAAAATGAACAAACTAAATCTCTTTAAAACATTCCATATGTTGCATAAACTCAAGGCAATACAGCAGGAAAACCAGTGGCATCCCTAGGGTTGGAGTCACCCAGTGCGGTATCTCCCGGTGTCACCCCAACCCCCTTAACCCCTTAATAACGTATTTTTGTGGGAGGGGCTACTAATGTAACTCGTAAATCATAACTCCCATCATTGTTAGGCTTCTTGCCGCTCTAGGCAGACAAAAATTTGCCGCCCCCTCATATGCTCTGCCCATCATGTGACATCACAGTGCCCCACCCATATGGTCTGCCATATGAGTTAACGCCAGTGCTGCACACAGTGTTTTTCTCTGAAAAGGCATTGTGTTTACATTAAAAAGCTTGCAAGAACAGGCTACCAGATGAGGACAAGAGGTTAATGATGCTATCTGGTTCCACTGGTCAGGTGAGAACAGGCTCTCTGGAGGCTGTTTGTAACTCTGCTCACAAAATCAATGAACAGAAAACAGCTCAATTTTTTGTGGCCCCTTACACAGCTTAAGGTCTGGGTCCCCAGGGCCTGACCGTGAGTATGCCTACAAGGCCCACCCATAAGTCCACCTACATGGCCCACACCTGAGTTTGCTAGCAGGGAGTGGAGTGTATCTGTGTAGGGCATATATTATGTGTTATTGTAGAGGATATAATGTGTGTGTGTTCTTATGGAATGTAGTGTATAGGAATAACAGTTTGTGTACGTGTGTGTAGGGGATGCAGTGTGTTTGTGTGTAAGGGGTAGAAGGCAGTGTGTGTTTGTGTATAAGGAATGCATTGTGTTTCTGTGTGTGTGTGTGTAAGGGATGCATAGTGTGAATTTGTGTTTGTATGTGTAAGGGATGCTGTGTATGTAAGGGGTAGAAGGCAGTGTGTTTTTGTATATAAGGGATGCATTGTGTGTGCAAGGACTGCATTGTGGGTGGGTGTGTGTGTGATGCATTGTGTGTGTGTGTGTGTGTGTGTAATGGATGCATTTCTGTGTAAGGCTGAGTGCGTAAAGGAAGCATGGTGTGTTTCTGTGTGTGTGTAGGATTCACTGTATGTTTCGGTGTGAGTAGGGATGCATTGTATATGTGTGTGTGTGTGTGTGTGTGTAAGGATGCACAGCCCTGGTGTCACACCCCCATGAGTTAGTAAATCCGTACCTTCCAACCATCCCTATGCCCAAATCTATAAACAAACCACTCTCCTTCGCTTCTCCTTCTTTCTCACACCTCACTTAGCCACATTCTTTAAGTCATTATTAGAAACGTCTGTACACCCCTCTGACTCACTGTCAGAAAATATTTCAAGCCTACCTAAACCAGATAAACAACCTAACTTTAGGCCTATTTCTTTATTAAATTTAGACACAAAAATCTTTATTCTCCTATCCATTATCCACACAGACCAGATCGGTTTTGTCCAAAGCAGGCAAGGTACAGACGGAACTTGAAAAGAGCTTACATTATTTGCATTGATATACCGTATATATGAAAAAACAGAAGCCAGCATTCTCTTATCATTAGACGCTGAAAAAGCATTCGACCATCTGCACTGGTCCTTCCTCCAAGCAGTCCTCCATAAATTTATCTTCTTAGCCATCACAGCCTTATACAGCAAACTTACAGCTAGGATTTTAATGAAGACTTTTTTTTCTCTGGCCACTTCCCTATTACAAATGGGATGAGGCAGGGATGCCCTCTCTCACCCTTACTGTATATCGCAGCTCTGGAACCCCGGAGAGAAATTATTCATACAAACTCAGACATTAAAGGTATAGTGTTAGATCATAGACAATACGAACTTAGTCTAATTGCGGACCACATCTTTGTATCTTCAAAACATCCATATACATCCCTGCCAATATTCCACAATATATAATAAGAATACAGTAAATACTCTTATTATAAGCTAAATCTTACTAAAACCCAAAATCGAGGGGGAGGCTCTTTTGCAATTAAAGACAAATTATGCCTACGATTGGAGAACAGATTTTATAATGTTTTTAGGAGTGCCTCTTCCACTCTCTCTGTCTAAGCTCCATATCGTCAATTATGCCAAATTGAGAAAAATGGTCACTGACCTCCTCACAAAATGGAAAGGTAAATATCTTACCTGGTCAGGCTGAATCACAGCAGTGAAAATGACTATCCTCCCTAAATTGCAATACATGTTCTGTACATTACCTATTAAAATACCTAAATCCAATTTTCAAACATTACAATCCTCCATCAACAAATTAATGTGGAATTACAAATGCCCAATAGTTGAAAAAATCTTTACACAATTAATTACAAACAGGAGACATGGACTTCCCAACATTTCACATTATTACATGGCATCCATTCTAAGCAGCATACTATCAGTGTAAGCACAACCTGAACCCCTGCAATGGGTTAAAGTGAAAGAATACTGGGCAGAAGGGTTTAATTGGCCGACTTCGATTTTGTTTTTAAAATGCTAGCGCCCTAATAAATAAAAAAAAAAAGTACTTCCGACAACATCCCTTGCCTTATATCTGTGGGACGAGCACAGGAATCTCCTTCACCAGCATTTTACTATATCTTTAGCAATTGCCTTACGAGCTATAGCAACACTCTTACCATAGTTTAACTATAAGACATGGGCAAGAGCAGGAATTCACCACCTATATAAATTTTATAGTAACGCTACTTTAATACCCCTCATGGATTTGCAAAAAATTGCACAATTTTTCTTCCATAGCTGAATTCTCAAACACCCAACTAAAATCATGGTTACTGGTGCATGGTACATCAAAGTCTTCTTGTGTACACGTGCAATAGCTCTCGGACTTTGAGAAAGCCTGCTTAGACTTATCACAACCAATAAAATTAATTTCAAAAATATCGAAGTATAGACCACTGCAGGCCATAGCTAACATCCATAGTCTATCATGTGTCCAAGCATGAGAAAAAGATTTGGGCCGATCAGACAAAGACTGGATAGGAGCAGTTGCTATCTATAAAGGCATGACTCTTTGCTCATCTCATATAATAATATTAACAAAGTGTTTAACCAGAAAGGTACATTCAGATATTTATTGGTTTCCAAGTACCTCCTGGGGACTTTTACAAAAACAAATTTATTGTTAATCAATATCGGTACTTAGTGCCAATAAGATTGGCTCATCTTGACCATCTAAATCCAGTTTATGGTGGAGATAGCTCCCTCATTTAAAATCCTTAAACATGGCAATTCCATTTATCACTCAATTGGGGAGCTAAATGGCTAAAATTGGGTTAAAAATGGGCTAAAACTAGAACAGTTCTTTTACATAGACGGGTTTATTTACTAAAATCCAAATGGCCCCATACTGAATGGGGCTAAACCATCCAATTTTTACAGTGCCTTTCAGACTGGAAAATCCTGACATTATTTACAATAATGATCAGTGTCTGGATTTCCCAAAATGGGCTTCAAAAGAGTCTGAATTAGATCCAGATCCAGATAGACAAATGGTGGTTAGTGAGTAGATCCAAGAGACTTTAATACTGATTTCTTTTAGGAAAACTGTCTAAATTGCTAATGATTCCTACCAGACCTACTAAGATTTTATTCTTGTGGTAAAACTCACAAATTAAAAAAATCACCATATTTTGCATTTTTTTCCTTGCAATAAATCATGCCTAACCATTTCTACGCAAGTTACTCAGAATGTTGGTGTTTTGAGCAAAACAAAAGTTGAAAAAAAAAGTTGTTTGGTAACATTCTCAATTTTATAGCAAACATAAATCTGCATCTGTTGTGCTCTGACTGGATATCTACTTTGAATAACTCACCCTATATTTGTAACTCATTGCCTCCACTTCACTTACTCTGATTGAATTTGATTTCACAAGTTATATCAATACTCTGCAAAATGCTGCCCACTAAAGCCCAGAACATGTAGCCAGACCCACAGCGAGCTCCACCCACTTATGGTACAACAAAATAGTGAATTATCCTCTTCCCCCATCACATTTCACTATATTGCAGCTGCTCCCCAACACTTGACATCTCCCCCCAATCCTCAGTATCATTTAAGTGATATTGACAGCTTTCCGACCAGTTAAAACTTTCAGTTTCACTATAATCCACACAGTAATGAATAAAATATACTACCCCCCTACCTTCCCAATACAGTTAACTAAATATACCCCCACTGCGTTTTACATAAATGCATCCCCTCCAATGCCATACACTGCCAGTGAATCCCTCATTGCCACTCCCCCAGGCCCATTGCCCCCTCTCTCTACACCTCCTCTGTGTTATTTCTCCCAACTCTCTCTAATTTCTCTTCCCAATTTTTATCCCGATTCCTCTTCTCTTTTTTTCCTTTATTTTTCCTTTATTTCCTTAGATATAAACTCAATGCATGCTTCATCCCATGTCTGTGCTTTGCCTCTTCTCAATCCTCTTCTGCATCTTTTTTCATCTCATTCATTGCCCCAATGCTGTGTCTCTCCCCGTCCCCCACCACTGTCTCTCCCTATCCTTATATCCACCCAAGTATACGTTCCCTCCTGTGTTTCTCCAAACCACTGACCACCGTCTCACTTCCCAGACCCCAAAGACATGTCCCCATGTTACCATAATCACTTGCTAGCAAAATACCATCTATACTTTGTGTCTGACAATTCCAACCCACTTCTTGTGTCTCTGCCAATGCCACATCACCCCATTGTCTATTTGGATCAAGGCAAGTACGAATCAGTTATGCATGAATGTGATGGCTAAAACACAGCCCTGTGTCAAAGGAACTGTCCAGTCAGATTTCAGTTAGGCTGGTTTTATTCCTGTTTTACATTCGTGTGAAGAGACAGATCTTTCTCTGAATGGAATCAAACATACTCTATGCGTTACACCTCTGTACATCTCCCCATTCTAAATATCTGCCATTTTACACCCCTTCATAATACAACCACCAATCAAACGGTTGTTTTACAGAGACCTGGATGTTTATTTGAACAAGGAAGAACACACCAAGATTATATTTACAAAAAAAAGAAGCAATTACACAAAACGAGAACCTAAATACAAACAATATATAGTTTGTACTGCAAATTAATGTTTCTGTCATACAAAACCACTAGAACTGTAACAAAGCCCACTAGCGTGCTCTAAAAACACACAATATTGTATTATTTAGTGCCAAAGGCAATTGAATTTTCTTGCCAGACTGGAAAATTCCAGAATGTAGAGCACACCCAGTCTCCAAGGGATGAAACACGACGATGTTCAAAAATTAATTCCGCTACTTGTTGATATCCTAATTATGACAGCCTTACAATAACCATGGGCTGTTAGCATGATGACCAATGGAAATGTTTTGCCGGAGGACAGAAGGAGTGGCGTTTATCTCTGAATAAAAACACAGGATTTGTGTCAATTCTTCAAACTTCACGTGTCCTGCTGCTGGTTGATTTGCTTTTTTTGTGTGTTTTTTATCCTGAAGCAGATTTAAGAAAAGAGCATCTATGCAATGTCTTTTTTAAAGAAAGGAATGGACTTAAAAACAGATGAGTTGGGTAAGAAATGACCGGAATAGCTAACAAACGTTTAATCACTTTGCACTTTCTAAGTGTATGTGGTTTAGTAATTACTGAGTATCACTGCCGTGGAGGAACATTGCTGCAACATTAAGTAATTAATTAACCACATAAAAGCAGCGCTTGCCTTGTTTGATAGACAGGTAAACAGACAGGCAGGCAAACAAGCATAAAGACAGACAGGTAAACAGAGAGACAAGCAAACAAACAGACAGAGAAACAGAGAGACAGGCAAACAGACAGACAGGTAAACACAGAGACAGGCAAACAGACAGACAGGTAGACAGATAGGCAAACAAGCTGACAGGCAAACAGACAGACAGGCAAACAAGCAAACAGACAGACAGGTAAACAGAGAGACAAGCAAACAGACAGATAGGTAAACACATACACAGGCAAACAGACAGACAGGCAAGCCAGCAAACAGACAGGTAAACAAGCAAACAGAGAGACAGGCAAACAGACAGACAGATAAACACAGAGACAGGCAAACAGACAGGCAGGCAAGCAAACAGACAGGTAAACAGACAGACAGGCAAACAAGCAGACAGGCAAACAAGCAAACAGAATGAAAGGCAAACAGACAGGCAGACAGACAGGCAAACAAGCAAACAGACAGTCAGGTTTACAGACAGACAGGCAAACAGACAGGAAAACAAGTAGACAGACAGAGAGAGAGAGAGAGAGAGAGAGAGAATAAAAATGTGGAAACAAAAACTTAAGTTATCATTTAAAATGCAAGGTGTTAAGCAACCTATTTGCATTAAGTTAATTGTTCATTATAATTACTCTATATGTTTTAAGCATGGATGCTTATGCTGATGTGAGCAGATGTGTGCTAGATTCCATAATACAGACTTTCAGCACTAGTGATAGCAAAACATTAAGATGATCCCTGATCATGAAGACCTGCAGTCAGATCTCTGTCAATAGATTTATTTTCGTGTATACTATCTTAAAATACCAAGTTGTGAAATAACAAGATATGGCAGTACATTGATGTATTTTGTATTCAGCTAATGGTATTTTTGATACATTTTGGGGGGAGATGCCTTATTTCATATGATTTTTATTTATTTGCTGGTCAGAAAAGCTTTAAACTTGATAAGGTAATAAAGTCATTATACATCGACTTAATATAATCAAACCAAGTCAGCTAGGCTGCTTGGACTTAAAATGATCAATTTCCCTAATTTCAAGGTTTTCTAAAATAGTTCTATTGTATTTATACTTTATGTTATATAAAATTAGACACATAATATAATTATACGCCTTAAAGGTATACTTCAAGCACCA
This sequence comes from Pelobates cultripes, assembly GCA_933207985.1. Taxonomy (NCBI): domain Eukaryota; kingdom Metazoa; phylum Chordata; class Amphibia; order Anura; family Pelobatidae; genus Pelobates; species Pelobates cultripes. The sequence continues at coordinate 11,453,943 of OW240922.1, read as the reverse complement.
TACCCACTGCAGAAAGCAATTGAGAGGAGAATTCCTTTAAAAATACTGCTGTGAATATTAAATACATTATTTTGTCTAACACATCTGAAACGTTAATTTGAAATATACACATTGCCCTGTAGTATGATTAACAGCTGCTTTGGTGAGTGTAATAAATGTGAAGTATATATTGCATTACAATAGCTGTAGAACAGGGACAGCTGTTTCCTGTAACTGTAATATTGCTGTGCATTTGTTTTGTTGTATAAAAATAAAGGAAAATTAATTTTCAGCAAACGAAAAAACGTATACAAAAGACTGTAGTTTGCCCCCTGCAGGAAGTTTATTAGAAGTGCAGAGTTCTCTGCAAATATTAAACCGTTTGTAGCTAAACCATAATCACATCAATGTTCCTTCTCTTCAAATCGGAAGTTTTATTTCATTCCTTTAACATACAGTGGCTCATGAATAGGGTTAAATATTAACGGTTACTCCAATCGAAAAAATAAAATATTTTACTAAAACGCTGTGTTTGGTCAGAGTAATCCTTACTATGCGGCCCCTAACACCCCCCTCCCCCAAGAAACAAAAAATGTTTTACTTTACCAGATTTTGCCAGCAGCCTGATCCTCCTCCAGTGATGTCACGCCCTCGCTAGACATGGAGGGATACCATTGGAGGAAATGCTATGCGTGCTGATGTTAGATTCCAATATGCACAGAATTGACACTAGCCAGCCCTGAATTCTTGATCCACGCTGGTTAATGAGAACCTAACGATGCTTCAGATGGAGTCACACCTCAGCAAACAGCTTTCAAATTCATAACAAATAGCACATATAGGCTCCGAGCAACATGACCACTTCAAATCACTGAAGCAGTCACGGTGCATGGAGTAACACTTTGATTTTTGATTTGTTAACATATTAAAATCAAGTCAAGCCAAAAAAGCTATTCCCCAATTTCATTAGTCCAATGTGAGAGAATAGTTAAATAACACTTTATTCAGTTACCTAATTCCAGTGTGGTGAGTCACGCTGCACCTCCTCCTACATCAGCCTACGGGGAGCCTATTGCGCATGCGCAGAGCCTGCATTAGGTCTTCCCTACAGAAAAAAAAACATGGCCTCATATATGTTTTATACGCATGTGCTTTATTCCTGTTTGCCCTACCGAGCTCATACTCAGCATTTTATGTATTTTGTTATTGAGTTGAACTTGAATAACTGGATTCTTTTGTTGGGGCCTACCATCATTGGTTTGAAGTTTAAATGCATCTGCTTTATTTACAATATGTTTCACCAGAAAAAAAATATATAACAATAATCTGGTTTTCAAGTATGTCCCAGGAAAATTACATTGCATTCCTTAAAGGAACAGTAAAGACCCATCATGCCCATCAATGTTAGAGTGCTTCGTGTCAGTGCTTTTCCAACCACTCCTGAAGGATCACTGAAGGGCCATGGCTCATGGATAAACTCGTTAGAACACAGTAAATCTTGGACTGCTGGAGGCCCTTTACTTTAAGGACTATAACACGTTGCACACGTTCTCCCTACTGAAAGTGGCTTCTAATTGCTGCAATTTGAAAAATCTCTGTAGTTCTAGGCCTAGCTTTGGGCACTAAATGAATCTTTCTACTTCCTTTGACATCCAGGATCCATCCATCTTGTGCACACAGTGGGTACATACCACAATCACAACTAGGACAGACATCTCTCTTCTCCCCCTGAGCACGAGCTGGAGGCATTGTATACGCAGTCAGCGGTACATGGTCTACTTTTTAAAACTGAGAATTGGGATATGTATAGTCTGACAGCTGGCAAGGTATGGCTGCCATGCGTTTATAAACCAGTTCCATCCATCCTGTGATGAGGTGAAATGTAGCGAGGAATAAACTACAAATACCACAAACCACTGCTGGAAAACAGTTTAAAGGGACACTATGGTCACCAAAACAACTTTAGCTTAATGAAGTAGTTTCGGTGTATAGATCATGCCTCTGCAGCCTCACTGCTGAATTCTCTGCCATTTGGAAGTTAAATCACTTTGTTTGTGCAAATTTAATCACAGCTCTCTGAATGTGATTTACACAGCCTTTCTAAACACTTCCTGTGAAGAGTCATCTAATGTTTACATTTACTTTGTTGCAAATTATGTTTAATGTAGAATTTCTTATCTTCTGCCATGTTAACAGGTTGCTTGCCCTATAGGAGCCTACTGTATATAATTAAAGTCCAATGTACAGGAGATATACATTTAAAGTAAGTTACATCTGATTGAAAATGAAACCATTTTGTTTTCACTAAGACTGTGTCAGTCACAGCCAGGGGAGGTGTGGCTATAGATGCATAAACAGAAACAAAAGTGATTTAACTCCAAAATGGCAGTGAATTGAGCAGTGAGAGTGCGAGAGCATGATCTATACACTAAAACTGCTTCATTAAGCTAAAGTTGTTTTGATGACTATAGTGTACCTTTAAAAAAATTGACCAGAGTGAGCGGCCTCAAGATTGGCAAAGCCTCTTTCTGGTCAGGAAGTGTCTGCCAGCTGCTTGTCTTGGATATGTACATACTAGAGGTTTATAATATTTAATGATTTTGCTTTTTGTATAAATCTTACTTTGATGCATAATGCTGTGTCTCTCACCACAGCCAGCAAAAAGAGCAATTCTCCCAGATTAATAGTGCACAAACACTGTTATTTTAATCTCTATATTGGTATAGTCTTACCCCTCAATATGTACAAATATATATACATATATTACACAGCACCAATGCCAAAAAATGGGTTCCCCATAAACAAACATAATGATCACACTTTTGTTTTTTTCCTTACTCCTTCATTAATGCCAGTACGCATCATGATACATATGGAGGAAAGAAAATACAAATATAAATATATAATAGTGCTCTCTGTTATTAAAAACACAGCTATTAGGCTAGTAAAGCATCATGGGAATTGCAGTCCTACAATAGCTGGAGATTCAATTCCCAGCCACCCCTGCTTTAGCGTATAGGTTCCTACACCATGCACTGACACCTTAAGAGTGCCTGTCTGTGGGTGTGGATTGGACATTCTCATTTTCCAATGGGCTCCAGGGCACCTCGGGCCCGTCATACTAAACCTCTGTTTTACCAGAGGCATTTGTGCCTCCCTTGTCCTCCACCCTAATCCTGCACGCAAGACTGCACAGTTTCACCACACCTTGCCTAATTGTGCTGTCAGTAAACAGTGCGGCCCAGACACAAACTGTGCGACCAAAGCAATGATGTAGCTGCATTTATTATTCATCACAAATTTCCCTCTTCTGAACCTATTTCTATAGACTGCATCCTGAGACCCCCCAAAAAAGTACTGGGCTATTCAATAAAGTGTTAATTAGTTTTCTGGCAATTTGACTCACAGTTTACATGTTTGCACTCTTTGTATGAATCTAAAATGAAATAAAACTACGTTTGAGTGGAGCTTCTGGTTTTCGTCCCTCAGACTGTTGCATGGAGGAGTCACCCTAACAGGGCTGCTGGTGGGCTGATTATGGCTGAATGCTACTAATGAAAAATTAATTATACAGGGGAGAGTTGGGAAAGAGGGCAGGGGGAATTTGCCCCCCAATCCACAATTATAGAGATGTTTTTGAGTTGCTTCACAGTACGATACTAAATATTATGTTACTATATTCTTTTATTATAATGTATACTATATCATATTATTGTAGTCTAGTTATGCAGTATTAGCATAAAACATTTAATCCAAAATTAAAATTAATAAAGAAAGTGGAGAATGATATAACAGGATGGTAGTTGTCCTCAACTTGGGCTTTTGGTAGTTGTCTGGTAGGCCCAACGTATCCAGCTATCCACTGTACTTACATTTCAACAGAAATGGGTTTTATTTTCCAACTCTCGGTGACCATTATCAACGTGTCCTGAGTTTTTTATAATGATTATTACGAAGTTACCTCAGCTGGAGGCTTAATCACTATACTTTTGTTTTGTTTGAGGTAAGCAGGGGCGTTGCTAGGAACCTGGAGCTTAAACCCAAAGCTAAACGGGATAACCACTACAATAACAAAGATTTAGGGTATGTCATGACATTTCCCACCTCTCTACCCATGAATAGAGAGCTGATGATGCCCCTCAAGATTTGAATAAAATAAAAAATCTTCTTGTCTAATTCATTTACTATAGCGATCTGAGAGTCTTACATCTGGGGCTTCAGCCCTTACAGTCCCGCCATCGAGCAATGTCAGTGACTGTCACCTTATGGTAGGTGACTATTTATTAAATATGAAGATTGGTAATTAAAGGTAAGACTCCCTAGAGGTTTGCATTCAAGCTGACAAATTCAGAGAAGACAAAAAAGTTTTTTTATGGAAAGTGATTAACTCATATAACCTCACAAAATTCTAAATTTCCCCTCTCTACAAATGCCATCTAAATACCAACGAGGCCTATTTTTTTCCACACAAGGGTTGTCCACCAGCATACACACAGTAAAATCAGGTGCACATTGCTTGTGTGAAACACCTATCTAGTTTGAAAAGTTGAGGGTTTAGTAATATATATAAGATTAGATATAACCATATAATTAGATATGGCCATATCATATTAGCCATGGACTTCATCAAGGTCCCATTGACCAAAATAAAGGGCAGCACCATGATGTTTTACTTTTCATATTTTTAAGTGGAGTTGGTCATAAACATAAATGTTCTTCCAGGGTCAAAGCTTGGCTCATACCAGACCTGCTGTTTGCAGTAACCAGTAACAAAAACCTCATTAACCAGTTATTACAAGATCCATGGGAATACAATGTACCCAAACATACAATCTATACACACACCAATTACACGTTTAAAGCATGACATGACATTTACACATGCATAATAATTTCAGTGATTTGAAGTGATCATGGTGCCTGGAGTCTGTATTTTCATGGTTTTGCTTTGAAACGCTGCACATACGGAGATCGACCACTCTGCTGGCAGAGGTCTAACTTCACCTTCAGAAGGGTCACTGGGGTGTCATCGGCCAGTCAGGAACTGAGCAATTGTTTGTTTTTTTTCACCAAAATTTCATTCATTGGCGGAGGGCGGTCAGTTGATACTCTCAGCCAATGAATGGTGAATCTCCTGAGCTGCAAAAGCCAGAAGCTCATCACCTGACATGAGAGTTGACCAGGAGCCTAGCAAGTAGCCAGGTAAGAGGGCAAATTTACTCATTACCGGAGTACCAGGCCAGGGAACTCCTGGCAGCATAACCACTACAGCGAACGAGTAACCCTTTGAGCTTGATCATCGTGTAGCAGTTTCGTATTACTGCTATTACAAACGTTAAATACATAGTTTGTGATGTATTTCCGTTAACCCTCGCTTATCCTCTTCCATTCTATGGTCTGCTTTGAATTCATGTCTCTCTGCATTGTCGTTACAGTGAAACAAGGAAAGGAAGTTGTACAAGATACTGCAAATCAATGCACCGAAGAGGGGCAGAAGGTTGCTCAGGAAGGCAAGTCAAATGTATACTGTGATACTATATCAATGAAAAACAGGAAAATAGCATCTACATGACTATCTCCACCAAGCTTAAAGGGTTACTCCAACCACCATGAACATGAACATGCTTCTAGAAGTAGTCATGGTGGTAGGAGTCTGTATGGGCAGCACTTCAAGCAGAGAAATGTTGTACTTTTGTGCCAGGGGCTAGTTGCATCCCTGTCACATGTGACTTAGGCAGCTGGGAACTCTGTTCTGGGCTGCCAAATGTCAGTTCCATGTAAAAACTGTCATCTGCTGCCGACGGATGTTATCAGCTTATACCCTTGAAGTGTCTGAACGAGGAAGCTTGAATGTGCCCTTCCTCCCTTCTTTATTTAGCTCTCCCCATAAAGGCCACATTTATTGCTCTTTTTTTTCCCTCCCTCCATTGACCACCTCCCATGTCCCTCCTTCCCCAGCAGCGAGCGCATGCGCTTTCAGTAGATAAAATGGTCCCATCCAATGCTTCTCTGTGAGAATCATTTGATTGAACGAGTGAGGCTTAGCCAACGCTGGGTTCCAGGTCATTTTATAACTTGGAGGGGGGAGGGGTAACTAGTAATGCCCAATAAAGTATATGTTTAACAAAATGGAGTAATCATTAAACTGTTGATTATAAAATTTAATAGTGATGTGCAAAATTAGCTTAAGCCAGTTCTACTGAATCAAATATGTGGCAAAGATCCTTCTTTCTCTGTACTTAAGTGTCCATAATAGGGCCATAACTGGTCATTAAATTTTGTCACTAGAATAAAATAAACTCCCTATCAATGAATAAAGAAAACATGGTTTTAGCAATGACTTCCAGAGCAGCCATGAAGAGGCAAAGTGGTCCAATACATGCTCATCTTCATTTTTCCTAGGAGCTCCATATTGTTGGTGTGTCTGTGTATAACAGAGCTCCACAGCAATAATATACCCAGTAATGTGTCAGAGTGTATGACAGAGCTCCACAGTAATAATACTCCCAATAATGTATCTGAATGTAAAACAGAGCTCCACAGCAATAATACACCCAGTAATGTGTCTGAGTGTATAACAGAGCTCCACAGCAATATTACTCCCAATAATGTATCTGAGTGTATAACAGAGCTCCACAGCAATAATACTCCTAGTAATGTGCCTGAGTGTTAACAGAGCTCCACAGCAATAATACACCCATTAATATGTCTGAGTGTATAACAGGGCTCCACAGCAATAATACTCCCAATGATGTGTCTGAGTGTATAACAGAGCTCCACAGCAATAATACTCCCAGTAATGTGACTGAGTGTATAACAGAGCTCCACAGCAATAATACTCCCAGTAATGTGTCTGAGTGTATGACAGAGCTCCACAGCAATAATACTCCCAGTAATGTGTCTGAGTGTATAACAGAGCTCCACAGCAATAATACTCCCAGTAATGTGTCTGAGTGTATAAAAGAGCTCCACAGCAATAATACTCCCAGTAATGTGACTGAGTGTATAACAGAGCTCCACAGCAATAATACTCCCAGTAATGTGTCTGAGTGTATAACAGAGCTCCACAGTAATAATACTCCCAATAACGTGTCTGAGTGTATAACAGAGCTCCACAGCAATAATACTCCCAGTAATGTGTCTGAGAGTATCACAGATCTCCACGGTAATAATACTCAGAGTAATGTGTCTGAGTGTATTACAGAGCTCCATTGCAATACTACTGCAATAAATGTGTTTAGAAATCAGTCTGTGTGAATAAGATACATTGTTCTTGTTCTAAATTACATTTTAGTTGTATAAACTATTAATAGTAAGCCACCCAAACGTTCTCACAACAGCCCTGCCCTTGGCAACACCCCACTCACACTCCTAAAATTAAAGTGTCCCACTTTGTCCATTTGCAATGTCAGGTGGCATGCATTAAGTATGTTATAAAACTATAAACACCTTTGTTCTGTACAATTTCAGTTGTCGATAAAGGATGCCAGGCTGCTAAAGATGCTGGGGAGAAGGCAGTAGGACAAATCAAAGGAGGCTGCTTTAAGAAAAAGTAAAGACTTGCCTCCAAAATGCCCTGGATCACACTGCTCTCAATGTCTTTTCAGTGAATAATATATTAAAATGTGGTTCTGCTCCTGCTCACCCAGGATATACGATATATACCCTTTCATCAGAAAAATACAAAACAACAAAAACATATATTGAGTATTCTCCCTATTAATTCAAGATGGTTTAATATATATTAAACAACTGTGGTAAAAACTCCTGCTTTATTTATGTATTTATGTGTGTGTGTCTGATTGTTCACATGATACTGGATTAGAAGCTACAAGAAAATGCCTATATTCAAACGCACAAACACTGCTCACGAATACAACCCTTCCAGGATGGCCCGGTAGTAGATCCCCAGCTGGCATAGCATCATGGGGGTTGAATGACAGATGGGGATCTATCTTTACGCCACTCTTACGCCAAGGGGGGCAAAAAGGTTTATTGCACCAGGTCCCTCTTCTCATTTATTACGTCACTGATTAGACAGCTGTTGTGGTTGTCAAGTAGAGTTGAGATAAAACCGGAAACAAATAGGATTGGGATCTGTACTGGTTTACAAGTTATGTTGGAAGAACCCTAAACCTTAAATATGAACCATCTAGTAATTTGCCAATAAAGAACTTCTGGCCTTTTTGTTGTCTCGTAATCTAAAATAATTCACAGTGATATTATGTATCTTGACTTAAAACTGTCCGTGCTTGTGTCATAGTGCTTCATCAAAACATTCTTTCTTCAATAGGAACGTCATGAAAACACGGTCAGAGGTTTTTTTTACTATAGTGAATGTCCCTGGTCTAGACTGCAATATCCAGACATGGTTCACAAGATTTATTAATGCCACCCAGATTTCACCCTGTCAGGGCACAGCCAAACTGCTGATATCTGGATACACATGCCACCAATCTGGATGGTTAAAAGGCAGTCCTAAATGTAAAAAAAGGTCTAAATGACCTATTGGGAGTATAAAATCTTTCCTTTACCCCTATCAGACATGCCCTAGGGGAACTAATATAATGGGAATAATAGGATACCTGTCTCTTCCACACACACACACACACACCCAACGTATCCCTCCTAATGCTTAGCAATTTAGAATGTAAGCTCATTGAGCAAGGCGCTCCACCTCTCTGTTCCTGTACGTCCAGTTGTCTGGTTACAATTACATGTCTGTTAGTGCCCCCATTGTACAGCGCTACGGAACCTGATGGCGCTATATAAAAAATACAATAATAATAATATAAATAGATTAGAGACTGGGCATCTAATGCTTTCCTATTGCTAAAGATTCCATCCCATTAGCAATGGGGTGAGGCCTGCATAAGAGAAGAAAAGAAGAAATTTGGCCCTAATCCCACCCAATCCACCCATGGTGGCTAAATGATAATAATACAAGAGGACAGGTTATTGTTAATCTCCAAGCAAGGACAACTGGAGAAAGTATGAAAATAAAGACGGGTGTGAACACAACATTGTCCTCCTCCCACCCCCTCCCAAGGGCAGTGAATTGGAGTTATAATACTAATAGAATAGAGGACCAGAGGACAATATGAATGCTTGTGTTACATAAAATCAAGAATCAATGAGTTTCCTGAACAGGTTCTCCTCCTGTAATAAAAGACCACCAGTTCCCTAAAAGGAGAAAGCAGGACCTCAATTAGTAAATGTAATCTGGAAGTTTTTCATCAGAATGCAGTGCAATACAGCAGAAAACTAAAATGGGAAGTGCAATGTAAAGGCTATGCTCTGTAATAATAATACCATTGTCCCCCCGTGTCCCGACCCATAGGGTGCAGGTGGATTATTGCTAATGGAGGGATATATGCCAATGTTCCACTAAGCTGTCATCTTTTATCCTGGGGGTAAGTACTAATGAACAGCCTTGAAACGCATAGATCACTGTTTGATATATAAATATGACAAATTACGTTTTGCACAATTACAATGTGTAACAGAATTTATCCTTGCATCCTCCGTAAGTATGACATGCACAGCATGAACGAGCATTCACAGAGATCACTGGACGACTACAATATGCTTGTTTCCTGAGACTCCATTGTCACCAGTGACAGTCAAAATGTAGTTTGTCATTGGTAAGCACCTCATAATCAGGCTATCAGGCTGCCTAGTCAACCCAGATTCTGCCTTCCCATGAGAAATATTCCAATGGACCAGTCCAGGTCTAGAGAACATTGAGATGGCAGGCCCCCAGCCTATGGAAAAACCCACCCATTGCGGGGCTAGCCAAGGCACTGCACAATCCGTGCCCGCTGCCTCACTCCTACTGTTAGATATTCCAATGAATTATCTCCTACTGTTAGATATTCCAATGCATTATCTCCTACTGTTAGATATTCCAATGAATTATCTCCTACTGTTAGATATTCCAATGAATTATATCCTACTGTTAGATATTCCATTCTTGTGTGGATTTTAATGTGGATTTTAATGTGGATTTTAATCCACACAAGAATGGTGTGAGGATGCATCCCTATTACCAGTGCATAATACCATAATAGTGGATCAGAGACTTATTGCCTAAAACCCTCCTTTTCAGTGCTCCCATAAAACCATTAGCCACATGTGGGAGGCACTAATAAAGGACGCTCAGTCAAAACCCCCCTCCCTCCCCCACCTGATGGCTGGAGGTTCCCAAGCCAATAAGTAGGTCCTACCCACTCACATTAATAATAGTGAGAGTTAGCCTAATAAATTGAAAATAAAACAAATAAAAACCCTAAAAAAGATTTTGTTACAAAACATAATTTAAAATAAAAAAGGAATCATTTACAAACAAAGATTAAATAAATCTACATCGGTAGCCCCAGAGACTTCCCCATGCTTTGAATGCCAGTCAGAGCACTGTTATTGGTTGGTTTGGAAGCCAACCATTCACAGCTCTCTGACAGGTATTGTGTATGCATGCACATGTGTGAAGGAAAAGGCCTTTCTTTTAGATGCACTAAAAAGGGTTATTTCCACTAAGAGAAGGGGGTATGGAGACTACCTGGATGCCTACTCTGCCTCCCAACTGGAAATGGGGAGCCCTGGGGATTGCCTGGACCTGTCCTGCACAGATTAATTCCTGACTACGAGATACCCTGAAATGCTCTGGAACTGTATGCTGGATTGGTACTGTGATATGTTATTTCTCAGTTCCCAGGTCATCAATCAGGGTACTATTTGGCCAACATTGGCGATCAATCGAGAGCTATCAAAGGACATACAACATGGGGATACCAGCCTCCCTGGAATCCCTGGAACCCAGTTTTGTAAGACCGGGACAAAGCAGGAGAGAAATTGAACTCAATCCTGAAAGAACATAAGACAATAAATATGGTGTCAGCTAGAACATGTTGTAATGTCACCATTACCTTTAATGATGTGAAAATGCCACAACAAACGGATTTTTAAATCTCAAGACATCCTGTTCCTACCTTTCTGGTGCCAGCCCTGCTAAGGAGATGTAATTGTATCTGCACAAAGACACACAAAACCTTCATACTGTAGCCACTGGGTCCATGTGAGCAGAGTTAGAGGTCAGCCTGTGATGTCACTGGGAGTGAATGGATGTGCATTGTGAGGTCACTGGGAATGGATTGTGAGGTCAGCACGTGACGTAATGTAGAATGACAACAGAAACACCTTAGGGTTTATTGACTAAACAGTGAATGGTAGTGAATTGAAAACTGAATTTCAGACAAAATATTTGATTTAGAAAATGTATCCAACTTAAAACTAACCACTTACGGCAACTGATTTAGCCTGAATTTTGCAATTTGATTTTCAGCTCACTATAATTCAATATATAGAAAGTAAACCCTACAAAATCATTCTGAAAACTGGAATTTGACCAAGAGATTACGAATTGTAAAACAAATCCATTAATTTTGCATTTTGTTTACTATGGCATACATTTTTACATTCCTGACCACTTTTTGTTTAGTGAATTACCCTAAATGTAATATACCCATCACCTCAAATAATAATAAATATTATTTTTTTATTTTTTTAAAAAGGGGGGGGGGGGACGAATGTTTTTATAAGCGAACTAAGCTGTACTAATAAAATATTGGATGAACTAAACGTATTTAGAGTGGGTGAACAATTTATAATTTTAGCACAATTGTGACATCTAGTGGTCAAATACAAAATGAGCACATCCCACTAAGAATTCTTTTTCATGTCCAAGTGTGTAGCAGGGCCTTTTATATTTGATGTTACTGTATCACAGTCCTCAAACGACATTAACATACATCTCTAGGGTGAGGTGGATACCCAGAACCACAGCCCCAATGATACTTTGTTTTTAAAGGATCTGCTTTTTAGCCATGCCTGCTTTAGGAAACCTTAACCTCCCATCCTTTAATGACAGCTCTGCTTCCCTACTGCATGTCTGGTTTTCTACATACACTCCACCACAATGGCAAATGATCAGTTACCTCCTCCATGCACTCACATGTGACTCTCCTGACAGTAAACCTATATCTACCATCAGGGTTTAGATCCTGACATCGGAAAAAAAGAGCAACAACATTAGTTGAAAGGCAATTCATATGAAATCCAAAATATTATGGTTTAATATCTTTCTAACATTTAGGACAAAAAAAGAACTCACTTACTGCATAACAAGTTTAGATAAATCTTGTTTCGCACAAGGAATTACCTTCAAGAATATATTAATTCTAATCAGTTCTCCCCCAAAAGAACTAAACTGGTTGTCGCTGGAATCCAGTCGCATCCTTCATCTTTCCAGGCTCGTGTTTAACCCATTAAGGACACATGACATGTGTGACATGTGATGATTCCCTTTTATTCCAGAAGTTTGGTCCTTAAGGGGTTAAGAGCTTTCCTGGGAAGCTCCCACCGTACCTGAGCAGAATGCTCTCCTCGGCTGTTTCCACCTCCTATAACCTCCGATCCAGTACCAGCACTTTATTTAGTCTACCACAATACGAAAAGAAAGCGTCTCGATCCTCCTTTTCCTACAGAGCAACGCAATTATGGAACGACCTCCAGGACAATTTCAAATCTTCCCCAAGCCGAAAATCCTTTAAGAGATCCCTCTCTATATATCTCAAAACAGAATGCACCGTCATGGTTGATTATATATTTCCTGCCTGTTCTATGTTGTATGTATTGTGTATTAATATTGTTTTTGTATTTTATTGTACCCTATTGTATCAATGCAATGTTTTGTGGACCCAGGACATACTTGAAAACAAGAGATATCTCAATGTATCTTTCCTGGTAAAATATTTTATAAACAAATCTTTCTCACTCTTAAACTATATATATTTAATTATGCAAATCTCATATTGTAACTATTGCACTATTATATAAAGCAGAAGAGAATTGGAGAATTATATCGATATATCAGAGAGAAAGGCTCCAGAGGGCATTTTTGTAGCTTCACAGGAATTTCAACAGCTGCCTGCTTCCCATTGAATTAGAAGACATACATTGTCTTCTTCACCATAACCGGGTGATGATCAGTCTCAGTGCTCCCACTCTATCTGATGTTCTATAACCGGAAACTCCACCACCAGTTTGTAAGGTCATTACTTGCTCAGAGCTGTGATGCCCCCTTCCCTGCCCAGATGGCCATAGGAAAGATGTATGTGCAAGACAGTAAAGAATAAAATGAAGAAGGGGAATTATTAGGGAACACAGTGAAAGGGAAAAGAATAATTAAGAGGATAATCAGAGGAGAACGAATCTTGGGGACAAAGGTGGATGTGCTCCAGGAACAGGCAGAAGGAAGTAAAGGTGGGTAAGGGGGTAGAGAGCAGAGAGAACAGGTGGGAAAGATCAAAAGAGAGATTATGTGTGGAGCAAGAAACAGAGGGCAGGGAAGAAAGGTGGGAATGGAGAGAAGAACATGGCTCACATCTGTTATCGGAAGACAGCTTGCCCCTTCCCTTGCAGTATTTTCCAAGCCAGTCTTAAAAGCACACCAATGGTACAGGTTTTGTCAATATCGCCAAAGGAAGAGAATTTGGAAATTACTAAATCCTGGACTCTTTTGTCCCTGGGTTGAGAACCACTGGCCAAGGACATTAGGACATATCTCCTATCTGTCACAAGTTTTGGTGGGACTGTCCCAATTCCAGGCTCCGGGCTCACCATTCCAGGTTTGTTTCTGGGGACATCAAATTAATGTGTCTAACCAGTGCAGCTCATAGGGAACCTGAGCAAGGTGCAGAATTTTAAAAGAGAGCAGGTAATTACTGTTCATTATCTAGGAACATTAGACTGGTGCTGCTGTGCTTTTTGTATTCTTTTGTAAGCCATTGTATTCCTTGACAGCTTGAATCTGTGCATTGGTGGGTATCCTGGTCCTATGGAATATAATGTGTCCACGTGACACAATATCATATCACGCCAGATTGTCCCATCATGCTCTACCTGTGTATAAAGTATTGTACGTATTATACTGCCTGGAAACTCTTTCTATTAATAGTAGGACAACAGGAAAAAATGTACACAACAGTCACACCTGTTTATTAAAGAACCACAATCTGTGTACCAACAGCCAAAAGGTGTGTTAAAAACAAACATAAGTGATACTGGGCGGCCCATCCCAAATACCTGCCTGGCAAGCACATTAGCAAATATTTTTTAATAAATGGAGAATGAACAAAATATAAACCGCTGGGCTATGAGTATACAGAGTATACAGAGACACTTACACTGAAAAGTCTACTTACATCCAGTAAAAATATATTACATCTGACCATGGCTCAAAATTCCATCCACATTGCTATTCAGTGACAATAGAGATATTCTACTGGTTTCCATTGTGATTGTTCTATTGTAACACTTTGCCCAAATCTAGATTAACTGTGAGGTGGTATAGACAGATGCCCACTGTGTGTCTGGCTGTTATTGGGCCTTCCTTGAGCTGCCAGGGAGATCAGGCTATCGATGTGCTCAGCCTTGTGCCCAACACCTGCTAAAGGAAGAATTGTTGTCTGCACCTCACATGCAAATCATTTTATGAACCCCCTCCTGGTCCCCCAGAGCTGCTCAGTAACTCAGATTACTGCAGCCAGTGCTCTGAGTCACTACACACACTCCCATACACATACAACACTCAGTCTCAACCCACACATACAAACCATAGGCACTACACACACTCCCATACACACACAACACTCAGTCTCACCACACACATACAACACTAAGCCACTACACACACTCCCAAACACACACAACACTCAGTGTCACCACACACATACAACACTAAGCCACTACACACAATCCCATACACATACAACACTCAGTCTCAACCCACACATACAAACCATAGGCACTACACACACTCCCATACACACACAACACTCAGTCTCACCACACACATACAACACTAAGCCACTACACACACTCCCAAACACACACAACACTCAGTGTCACCACACACATACAACACTAAGCCACTACACACAATCCCATACACATACAACACTCAGTCTCACCACACACATAAAAACCTTAGGCACTACACACACTCCCATACACATACAACATTCGGTCTCACCACACACATACAACACTAAGTCACTACACAGACTCCTATACACATACAACACTCAGTCTCACCACACACATATGACACTCAAAGAACAGAGCCCATGGCTCCAGGAGGGGGCTCAATCTGACATCCTGCTCTTGTCTACCTCAATATGGCTCTGATTGTGCCCCAGGATAGCACCGTTTTTTTATTCTTGATATATATGGCAGGTATGTACTACTATCTCCTACTAACATGAAAAAATGAAACTTTAACAAATAATTACTAAGTTTTTGTGTTTAGCAGTAGTAGTAGTAATTTGGCTAATAAAATAGCAGGTTGTTGTAATATCTGTGCAAATGCAGTATTTTCACAAATGAAAATGACTTAAACACGTTGGCTGAACTCACAGTAATGGGTTATTTTCCCCTGCACATTGTATTTACTATACACTGACAGTTGTATTCCTTATTTGTGTTTACATCATCTTATACACAAAAAATCAGACAGCATGTTCATTACGTTCATATTTTATTTTTACATTTCCTATAGCACATAGAGATATCCAAAACATGAAATCCTTATTGATGCAATGGCAGATTGACATAATGACAGAATACTTACTGTTACATAACAGTGGGTGATACACACTGTATTTAGATGGGATCTGGAAGCTATACGTTAATGGAATTAGGGAAGTCTTGCTTGTTCATTAAACCCTTAAGGACACAACTTCTGGAATAAAAGGGAATCATGACGGAATATTTCCGTCATGTGTCCTTAAGGGGGTAATGTTCACAGAAAGATATTAATATGTTAGTAGTAAATTTACACCACACACCCATCATTCTGTCATATACATGCAAACTGTAATTGACTACTAGACATGCTTCCTGGGGCAGTGCTGCGCAGTGTGACTGACATTCAATGACAACACCCTCTGCGTGGAGACACTGAACTTTCCTCATAGAGATGCATTTATTCAGTGCATTTCTATGAGGAAATGCTGATTGGCCAGGGTTGTGCTGGCTCTGCCCCTGAACTGCCTCCTTGACAGTCTCAGCCAATCCTATGGGGAAGCATTGTGATTGACTCAGATCAACACTTCTGATTATGTCAGCCAAGCAGGCAGATTAGCGGCAGAGCCAGCAGCAGAAAACAATAAAGGTAAGATTTTGCTATATTTAGGGGGGCAAGAGGGGCGCCAGAGGGACTAGATGATGGTTTAAACACTATAGGGTCAGGAATACATGTTTTTTTTGTTCCTGACCCTATAGTATTACTTTAAATATAAATGATTATTATATAATCATTTATATTGCCTAAACTAAACATATCAATAAAATATTGTCGAATACGATAATCCAATGAAAAGTTGCATAACTCCCAACTCCTGCGTCCTGTTAACTGGATGACGGTCAGATGTGGGAAAGTGGGCAGGCTATCGAATCACACAAGGGGGATGGGTCCGCCAGAAGGATTGACAGGTCAGCCTGGCCTGAATGCCCATCAGACTGCCTGTCGATTATCCATGCTGGCACAAACCAAGAGCAGACCCTTCAGGGAGCACTGTGTCCCCAAAGGTAAGGCACTAGGGAACTAAGTTGGGACAAAATTTGGGACTGTCATGCCGAAATTGAGATGGTTAGAAGGCCTGAAGTTGCAATAGCAACTAGATCATAATTATTAGCATTTCATCAGCAGAAAATGCTGTTTACATAAATACTAGATTTTATTACCAGGTCACGCAAGCCACACAGCAGCTACCACACCTCTAAGGTGAGATTTCGTAATCCATTTATATGCACTTTATATACATTAAATACATTATAACTATATCTGCTACTTTTTCCCTGTTGTTGTCCTCAGTTTTTTCAATTTCTGACATGTTTGTCATATGCTAAAAATCCCAGACGTTTTCATGAGAAGAACTTAGTAAACTCAAAACAGGTTAGTAGCCTATAGAGTAAAAACAAGTATTTAATATGCAACAAATTTACTCTTTTATGAATTATTTCACAGTCTGATTGTAGCGGACCCAGGGTAACCCAACTGGTTACCTCCTCTAATTCCCTTCCTTCAGCTGGTCAGGAATAATTTAGGATATAAAGAGACCCATTCCCCCCCCCCCCTTCCCCCAGCCCAGTAACTGGACAAAACACAGTTCTGGAGGTACAACAACACTTAGCAGGTAAAGCACCACCTTCCAGGAGGTCTCCGTTCGTTTCCCGAACGGCTGGGACAACCATACTGAGAGCGGGGTTCGTGCAAATGTGTAGCCGATACTCGCTCCATGAGTTTTAGGTCGAGGTCCCGCTATCCATTGACCAACCTTAAAACATGGCCGCCATCACGAGTTTGGGATAAAAGCAACGAATAAGACTTTGTATGGCAGAAACCATCTGTTCTGTTCGTGGGATCTGAGCGCAATTCGAATACCTGATGCGCTCAGATCTGAGCTACCGGATGAATAGTCGAACGAGCTATATTCTCATCAAAATGTTGAAGTTATATATTTTTATGCTGTTTTCTATGACAAAAATAAAGCATTGCATTTTGGGCGCTTGGAGATAACTAGATTGTATAACCATTGGACTCATTATCTCCAAGCTGGGCGGGTACTATTTTGAATGATACAATGTAATGTGATTGGTCAAATCCTTGTGTTGTACCTGTGTTCCATCAGGTCCAGAGGGGGCTGTCCCTGGACCTGGGGACTTGCATAAATTGCCATGTCGGTGTGCCATTAAACTCAGTTTGTTTTACCCTCAACTCGCAGCCTTGACTCGTGTTGTAGGGAACCGGGAATCCTAGCTTTACTATAGCTAGTGAGATATTCTACACTTACAGGTTTCTACCGCTTGAAGCAGCGTTCAACTCTCCAACTTCGGGAACCAGGACATCCAAGCGATCCAACCTCCTGCTAGACCAGAGGCAATCGTAACAATTGGTGTCAGAGGAGGGATCATCCTGGACTTCCTAGGAGATGTATAGAACGGATGGAGAAAACCTATGATAAGCTAAAGCGCACCACCTTAAAAGATTTACTCGAAAGCCGAGGTGGATCGCAAGCAACCGTCCGAGGAGAGAACTGATCTAACTGAGCTAGACCAGAGCTTCACCATGACGGAACCCACGGTAATGGCCAGCGACGAGAAGACAAGGATTGTCAGGGAAAGGCTCCCACTATATGGGCCGATCCCTTCTGTAGAACTGGTACGGCAATTGATGGCAGAGGCAGAGGCAGATATACAAAGCGCTAGAGCCCACGAGCTCAGCGTACTGACCGCCCAGCATGGTCCTACCACAACGGTATGCAGCAACCCGATGGAACTTGCGGGGCAACAAAAGATTTGGTTTGCGGCATTCAAGCCTCAAGCCGTTCGTGGAAAACGAGATGGGGATTGACAAATTTTTAGCCGACTTTGAGAGGCAATGTGTCCTTCATCAAATCCCCACAGAAGAATGGCCTCGTATCTTGGCGGGGAAGCTAGCAGGGTGAGCGATGGAGGCTTTTACGACTCTCAGCACAGAAGAGGTGGCCCAATACTCGCTAGTAAAAGACACCTATCGCAGGCAGTTCCGCAACACGAAAAAGCAGCCGAATGACACACCGAATGCGGAGGGCTGCTACTCATTGGATTAACGGATGTCGGGCAGTCACTGCAGTCGAGATTTTTGAACAATTTTTTTAGAACATTTCTATGATGGACTAGAGCAGAAAGACAGAGAATGGTTAAAAGACAAACGGACCAACGACCTCAACGAAGCCGTGAGATTGGCCGACGAACACCGAGACTCTCAGATACAGTAATTCAATAACTCCTTAACGGTGATACGTACCAAACATAGAGACAATCACCGAACTAGCCCACGAACAGAGTTTCATGCGCCGGTGCCAGCAGGACCTACCCGATACACCGGACCACCCAACCACTACCCCCAAGAACGGTCACGTCCCACCTGCTTCAAATTCAAACAGCTGGGGCATCTTATAGCTAACTGCCCCCTCAATAACAATTATCCCTCCTGGAACTATAATTCATCTGCCTTGGGAAATACCCGACCAGCCCGTGCTTTTTGTGTTGATAAAGAGACCCCCCTGGAAGAGTATCTGGGACCTCTCTATGAAGCCGATTCCGTGTATGCAGCGAACGACAACCGGCAACACCACAGACAAGAGGTAACCCCTACTCAGGGGTTAAGAGACACCGGGGCTACTATCACCCTGGTGGCAAGGCCGCCTGGTTCCAGAACATAAGCGCTCCGAAAGCACCGTGGCTGGAGGGGTGGCTGGAGGGGATATATACAAGCTACCAACAGCCAAAGTACATTTGGACTGGAGTGCGGGTAAAGGACTTGTGAGGGTGGGGATCATGGATACCTTGCCAGTTGAGGTTTTACTGGGCAACAACCTGGGCCCCATGACTTCAGCATATGCCTCTTCCTACAACCCGGAGGCACATCCTGTAACTACCCGGTTGCAAGCAGGAAGGGCCCAAGATCCTTCGCCAGTGCGGGAGACTCAGGTAAGACCAACCCCGACTGTGACTAATTGCCCTTCACCATTACCCTGGGATATGCCTGCAGCCTTTGAGGCTGAGACTAAAACTGACCCAACCCTCCAGAAGTATAGGGAAAGAGCCGACACAGGTACTGGGGGGTCAGATCATGAGACATTTGAATGAAGCAGGGCATTCTGAGAAAAAAGGGCACCGTAGGAGACAGTTGGTCATTCCCCACAAGTATAGGCGAGACATTCTCCGGGTGGGTCACGACATCCCATTAGCCAGGCACCTAGTGGTAACCTGTACCCTCCACCGTATTACCCACGCCTTTTTCTGGCCAGGGGTACATGCAGATGTGAGGACTTACTGTAATACTTGCGAGGTCTGCCAGAGAGTGGGAAAGAGAGGAGACCACCCCAAGGCACACCTCGTCAACATGCCCATTATAGAAGAACCCTTTAGCCGGGTAGCCATCGACCTAGTGGGGCCACTCGCCATCCCCAGTCCATCCGGAAAGAGATATATTCTCTTGCTACTATGCTACTCGCTATCCAGAGGCAGTGGCCCTATCCAACATCCAAGCCGACACCGTAGCTAATACGTTAGTTCAGGTGTTCTCTCGGGTGGGATTCCCCAGGGAAATCCTATCCGACAGAGGCACCCAGTTCACTGCTGAACTAACGCAACAGCTATGGCATGTCTGCAAAATAAAATCCTTACTCAGCTCCCCGTATCATCCACAGACTAATGGGTTCAATAGAACCCTCAAACAAATGCTGAAAACTTTCACCCAGGAATATAGAGACTGGGAACGCTTCCTGCCACATCTCCTGTTCGCTTACCGGGAGGTGCCCCAGGAAACAACCGGATTCTCTCCTTTTTAGCTGCTATACGGACGCAAGGTATGGGGACCCCCGAACCTTATCCGTGAGCACTGGGAGGGAGAGACTGAGAATGCCGGAGTCCCCATCGTACCTTACGTGCTGGAGCTTAGGGACCGTATGGAGCAATTAGCCCGGTCGGTCCAGGCTAACCTCCAGGCGGCCCAGAGGCGACAGAAAGTCTGGTATGACAGGGGGGCACGGAGGAGGAGCTTTTGTATAGGACAAAAGGTTATGGTTCTCAAGCAGCCTGGCAGGTACCTTACCAAGTAGTGGAGAAACACGGGGACACTACATACGTGATTGCTAGCTGCCACAATGAAAGTCTGGAGAAGATATTCCACGTAAATATGCTTAAGGAATACCTGGAGAGACAGGAGAATGTGGCAGCAATATGCAGCCCCACTTACGAAGACCCCGATAGCCTGCCCATACCCGACCTGTTAGACCCGGATCTCCCGTCTGAGTTAGTGAACCAAGTGCAGATAGGGGACAGACTTAATCCAGTAGAGAGGGAGCAGCTACACAAACTGCTCCAAGAGAAACACTTGATATTCTCCCAGGAACCCGTGTACACAGACTTAGCCACCCACCAAGTAGATACCCCAGGGCAGCAACCCTTAAGACAGGCCCCCTACCGTATCCCCGAGGTGGTCAGGGATGAAAAAGGAGATAAACGAGATGCTCAGACTAGGGGTCATTGAATCTTCCGATAGTCCCTGGGCGTCTCCAGTGGTGTTAGTACCCAAGAAGGATGGCACTGCTAGATTCTGTGTAGACTATCGGAAACTCAATGATAAAACCGTGACTGACGCCTACCCAATGCCCAGGGTAGATGAGTTACTGGATCGCATAGCCAGGGGAAACTACCTAACGACCATTGACCTCTGTAAAGGTTGCTGGCAAATTCCCCTGGCCAAGGAAGCTATCCCCAAGTCGGCATTCGTCACCTCATTTGGCTTATAGGTCATGCCGTTCAGGATGAAGAATGCCCCCGCCACATTCCAATGCTTGGTGGATAGACTCCTTGATGGCTTCCAGGATTTCGCCTGTGCCTACCTGGATGACATAGCGATCCACAGTGAGTCCTGGGAAGAACACTTAGCTCATGTAGGAATGGTTCTGGATCAGATTTGGGCCGCGGGCCTGACACTGAGACACGAAAATTGCCATTTTGGGATGGCTGAGGTACAGTACCTGGGTCACCGAGTGGGATGCGGGAAGCAGTGACCGGAGCCAGCTAAGATAGAGGCGTTTGCTAATTGGCCCAAATCGCACACTAAGACCCAGGTACTAGCCTTCTTGGGCACTGCTGGGTACTACAGGCGATTTGTACCGGACTATAGTTCGATTGCTAAACCCTTGACCGACTTGACAAAGAAAAATCTTCCCCGACAGGTCCTGTGGTCTCCCCTCTGTGATATAGCCTTCCAGACCCTCAAAAGTGCCCTAATTAATGCTCCTGTCTTGGCTGCCCCAGCCCCTAATAAATGTTTTATCGTCCATACAGACGCTTCCATGTTCGGGGTGGGGGCCGTCCTCAGCCAAGTAGGAGACGATGGAAAGGAATTATCTAAGTATACCCCTGGATAAAGTTCTCTCATAAGTACACCTTGACTACATGCACATTTGGAGATAGTTCACTCTCAGTGCACATTACTATGTTTGTCATATTTATAATATTATTTTGTATACTATGGGTTTACATGTAAATGTAAATTACCACTCTTTGTTTATGGGTGCTAATCTTATTTGATTCTTTTATATATATTTTTTTTATCCTTTGTTATATGTGTATAATTTTATATAAACCAGAAATAGTTATTTATTTATAAATAGTACTATAAATCACAATATTGTCATTAATACTTAGTGATTTTATTTATTTTATTTCTCCTTATGCCCATAATGAATATGGCCGCTATGCCGTCTATTTAAGTATGGACATGCCTACTCTCTACACTCCTCCTTTGTCTGAGTGGTCTGGCCATCTGATGGAAGTGCCTGGAACGCAACGCACGCTGTCTCTGAGCGATGCGTGCGTTCCATAGTAGCGCAACAATAACACACCAACAAATTCATGACGCCAAGTCATTCCCGGTATGACGCGTGTATCGCTTCACTTCCGGTATGAGGCGTGCGTTCCAACTAGAACCAGGAAACCAGAAGAGACACACCAGGAAGTAATTCAAGAATTTAGAAGCATATATAAACGGAACCCAGAGGAGGTTACACCACACTTCTGAAGAAGCCTTACCAGGCGAAACACGTTGAGTGGGAATCTCCTTTATACCTTTTATGTTTTATACTATGTTTGTTTATATTAAAGTATACTTTTAATAGATACTTTTTATAGTCACTCTTTTTGTTACTTCCTGGATCCTGTATATCCCTGGTGGGGATTATACCACCCATGTTGTTCATACTAGAGCAAGTTTTATGCTCTATAAATTGTAAGTACATTACTATTTATTATTTATCTTATCATAAGTACTTACTTCACCATTGGCTGCTATTTCTTTTTACCACGCATATTGCACTTTGAAATAACCGAGTCAACTAGAACAACATATCCTGAGACGGGGATCGTACCGTCCAAGCGCATCACAGTTGAGCTCTGTTATAGCTCATATAAATGTGAGTGGATTGTGTATAGTTATATTCACCACTTCACAATATAATTTTACTGTATTGCACTATTATTTTTTATTCAATTTTATTCCAAGGTTTTCGATTTATTGGAAATACCTGTGAATATATGTACATACATCTTGTATTTATATAAATTATTAGCATGGTATACGCTCTCTTTTTTCTCTTATCTATCCACAAGGTTTTTGGGAATCCTTGTTTTGTATACTGCTGCTTGTTCACAATTCACTATAGTGAGCGCCTATTACCCTTTTTCTTTTTCTGAAAGGAACACCCGATTGCCTACATCAGCCGAAAACTCATGCCACGCGAGGTCAGTTATGCCGCCGTGGAAAAGGAGTGCTTGGCCCTGGTGTTGGCACTAAAGAAATTGACTCCCTACTTGTATGGACAAGAATTCACTCTGGTTACAGACCATAACCTGTTGGTATGGCTCAACCGGGTCGCTGGGGACAATGGCAGACTTTTACGTTGGAGCTTATCCTTACAGCCGTTTAATTTCACTATCACCTACCGACCCAGGAAACAGAATGGCAATGCCGACGGGTTATCTCGACAAACCGACCTCAGTCCAGCCGAACTCCTCGGTCTGGACAGCCTTAGTCTGCCCCAAAAAGGAGTCAGGCCGTGTCTGCCAGAGTGTTCCACAAGGAGGGAGCATTGTTTCAAGAACCCTCCAAACTGTTATAGAAGTAACCCCTTTTTGTTCATCCAATACTCTGTTCTGTATCCAGACTGTACCCTGCCCTTGGCGTGTGCCGCCAATTAACCCCGGTCACCTTTAAAAGTACCGAACCACCGAGAACCCTACGAGTGGAGCGTGCCTCTAATTAACCACCAAAGGAGCTACGGTCTGCGGTTAACCACAGCCTAATTGACGGTCGCAGGGCGTCCACGTTCATGTACATTTCTCCGAACTGGAAACTACTGAAAGACTCACGAACGAGGACCACCTACATCCTGGCGTGTGGCCTCAATTAGAATGTTGATTTTCCGGTTAACCGCAGGTTAAGTACCCCCTTCCAGGCGGTCTCCGTTCGTTTCCTGAACGGCTGGGACAACCATACTGAGAGCGGGGTTCGTGCAAATGTGTAGCCGATACTCGCTCCATGAGTTTTAGGTCGAGGTCCCGCTGTCCATTGACCAACCTTAAAACATGGCCGCCATCCCGAGTTTGGGATAAAAGCAACGAAAAAGACTTTGTATGACAGAAATCATCTGTTCTGTTCGTGGGATCTGAGTGCAATTCATATACCTGATGCACTCAGAACTGAGCTACCGAATGAATAGTCGAATGAGCTGTATTCTCATCAAAATGTTGAAGTTATATATTTTTATGCTGTTTTCTATGACAAAAATAAAGCATGGCATTTTGGGCGCTTGGAGATAACTAGATTGTATAACCATTGGACTCATTATCTCCAAGCTGGGCGGGTACTATTTTGAATGATACAGTGTAATGTGATTGGTCAAATCCTTGTGTTGTACCTGTGTTCCATCAGGTCCAGAGGGGGCTGTCCCTGCACCTGGGGACTTGCATAAATTGCCATGTCGGTGTGCCATTAAACTCAGTTCGTTTTACCCTCAACTCGCAGCCTCGATTCGTGTTGTAGGGAACCGGGAATCTTAGCTTTACTATAGCTAGTGGGATATTCTACACTTATAGGTTTCTACCGCTTGAAGCAGCATTCAACTCTCCAACTTCGGGAACCAGGATATCCAAGCGATCCAACCTCCTGCTAGACCGGAGGCAATCGTAACAATCCTACAAGGTTACATCCCAGGATCCTCCCCCTCCCTGGGGCTCTAGCGCGAGAAGGGACTCTGTTCCCTTTGTCCCCAAAGCCCGTCACTTAAAACACAGGGTTTCCTGCCCCAGCCGTCAGGGGGTCTTCTTCCCAGGAGCCTCTGGACAGGAAAGGCCGCCCATGGGAAAGAGCTGATCTCTTTGTCCCTGCAGGCACCGAAAAGCCCACCAAACTCACCAGTGCCCCAAATATGCCCATACCAATCCCAGGTACCTTCGCAGTGGTACCTTCCTCGACCAGGCTCCGCTTGCGAGGTCCTTGTGTAAAACCCTGCAAGGGAATCCTTTCAGGATACGAATGCTCACCCTGGATGGCATTCATTTATACAAAATGGAGGATACCCAGGGGAGCACTCATTAATTACTTCCCTTTCGGTTTCACACTAATGTTGCGAGTGAGAACATTCTGATTAATTGGTGTGAACGTTGCAATGGGGCACCAGGGAGGTCCTCGTTCGGGAGACGAACGAGTTAGGAAACAATTCACGAATGCTCCCCCTTGCTGGCGTTCATCTGTACGAATGGTGGCCACCCAGGGGAGCATTCACTAATTGTTTCCCTTTGCGGTTTGCAGTTTGACACTTATGTTGCGAGGTGTGAACGTTCTGCCCAAAAAGCATAAAGGATCTATTTACAGAGCCAATACCACATAGACTCCAGTCCATGTGAGTGGTTCTAGTTACTTGTTATTATCACTCATCTCAATTTGAAAACCATCTGCACTATATTTTCCTTTTGTCTCTTTTCACATGTACATTCAAGTGTATATCTTCAAGATTGTCACTGTACTGAAGAGGTGAGGGTACCCCTCTATTCTTCATATTGTTACAGCGCTCCACTTGCTGGTGTAAAGTCTATACCATTCTCTTTTAATATTTGCAGTTTACTGTGGACAAATGGTATTCCACTTTTTGTGTTGAGCTGCTTTTTCTGCTTAGGCACTTTAGAGTATCACTCACTATCCCTCTAAAGAGATAGTTGTTTTTTGTGTGAACATTGTAACCTAACATTCTAAATGAGGTATTGGGGTGGTCACCGTTCGGGAGGTGAATGAATTCCCTTTGTGGAAGCACTCCCGAATGGGGAGCGGGCACAATACACGAATGTATGAGCAAACACACACAATATGACAGAGGGCAATTCGTGGACAGGCAGCGGTTCCGCCACACTGATATATACTAGAGCTTCTATAATTAAATGGAATGAATTCAATTTCACAATCGTGGAGGGAAAAATGTAACATGATTTTTTTTTTGTTTAACCTTGATTTAATACTGTTAGTTAAGTTTTTCAAATAATTTAATATTTTTTGTTTAAATTTTTACAGTATTTTTTAAAAAATTCAAATATAAAAATCAGAACTGGACCATGGAGCAATGGAAGATGGTTGCCTGGTATAATGAATCATGTTTCCTTTTAGAACAGGAGTATGGCCGGGTGCATGCACGCCATTTATTTTGGGAAGAGATGGCAGCCAAATGCACTATGGGAAGAAGGCAGGCCAGCGGAGGCAGTGTTCTGCTGGGAAACCTTGGGTCTTGGGATGCATGTGGATATTTCTTTGACATTTACGACCTTCCCAGAGATTGATGCAAACCACTTACACCCAGGGGTCAAGTCCTAGGGAAAAAAGTGTGGGAACTCACCCAAGATTCCTCCCCTTTAAAATTATACTCCTATGCATATAGTGCAGTGCAGGGTGTGTATAATGAATGTAGTGTGTTTGTAGTGAATGCAGAGTGTGTATAATGAATGCAGTGTGTTTTTAGTGAGTGCAGAGTGTGTACAATGAATGCAGTGTATGTAGTTTGTAGTGAATGCAGAGTGTGTATAGTGAATGTAGTGTGTAGTGAGTGCAGAATGTGCATAATAAATGCAGAGTAGTGTACAGTGAATGTAGTGTGTTTGTAGTGAGTGAAGAGTGTGTATAATGAATGCAGTGTGTGCGTGTGCTGGATGACGTGTGTGAGTGCTGGATGATGTGTGTGTGAGTGCTGGATGATGTGTGTGTGTGTGCTGGGATGATGTGTGTGTGTGCTGGATGATGTGTGTGTGTGAGTGCTGGATGATGTGTGTGTGTGCTGTATGATGTGCGTGGTGGATGATGTGCGTGTGTGTGCTGGATGATGTGCGTGTGAGTGCTGGATGATGTGCGTGTGAGTGCTGGATGATGTGCGTGTGAGTGCTGGATGAGTGTGATGATGTGTGTGTGAGTGCAGGATGATGTGTGTGTGTGCTGGATGATGCTGTGTGAGTGCTGGATGATGGGTGTGTGAGTGCCTGTTGATGGGTGTGGGGGGGGGGAGCATTTTTTTAACTTTATGTGTCTATATTTTTTTTTTATTTTATCCCCCCCTCCCTGCTTCTTACCTTGTCAGGGAGGGGGGAGATCGCCTGGTGGTCCGGTGGTATGCTGGAGGGAGGCAACCGCTGCACAGAGGGGCCATCACATGCAGTGTTCCCTCTCCAGCTCTAACTCTCGCCTGTGCGGAGCGTTGCCATGGTAACAGCCGCGGGTCTCGCGAGAGTTATAGCTGGAGAAGGAACACAGCATGTGACGG
Source organism: Pelobates cultripes (assembly GCA_933207985.1). NCBI lineage: Eukaryota > Metazoa > Chordata > Amphibia > Anura > Pelobatidae > Pelobates > Pelobates cultripes. The sequence continues at coordinate 11,426,491 of OW240922.1, read as the reverse complement.
CCCCTCAGTGCAGGGACCAGGGCCTGTCCTGCAGGACAGGTAACGGGAACGGCGTTCCTGCTTTGGAAAAAGTGCAGGAACGCCGTTCCCATGCGTTCCTGCAGGACTCGAGCCCTGCTTGGTCCCCTTCTATTTTCTCTTTTTACTGCCTCTCTTGGTAAACTTATTACCTCATTTGGATTCCACTACCACCTGTACGCTGATGACACCCAGATATTTCTCCCCTCCCTGGACCACTCCCCTGCCGTCTTGCAACGTGACACTGCTTGCCTTTATTCCATCTCTGACTGGATGTCCTCCCACTTTCTGAAACTCAATCTCTCTAAAACTGAGCTCCTTGTCTTTCCTCCTTCTAATACTGATCCTCCTCTTTCGTTCTAGCTTCAAGTTAGTGGTATCCACATCAGTCCATCCTTGCAACTGTGTCTTGGCGTCATACTTGATTCTGGCCTTACCTTTGAGCCTCAGATCCTGTAGATTCCATCTTAAAAACATAGCCCGCATCTGCCCCATTTCTTACACAAGATACTAACAAGACCTGATTGGTCTTCCCAAAAGCCATGTTGCCCCTCTACAGTCTGTAATGAATGCTGCCACCAGACTGATTTTCCTCTCTAGTTGATTCTCTCACACCTCACTCCTCTGTCAGTCCTTACATTGGCTTCCTGCATCCTATAGGAGTCAATTCAAAATGCTAACCCATACCTATAAAGCACTAAACAATTCCAGCCCCTCTTACATCTCTCTCCGCTGCTCACACCCGTATGGCCAACTCACACTTGCAGGACTTCTCGCGGGCGGCTCCCTTCCTATGGAATAGCCTGCCTACCGCCATCGGACTCTTCCCTAGTATTCAACTGTTTAAGAAGTGCCTTGAAATCCATCTCTTTAAGAAAGCTTATGGCCTCACAGAGTAACCTCTACTTCACATACCTGTCTCTTGCTCTCTCCTAAAGGGCAGCACTTTACTCTCTCCTCCAGCTCTGCTTCACTCCCACCTTATTCGATTGCTATTTCCTGTCCTGTTGTGTTTTATACCCCACCTCCTATAGACTGTAAGCTCGTCTGTAGCAGGATCCTCTTCCACCTATCATTCCTGTAAGTTTTCTTGTAATTGTCCTATTTATAGTTAAATCATAATATTGTAAAGTGCTACGAAATATGTTGACGCTATATCAATGTCAATAATAATAATGGAGGGAACCAGTCCTGGCCCAGAATGAACCAGTGGTAAGATGTAGGAAGCTGCATAGATTGGATAGAGGAAAGGATGGAGAGTGATTGAGGGAGGTGGTGAAGGAAGTAGTGAGATAGGGGAGTGATGGAGGGACTGAGGGAAGTGGTGATTGAGGGAGTGAGAGTGAGAGTGAAGGATGAGGTGATGGAGGGAGGTAGTGAGGGAGTCTTGGAGGGATGGATGGAGAGGCTGATGGAGGGATGGAGGGACTGATGAAGGGATGGAGGGAGAGATGTAGGGTTAGGTGGAATGAAAGTAGGGGATGAGGTGAGAGAGTAATGGAGGGATGAGGGAGGACAGTATGGACTGATGGAGAGATGGATGGAGGGAAGTAGGGAAGGATGGAGTTAGAGAGAGGAATGATGGAGTTCAGTAGGGAGTGATAGAGGGCAGTAGGGATGTGATGAAGGAGGGATGAGTGAGGGATGGAGTGAGGTTATGATGGAAGGATGGATTTAGAGGGAGGGCAGTAGGGAGTGATGGAGGGATGGAAGGAGCGATGGAGTTAGATGGAAGGATGGAGTGATGAAGGATGGATAGAAGGAGCAATGGAGTTAGAGTGAGTGATGTAGGCAGTGATGAAGGAGGGATGGAGGGAATGATGGAGTTAGAGGGAGGGATGGATGGATGAAGGAGGGGTGCAGTTAGAGGGTGTGATAGAAGGAGTGATATAGTTAGAGGGAGGTATGGAGGGATAGAGGGAGTGATGGATTTAGAGAGAGGGATGGAGGGATAAAAGGAGTGATGGAGTTAGAGGGAGGGATAGAGGGAGTGATGGAGGGATAGAGGGAGTAATGGAGTTAGAGAGAGGGATGGAGGGATAAAAGGAGTGATGGAGTTAGAGAGAGGAATAGAAGGAGTGATGGAGTTATAAAGGACGGATGGCGTTGGGGGGAGGTATGGAGGGAGTGATGGAGGATGTGATGGAGTTAGAGGGAAGGATGGAGGGAGGGATAGAAGGAGTGATGGAGTTAGAGGGAAGAATGGAGGGAGGGATAGAAGGAGTGATGGAGTTAGAGGGAAGGATGGAGGGAGGGATAGAAAGAGTGATGGAGTTAGAGGGAAGGATGGAGGGAGGGATAGAAGGAGTGATGGAGTTAGAGGGAAGGATGGAGGGAGGGATAGAAGGAGTGATGGAGTTAGAGGGAAGGATGGAGGGAGGGATAGAAGGAGTGATGGAGTTAGAGGGAAGGATGGAGGGAGGGATAGAAGGAGTGATGGAGTTAGAGAGAAGGATGGAGGGAGGGAGGGATAGAAGGAGGGATGGAGATGGAGTTAGAGGGAGAGATGGAGGGAGTGATGAAGGAGGGATGGAGGGAGTAATGGAGTTAGAGAGAGGGATGGAGGGATAAAAGGAGTGATGGAGTTAGAGAGAGGGATAGAAGGAGTGATGGAGTTATAAAGGAGGGATGGAGTTGGAGGGAGGTATGGAGGGAGTGATGGAGGATGTGATGGAGTTAGAGGGAAGGATGGAGGGAGGGATAGAAGGAGTGATGGAGTTAGAGGGAAGGATGGAGGGAGGGATAGAAGGAGTGATGGAGTTAGAGGGAAGGATGGAGGGAGGGATAGAAGGAGTGATGGAGTTAGAGGGAAG